>CAKOAT010519599.1:30267-47866 GCA_932364175.1 Eruca vesicaria subsp. sativa
TTTTTTTTTTTTTTTTTTTTTTTGTTAGTTTACATTTCTATCATATAAAAACATTCAAGTTTCGTAAAGGTGAAGAAGAAAACCTTACTTTTTTCTTATAATACAAACGCAAAAAGCTACGGCTGAAAACAAAAAGGGAAAAAAAAAAATCAAAAGGGCATATGTTGGTTTCAAGCCATTCGTATGTATCATCTCGTGGGGCAAATTAGAGGCTATTCTTTACCAATGATTCCCTTTTCCATCAAGAAATCATACGAAAGCACTACTAGCAACACTAACAACAAAAATACCACCAACCAGTTTATTCCATCTGCAATTTCATAGCCAAAGTCTTATCAGTTCATGACTGGTTTCTTGATATGGTTTTCGTTAAGGTAATAAGATGGAGAGGTTAAGAAGAGAAATCGCCGAATCTTACCTGTTTCAGCCATCTGTTCAATGACAGTTAGCTTTGCCCTTGAATCAAAAGATACTGACACTAAGCACCTGCAAAACCAAACCACAAATCAAAACTTTTGAATGCGAGTTCATTTTTTCCTTATCTATTTCTTTGCTCAGAATTTTAAGCATATGATCATTGAATCAGTAGCTATACAGTGAACTAACTAGATCTTTAATGAATAGAGAGAGAAAAAACCTTGAATCAGGGGAGAAAGTCAGTGCGGTGACCAAACCTAGATGAGCTTTCTTAACGAATTGATGAGTCTTCATTTTTGTTGAACTAATTATCAAAACATCTCCTTCGAGCGTTCCACTGCATTAAGAAAATAGTCAACAACCAAAGCTAGGATTAGTATTACAAAATTCCCAAAAGTGCGGAAAAAATAAACTTACAATGCAAGAAATTTTCCATCAGGTGAGACATTAAAGGCCGATATAGAGTAGTTTTTCAAAAGCTTTGAATGTCTTCTTTTCCATGATGTGGTATCCCATGTTATAATACTCCCACCACGTTCTACTCATAACAGATTCATTCTACTCGTTAGCCACGACAAAGAGAGAAAATAAGGGAACTAAAATTATATGTTCTTGCGCTGTCAGAATGTAAGTTTACCAGTGATTGCAGCAATGTAAAGAACTTCATCGCCTGCATTGCCTACCGAGAATCTGCAGTAGGCAAACATCTCGTTCTGCATTATAATATTCGAAATACAAGAACGTTAAGAATTTTGTATACAAAGTCAAAATATACTAAGAGCAAAAAAAAAAAACCACTGACCTTCTCTTTTGAGAGAGTAGCAATGGCAGTAGAAGCCTTTACGTCCCAAACCCGACAAAGTGGACCTCCAACAGATACAAGAAACTTACCACTTTCGCTGCAAACCCAAAAAAACTATCACTATCAGACAATCTGTTTTACAATCATTGCTCAAAGATAATTCCTTTCTCATGAATAGTCTTAACCACTTTCTGAAGATAGCAAAGTTTCCTCATAGGATAAGAGAAAGCACACCTGAAAGTTAAGTTTTTAACTTCTGAATGAGCCTTGGGTTCATTAAGTATCGTTTCCATACTAGGCCATTCAAAAACCCTCAAAGTTCCATCCTGTTCTGCCATCAAAACAAAAATGCATAAGGACCACTATAAATTTCCTCCTCCGTTATACAAAAAAATATTGAATCTAAAAAAGCTTACCTCCCCACCAGCAGCAAGCACAGAACCCTCCTTATTAAACACAAGAGCTAACTGTTGTCCAACATCTTCTAACTCGTTAATCACTTCCTCAGACTCTTCACCCTTTCTTTGCCTCATAATGCTTTCCCAATCAAAACGTCTGCGTATTATCAACAAGTAAAACCATCACACATCCATTCAAATTTCTTCTCTACTCAAAACCACAAAATCTAAGAGCATGATTAACCTCATTCTCTTAGCCGTGGTTCTTAACTCATGATTTGACATTTTTTTTTTTACACTTTTCGGCTACAAGACAACACTTATATCTCTTATTTAATAGATGGCTTTTAAAAAAACTAAGAACCGTCTCTTAGCCGAAGCTAAGATTACATACCTAATGAGCTAACTGTCTCTAAGAACGGTTAATCATGACCTAATGAACTTTACAAGATTACATACTTGCAACTCTGTGGCAATGCGCAAATAAGACCATTTCCCAGAGGATGAACAGCCATTCTATAAGGAAGATCAGTGACCACAACCCTACCCACCTGCAAAAAAAAAAAAAAACCAAAATTACAAATCCTCACGATCTGATTACAGACTCTCACTATGTATAAACAGAAAAAAAAAAACGTTCACACTTACAGGTTGTTCCAATAGAGTATTGGTTTCGTGATCAACACGGCAGATTAAAACGACGTTAGGTATCCCGTTTCGCACATCTCCGCCTCCGCCTGCCAGCACGATGCAGCTCCGGGAGGTCGACGACGACGACGAAGACTCTTCGCCATCTTCCGAATTCTTATGATCATTTTCGATTTTCGATCTAACGGTTACTTCCGGGATCCAGTCCGCGGCGTAAAGCGGGAAGCCGTAAGTCTGAGTATTCGCCATTGCTCCTCCTCCGTGTCTACTTCCTTCTCGAGTGAGCTTTTTAAATGCCAAGTCTTCCTCCTCTGATTCGTGGAGATACGTCACACGAGCGTTGCGCTAAGAAACTATAGTGAGCCCAATACTAGTACTGTTCATGAGCCCAAGAGAGGGTGATCAAAGTCTATTCATGAGATATGAAACATCTTTGATTTTATCGGCCCATAAACTAAGATTCGAAGCCCGGTATAACTGCCTAAACCGGTATACTTGTCCCGGAGATATCCTACCACCAACGAAGAGAGTAAGGATTTTGACTGATTTATCCGTTACCACTCGTAAATACAGTTATTTCGGTTGATAATGATTGTTGACCTTTTGTTGAAAAAATAAATACTTTGAATTAAAATTAAAATAGTATAAATAGATTATAATATATTATATTTTAATTTAAGTTCACTAACAGTATCATGATTTAATTCATAAAACTTTAAACAAAGAATATCCACTATATCTTTAAAAATTAATATATATATATATATATATATATATATATGTATTTTTTTAACAACACATTAACATATATACATATATAACTGAAACAAAATATTCTTTTAGAAGTTCTAATATAAATCATTAATACAAATTTAATTGAAACTATGAATTTCATCTAAATAAAAAAAACTAATATTGTTATTGATTATATTATGTTAATAATTATTTATTTTATCATAATAGTATGCTTTGATATTTTTCTAATGTTATAATGTATTAATATTGGTAATTTATTATTACGCCAATGTAATATCTCATAATCAGTCATTTATAAATATTCCACAAACACACCACTTGCAAACTGTTATATCAATAGTACAAATCACTTAATAATATTAGAAACCGCTATCGTTCCGTAAATTCCAAAATCGCATCCACAATCGTTGTGTTTCAACCAGTCTGGCCCAAAGACCATTTTAACTGTTGTACAATTTGTTCTTCCGAGTTATGGTCGGTGATCGTTTATCAGTAACAATTAACTCTAATTACGTCCGTCCGATTCACGATATGGAAAATTATTTTTAGTTTCTGATATGTGTAAGTGTATGTTAAAAGTCTTTAAAAATTCATTTGGCTGTTATTTTGTATGACCGCATAGGTAGTAAACAAATGTTTTACGCCTTCACAAATTGATGAATCTGCCATCGATCGGCCGATTGGATGGTGAATCTAATAGATTAAAAGAGCAGACTATGATATTACTTGTGGAACATAGGGCCGGCTCAACATTTATTTGGACTCCCGACAAAAAAAAATTAAAACTTTTAATATGTATATTTATTAAAAATTTAAATATATTCTAATTTTTTTTTATCATCAACATCTTTATAAAAACTGTGATGAAAATAAATTATGTATATGTAAATATTTTAGGGCCCCTATTCAACTAAAATTTGTAAATGTTTAAAATTTTCTATATAAAAATATATATAAAAAAAACATCGGACCCCTTAATTAGTAAGATCGGGGGTCACTGATTCGGACTCTGGATGGTTGCACCGTTTGTCCCTCTATGTAAGCCGGCATTGGGACAATCAGAGGCATTACATTATTACTCGGTTTGGTTAAATGCAGTTAATTTGTATATAAGTGTTTCAAAAAAGTATAAGCTAGCAATGTATGTGTAATCGGATTCCTGAAAAAGGAAAGTGATGATTTCGTAGCAAATTTATTGTTAATAGTGTTCCACAAAATGTGATATCGATAACATGGTGCCACATCGTAAGAAAACATAGGTCCAAGACATTGAAATGTACATATTTTAGTAAATTATGTATATTTTTATAAATAGGTTGAGAATGTTTGTAAAAATGCCACATAAGTAATAATAATTTTGTTAATCACACATGAAAGTAATGTTATGTATTAAAAAAAGTGCTTCTCAAATAATATATAAGAGATTAATATTAAATTTGATGGTAATGGTACAATTATAATAAAGTTAGAAAGTTAAGGGACATTTCAAAATGATACTTCAACTTTAATAGATAAATGATATTATCTCATTATATTATTAAAAACTTTTTTTGAGATATTTGTTTGTTCTCAAAAATAATAAACAAAATGATATTTCTCCTAAATGATATGTTATAGATTATGAGAGTGATTGGTTGGACTAATTTTAACTTTAATTTTATATAAAATCATATAAATCATCAATCATGTTTTAAATAGTTTTTAAAGATATAGTAAAAAATGGTTATAAAAACTTTATTATTTTAAGAAAATAAAATATGGCTGAATTGTTGTCAGAATAAATTTTCTTCTACTATTTTTTCTCATTTAATTTCTGTAGTTACACTAGATATAATTACATCAAAAACTTCTACCTACTAAATTCTACAGCTACCGTCTAGGCAAAATGGTAAGGTGAATAGTCTATTTGCCAAATTTTTGGGTAATTTTTTCAAGTCACCCTTAAATTAATTACAATAAAATCTAAAATGATATTATCCCATTGTGTTGGAATATATTGTTATTAATTGTAGGGTGACTTGGAAAAATGAGCCTTTCAGATATTTGTTTGTTATCAAAAGAAAATAAACAAAATGTTATCGATGATATAGGAAAACAACAAAATAAGGTAAGGTGAAAAACGGTCAATTTTCTATTTGACCAAATATTTGGTAATTTTTCCAAGTCACCCTAAAATTAATGACAATATATCCTAGTGCAATTAATAACCATATATCATAATCTTTTAAATACAAGATTCATTTTTATTTTATTTTATTTTTGTAAATGTTAAATTGATTAATTAACAAAAGAAAAAAATAATGTCATAGTATAAAGTTTTGAAGCATTCATAGAATGAAAGTATAGAAAAACAAACTCAAAGGAGTTAATAACATATCCAACGTTTATCTCTATATTTTTTATCTAAAATACAGATCTCTTATTTGATCAAAAAAAAAAAAATACAGATCTCTAATACATTGAAAGTATAGAAAAACAAACTCAAAGGAGTTAATAACATATCCAATGTTTATCTCTATATTTTTTTTATCTAAAATACAGATCTCTAATACATAGTTGGATTTGTTCAAATATATGATTATATAGTAAATTTATTTTATTTTTAGAGAAAATATAGAAGAAATTTACTTTTCGTCTCTTTCTTAATTTATTTTATTTTATTATTTTGTCTCTATATTTGGAGATAGAAATAACATTTCTCTATATTTTTTCCCTAAAAATAGAGTGATTCTGTTAGTTCACCTTTATAGTAGAGATACATTATTTCAAAAAACAAATATATAAAGATAAAAATAAATGTGTGTTGTAAATGGTGTTAAAAGACCACTAATCTTGCAAGATTTATTTTCCTTGCCAGTATAAATTATAATGATCTTGGTTTTAACATATACTAGATTTTGACCCGCTCAACCGAGCGGGTGTTTAATTTCGTTTATAAATATGTATATATATATATATATTTATTTATTTACATCATTATTGGTATATATTATTATTCATATGTTTAATGTTTATAAAAGATTCTAAAAGATTTTGTTAGAATTCTTTTTAAAATATTTATTTTATTTCAATTAGAAGAAAGATATCAAAAGATATTGTAACTAAATCAAATAAAATGTTATTAAGATAAATATATGAAATATTACTTTCTAGGAATGGTCCATTTTTAAAAATATCACACATAAAGAGAAGTTGTGACTTCTCTTTTAATATAATAGATGTAATACAGACACACACACACACACATATTACACTTCACCTGTTGAGAACTCATATTGGCAAATAAACGTCTCCATAATGGCTTCCCTTGTCTTGATCCTCTATCTTTCCTCAGTTCTTCTCCTGAGCCTTTGTCAGCTTCCTACCGCTATCGAGGACGATAGAAAGGCAAGTCATTGCTGTTATATATGTCTCGTTACCATATTTAACGTACTATCTATGTTGTCTTTGTTTTAGCCTCTTCCTTGTCGTCATAGCATTTTGTTTGACGCATCATATGCAGGTATATATTGCTTACATGGGAGCTCTTCCTGCAAAAGCTTCTTACTCTCCTATGTCCCACCATCAGAATATCCTTGAAGAAGTTATAGAATCAAGGTTTTAATTAAGACATAATCACTCAAACCTCTCTCAGCATTGTTTCTTGTTGTTTAGTCAGATCTCATTGGTCTTTTTTTTTTGTTCCGATCGAAGTTCCGTAGAAGATTCTTTGGTCAGAAGCTATGGAAGAAGTTTCAACGGTTTTGCAGCCAAACTCACTGAATCTGAAAGAGACAAGCTTGCTGGTGAGATATCTAAACTTATATATAAAAAAAAAAGATTTAGATAACTCACTATTATATTTATGCCTATTTCAATGTTGATGATTTTATTTGTGATGTGATGTGAAGACATGGAAGGAGTGGTTTCAGTTTTCCCAAACACCGTTTATAAGCCTCTCACGACAAGATCTTACGAGTTCATGGGACTTGGTGACAAGAGCAAGCATATCCCTAACATCGAGACTAATATAATAGTTGGTGTAATTGACGGCGGAATCTGGCCTGAATCAAAGAGCTTTTCAGACGAAGGCATTGGCCCAATACCAAAAAAATGGAAAGGAGTTTGCGCTGGAGGAAAAAACTTCACATGCAATAAGTAAACAACATTTTGAATTTTTCTTGAGGGACAAGAAACGATTTTTAAACATATGAAGGTTAACTAACCCTAATTAATCTAACTTGTACAGGAAAGTGATTGGGGCACGACATTATGTGCAAGAGTCAGCAAGGGACAACGATTCACACGGGTCACACACAGCTTCAACTGCGGCCGGAAACATAGTAAAAGGAGTGAGTGTGAACGGTGTGGCCAAAGGAACAGCCAGAGGCGGTGTGCCTTTAGGTAGAATTGCAATCTACCGAGTTTGTGAGCCAGCAGGTTGCAATGCCGCATCATTGTTAGCTGCATTTGACGATGCCATTGCTGATGGGGTTGATGTTATAACCATGTCCATTGGAGGTGGTGTTGTTAAAGTGGATGTTGATCCTGTTGCTATTGGATCATTCCATGCCATGACCAAAGGGATTGTTACCACAGCTGCTTCTGGGAACGATGGCTCTAAACTTGGAAATGCAAAAAACCTTTCACCCTGGATCATATCCGTGGCTGCCAGTACAACTGATCGAAGTTTCGTCACTACTGTTGTTAATGGAGATACCATACCCTTACCTGTAAGAAATTTTAAAACTTGGTTTTAGTTAATCTGTGAGGACAGTGCCGGTCCTGAACCAAACCTATTGAAACATTCGTTTCAGATCTCCAATTTTTTTTTAAAAAAAAATCTATATGTACATAAATCTTCCCAAAAAAGATCTTTAGACATTTAAATTAGTTAGAAAAAATTTTTGCTGAAATTTTTTAAAAAATTGCTTAGCCCCCTAAAATTTTAGGACAGACGTATATATGTATATGATTGTTCAGTCTATGATTTAATTAATGAAACCATATAGGGAAAATCGATCAATGACTTTGACTTAAAGGGACAAAAGTATCCTCTGGCGTTCGGGAAAACTGCTTCAAATAATTGTACAGAGGAGCAAGCAAGGTAACTTGTGACCCACGGCTTGACCCCTAACTTGTCGATCAAGAATAGTTCTTGAGGTATAAGAAACAGATGAAAACGTAACGCTATGGATATATAACTTGATCTTCTTGTATTATTTCTAGGGTATGCGCTAGTGGTTGCCTGAACACGGTGAAGGGAAAGATCGTTGTGTGCGATGGTTGGAACAATGTTATGGAATCTAGAGAAGCGGGTGCAGTTGGAACCATTCTTCACATAAATAATGTTGAGATTCCTGATACTGGTCCAATTCCGGTTGCAATCTTAGATGATACCAATTACGAAGCATTCAGATCTTACGTCATCACCTCACCGTAAGAATTCTCTTTCCATAATTTTAATTAAATATTCTCTCGTTTAGATTAGTTAAATGTTGGGTTTGTGAAAGTCCATGTCCAACTCTTTATTGTTGGATTAGTACGATATTGTCTATTTTAAGTCTAATAGGCAAATCTATATGCATTTACTTTTGGTTTTCTTCCCAAAAAATCTCGTACTATTAGAGTTGGATATCTTTTTATATATTAGACTCTCTTTATCTAATAATTCGCTGTCGGATTTAATTTGTTATTTCACATTTACCACATTCTTCTAATATATATGAAACAGAAACCCTCGAGGAACTATATTGAGGAGTGAGACAGTTAAGGACAAAGATGCTCCGGTCGTTGCTTCCTTCTCTTCTCGTGGTCCAAACATTCTCTTTAGCGATATCATGAAGGTACGTTTATGTACCACTCCTAACAATATTCACATATATAGCTGGGAACTATGATTAAAATCTTTGACATTATAATATACATACAGCCTGATATTACAGCTCCAGGGGTGAATATATTGGCAGCATTTTCACCGATGACTCCAACCCCAGTTCCTGGACAAAGCATGGATTACTATTTCATGTCTGGTACATCTATGGCTACCCCTCATGCCGCAGGTGTAGCGGCTTACGTCAAAACATACCACCCTGATTGGTCTGTTGCTGCGGTCAAATCTGCTATCATGACTACTGGTAATTAATTATCAATATCAAACCAATCTATTTATTTCCCTCAAGAAAGAATAATGTATATGTATAAAAAAAAAAAAAAGAATAATGTATGTGTATAGTGATGTGAGCCTTTTTTTTTTGTTGTAGCTTGGGCAATGAACGCATCGAAAAATGCAGAAGCGGAGTTTGCATACGGATCTGGGCATGTTAAACCTACATCAGCAGTTCATCCAGGGCTTGTTTACGACATAACCAAAGAGGATTACTTAAACATGCTCTGTTCTTTGGACTACTCAGCCAAAGGCATTAGTACTCTCACCGGTGGAGCCTTTACTTGTTCCGAGAAAGCAAAGCTGACCATGAGAAATCTCAACTACCCTTCAATGACTGCCAAAGTTTCAGCTTCTTCATCTTCAGATATCACTTTTTCAAGAACGGTCACAAATGTTGGGAAAGGCGGATCTACTTACAAGGCAAAATTTTCAGGGGATCCTAAACTCAATATCAAGGTTGATCCAGAAACGCTCTCTTTCAAATCATCAGGGGAGAAGAAATCTTTCACCGTTACAGTCTCTGGCAAGAGTCTTGCGGGTGTTTCTGGTATTGTGTCTGCGTCTCTGGTTTGGTCAGACGGATCACACAATGTGAGAAGTCCTATCGTAGTGTATATTTAATTAGGCTTTTATATTGTGTGCTCATTATATTGGTGTATCAATAAAAGCAAGTTGATGTCAGAACTCACAGGTTCTTTGAGTTAAAACTCAAGTTCTTTCAGTAACCAAGAACGGATTCTCTATGTGTACATTTCATGGTATCCATGTGATGGAAATTGTTCAACTTCGGAAACTCTAATTAATTATCCCTTCTTGAACTATCTATCACCAGTTAACTTCCTAACTTTACTTATTTATAAGTCCCAACTCCCAAATTGGATATGTACAAAATATGACATGAATCGATAAAATAAAATAAAAATTTAGAAAATTCTATGTAAATATATGGTCTCATTAAAAATATAAATTAATAATATGTACATATTTTATATAAGTACAATCTGTTGTCATAATAAAATTATCTTTATATTTTTTATAAATTAATATATTTTGTTGAAATTTAGTAAAATTAAATCTAAAACCACTTTTGAATTATATGAAATATCTTTATATACACCAAATAACATAATAAAACCAATATAAGTGTCAAATGTATATACACTAAAATCAAATATTTTATGTCTTTCAGTCTTACAAATTCCTGATCATCCAGTCTATGAGAATGGCTAAATAATTCAAGACTAACATTATGTTTGTCATTGCAGAACATCGCAAATTTTGGAGCATTGTAACTTTATTTTTTTGGGATGAAGAGCACGACATCCTCCAAGAGGAACATGAAGAAGAGAACTGTGGTCACCACAGAGCCTCCAATAGATTACCTTATCTGATACATGAGCTCAAAAACGAAGTTCATGTAGTTTGAGGAACGAAACTTTATATGTCTTCATCCCAATTCCCAATCTGCTACACATATACTCCTTTCTCTTTCTTTTTAGCTACATTGTTGTTTCATGCGTGATGAAACATGTGGAACAAAATAAATAAATCAAGTGTGAATCGTTTCACTCTTTTTATTACATTGTTTCAGGTGCGAAAGCACACATGATGACCCAAATATCTGATTATTTTTCCAAAATCCAGACAAGTCTTTCTCTCATATTCTAAATTTAGCCAAATATGATTTTCCACCGAAATCGCTCGCAAGGTACCTGCAGTGTACTCTGGTATGGTTATATATGAAATACTTTACCAGGTTTTCATATTTAGCCAATTATGATTTTCCACCAAATACTTACCAGGTTTTCATCAGACATCGGTTCGCAAGCCGTTGAATTTAAAAACATATTCGAGCTATAGCTTTCAGATTTCATTTTTTAAAGAACGATAAACACGGCTTGCTAAACTTACGGTCCACAATGAATCATTTATTCTCATTTGCTAGAAGTCCTACCAATAAATAGTCCTCGTCCCAAACCCAATTAACAAATTTTGATCATCGCAACCACGAGATGTTTACTTTTATTTTTATATACATAAATATTTTTTTATAAATTATATATATTTTTAATGGTAATCATATATTTAAATGTTTATATAACTATTTCAAATACAATAATTTTATAATTTACATGTTATATTAATCAAATGTTAAAAACCATATGCATTTGTCACTTCTTATTATATATTTATCCTATCGTATTTGCATTTAATTATTAAGTAAATTAATATATTCATGAAAAACATATTTGAAAATTATTATATAATTAATTTATGGTACATTCTGATCCAACCTGCAAAACTAGATTTTCTTTTACCAATATTTTTATGTTTATTCATTTTTGATAATATATTATTGTATATACAAAAGTCTAAGATATGTTAATTTTTAGACATGTATTATATAGTTTGCTAGTTTTAAGCCGCTCTGTTATAATATTATATTTTTAATATAAGTAGTTTGTATTTATGAAAATAAAATTTATAAATTTAATATATATTTATCATATTTAGTTCAGTATAACAATTGTCTTTTAACATGATGATTATAACTATGATGTAAATCAAATAGGATAATATATAATATATTAACTTATTGTAAAATATTTTTACACAGATTTATTAGAATTTTTAAAATTTAATATATAAATATATATATTTATGTTTAAAATGAAAGATATCATGATTATAATAGTTATAAAGATTTTATATTATTAGCATTACTGAAATACATATAACTCATATAAATGTATTATATAGTTTGCGAATGTTAACCTGTCTTATCAAAATATTAGATTTTATTTTTGAATATAAGTATTTTATACTTACGAAAATAAAATATATAATTTATCAATTTAATACAGTTTATTATATTTAGCTTAATATCATAATTTTCTTTTAATATGATCCATTATGATTATATAATAGATAATATGATATTTTTTTTATTTTTTATTTTATAAACTTAACCAAATATATTAGTGAAAATATTTAAAATAATATCGAAAATGAAGATCTTATAAAAATCTTTGAAAACAGATTTGTTAGAAGTTAAATAAATATATTTATATTAAAATGAAAATATATCAAAAGATATTATGATTAAAGTATTTTAAAGATTTTATATAATATTAGTCTTAATGAAATACATATAATAAAAGTTTATAGTAAGAGTCTATTTTGTAAAATATCACACATGAATCAAAGTTGTGACTTTAGTTTTAATATATAAGACAAGATTTTGACCTGCGCTTTTCAACCGCGTACATTTTTATGATTAAAATTTTATAAATTAGGTTTTGTCTTTATTTAAAGTATGTTTTGGTATAAAATCAGTAATCCAAATTTTTTGGTGATGATTGTTTTGCATTAATTTTTAGTTTCAGTTCTTTTTTTTAGATTTGGTTTTAAATTTTGGTTTTTGGTTTTTAGTTTTTAAGTTTCTATTTTTAATTTTCAGCTTTTGGTTTAGGTTTTTAGTTTTTATATCCGCCGAGTTAATTTGAATTGATATTACCAACAAACAAATCCCAAATAATCGAACATCTAATTAAAACTGAAAAGATGACAATTGTTTTTTTAAAAAAAAATTGCAATTGTTTATTTTGTAAATAAACAAAAGAGAAAATATAATCTGCATTTTCATGTTTTGGTTTTGGATCTTAGTTTTTAGATTCGGTTTTTGGTTTTGCTTTACATTTAATTCTCTTTTAAAATCATTAAAATATTTAAGAAAAATAAAACAATAAACTGTTAACAGTTACCCTTGAAATTTATCAAAACAAAGTGATTGTTATTTAAAATAAAAAATACATTAACATGTTTTAAAATACATGATTTAAATAAGTGATTAATAATAGAAAATTTTGTTTTGTTAAAAATATTATATACCTTCAGGTCTGAAAATAGTTATTGATTTTTAATCTATTAAGGTGGAAAGTTTATTTAATGTTATTTTGGAGTTTTCCCTTAGTATTAAGCCCAAAAACCATACCATATAATTTTTCCTAAAAATAAAAGCAAGCTCAAGACTCTATCCCATAAATAACCGCCGATTTAGTTTAAGTAATGTGGTTAAATCAATTATATGGCTTGTAATATTTGTAACACTCTAGAAAGAGTTCAAAAATAAAATGATAACTTCTATTAGTAGAAAATAAAAAGAACTCTATTTTAATAGAGTAGATATAAGATAAACAAAAAAGATCAGACAGACCTTTTAAAAAAGAAAACTCAACACCCACCTTATATATTTGAATACTTGGATTGATGGTCTATTCGTGGGCTGCAGCCAGGAGCAGACCCACTATGGTTTTAGTGGGGTAACCTAACACCCCTAAAATGGTCCAATAAAATAAATGGTAGAGAATTTAATAAATAATCTCTAGCAAAAATGGTTGTTTAATTCTCATTGACACCCCTAATATCTTGGGTTCAAATCCCCACTGATCCCATATAATATTATTTTTTTAATTTGTTTATATATATGACCTCAGTTAAATATTCAGCTGGGTCTGTCACTGGCCGCACCTTCCCTTTGAAGATTAATCTAGATTTCTTTCCATGAACATGGATCACCCCAAGGTTAAAAAACACCCATCTTCTATGACAGCGCATCCAGAAACACAAATGTCTAATCCCCAGACAGTGCTCTACTTCAACAGATGAAATTTTTTTTATAATACTATATTTCGTGAATCCTGACTTAATAGTAAAGCACAATTATAATAAAGTTAAAAGTTAAGAGACACTCAAAATGATACTTGATCTTTAAAAAGATAGATGGTATTATCCCATTATTTTTTAAAAGTTATCTGAGGTATTTGTTTGTTCTCGAAAATAATAGACAACGAGTTAACGCGCGGAAAAAAGATTGTATAAAATTTTGTTCAATAAAACAAATTTTTATTTGCAGACCTATATGATATTTTATTTTGGTAATAATATAAATTGAGTAGACATTTTTGTTTTAGGTATATAAGTATTATTTTTTTAATTTGTTTATATATATGACCTCAGTTAAATATTTTGCTGGGTCTGTCACTGGCCGCACATTCCCTTTGAAGATTAATCTAGATTTCTTTCCATGAACATGGATCACCCCAAGGTTAAAAAACACCCATCTTCTATGACAGCGCATCCAGAAACACAAATTTCTAATCCCCAGACAGTGCTCTACTTCAACAGATGAAATTTTTTTTATAATACTATATTTCGTGAATCCTGATTTAATAGTAAAGCACAATTATAATAAAGTTAAAAGTTAAGAGACACTCAAAATGATACTTGATCTTTAAAAAGATAGATGGTATTATCCCATTATTTTTTAAAAGTTATCTGAGGTATTTGTTTGTTCTCGAAAATAATAGACAACGAGTTAACGCGCAGAAAAAAGTTTGTATAAAATTTTGTTCAATAAAACAAATTTTTATTAGCAGACCTATATGATATTTTATTTTGGTAATAATATAAATTGAGTAGACATTTTTGTTTTAGGTATATAAGTATATAGATTTTACTAAATTGTAACTCATTTTTAAGATAAATGATATTTTAGCAAACATATGTGATTTATATTTTTACATGATTAGAGTGGGTGCTATAATTAATTTAGCTTGACAAATTTAAAAGTGAAATACGAAATGATGAGTGTTTAAGTGTAGCTTTCTGTATAGTTATTTTTTGAACAAAGTATAGTTTTATTTAAAACAATAAAGAATAGTTAAATTTTTTGAAATGAGCACTTTTCTACGACATAAAATTTTGATTTTGGGCGTCAAAAGTATATATTGGATTTGTTTAATACTTACAATAATAATCCTTCCAAATCAACTGACGTGTTTTGAGGGATGTTTGATATTAGTTGGATTTATTGCAATATATATTGTTTGGATTTGGTGGTATTTGATTTAAATTGTCTACTAACCTTTTTAGCATATATGATAAGATTATTGTTATGATATGATATTTGTCATTTTTAGTATGAATATTTAAAATTTAAATCACAAATCTTTATCAGTAGATAATAATAAGAATTTAATTTAATAGATTAGATATGATATTTCTCCTAAATGATATGTTATAGATGATATAGGAAAATAGCAAAATATGGTAAGGTGAAAATGAAATATTCTATTAGACCAAAATTTTGGGTAATTTTTTCCAAGTCACCCTGAAATTAATAGCAATATAATCCAACGCATTTAATTAATAACAATATATCATAATCTTTTTGAACACACGATTCACTTCCTTATCAATTAATATGAATTATAATGATATTATTTTGTGAGAGACTAAGAATGAGACATTTTTATAATATAACTAGGGCCGGACCGGCGCTACGCGCCGGATTCGTATGTGTTATTGAAGAATAAATAAATAAATAAGTTTTTAGATTTGGTAAAGCTATTATTCTGAATAATTTGATTAGAGTGAAGGCTCATCAAATAACAGAAGATTTGAAGCACTTTATTGTAGGAAAGTTAGATGAAATTGTAATCTTTATTTCGAGTTATGGTTTTAGTTTTAGTTACCTCTTTTTCCTTGTTTTTGTATATCTTCCGCATTGCTAATTGTTTTTTTAATTTGTTCGAGGAACTCCGCTTATATAAACTTTTGTTTGTATTTTTTGTATTTATTTATTGAATGGTAGCAAATGAATATTTATTAAAATGATGAATAACATAGTAAAGCCACGAAAGTAACATGTATGATAAATTGAAATTTGAACATAAGAAAAAGATCTTCTAGACCCTAATTTTATTTTATTCTCTATTGATTGCAAAATTAATAATTCCGCTTAATCGTTTGAGCCATGTTATTTGGATCGCACCTTGTTCGTTGCTTCATGTGAACCATATTTGTATAATACCGCTTTTTCATAGGAACCGGGATTGCATTTAGTGAATTTTTTATTCTTGCCCAGCAATGGTTGGATGTTGCTATGTTATTTTTCTATTGTAGTTTATCCAAATATTTTTCCCCTTTGCAAAGAACTAAAATATTCTATAAATAGTATTTATAGAATATTAAAAATAACATAAATGACAAATAATTTTTCCAAGTTTGTATGTTTTATATTTAAATGAATTTACAATTTATTTAATGTTTTTGTATAAAAGTATGTTAAAAATATTGAGATGAAAATATGTGAGAAAGTAAATGATATTTTTTTTTCCAATCAATTTGATAGTAGATACTCACCGTAGTGATTACTTTGTTTTAAAGTTGATTAGGTCAAAATGAGATATAATAAGTGCTTTCCTAAATTTAAAACTTTTGTTATGGTATTTTAGCATAAAATATTTACTGATGATATTTGGTTTGATGCAGCATTGATACCTAATTTAAACCTCGATTTGATGGCATGCAGGAAAGCTTAATCACCTACGGTTTATGAGAAATACGCTTATAATAAAAGTATTGTTAACTACATCATTAAGATGTTTTACTTTACAGAGAATCTAGAGATAAAACAATAAAACTTTATTAAGTAATGAACGCAAAAATAGTTGTCATCGATACACTTGTTACTTGTTAAACATGTACATCCCAACCTTTTGCTCTTTCCGAGTAGTACTTAAATGTCGCATTCCTGTCTGCTAGTTAAGAACACTCCCAACGGAGGTTTATAAGACAAGTTCTCAGAACTAAAAATAATCAACAAATGCAAAAAGATAGAAAGAGTAACATATACGGTCCTCAAATAATATATTCAAGAATCGTATTAGAAACATACAAACTAAATGTCACTTTTAATTTAAAAAGGTAAACAAAAATTAATTATTCAAGGCAGGTTTTAACTGGTAAGGATGCTCTAGAGGAATGATCCTGCGCAGCTCTCGGGGACGTTAAGCTGGTGGTTGTGGATACCTTTCATAAAAAAATGGTGGTTAAACGAAGAAAAGATTAGTTAGATTCATTTTTTATCTCATTTGATTGGGTTTGATAAAATGAAAATAGATTTTAGTATTTTTTAAATGTATTATGTATTTTAACTAAATTATTATTTGTTGACAAAAAAAATTAGATGTTAAGCTAGATTAGAAATGATGAGTTGCTAAAAAATTAATAGGTTTGATATAAAGAAGAAGAAGAGGAAAAAAAAATTTCGAGATAATTTATAATTTTCTTAAAAATGATGATCGTTGTGTCAAATTTATATGATAAATAATAATGAAGATTTTTCAAGCAATATACACTTCACACAATAGCTAGCATGAATGTATTTCTCGAGGCAGAGGAGCATAGTTTTCGACTTCCTTTCTCTGTTCCTTCCCATCAAACTTGGACAGAAGCCTCATGTTAACCATAAACAGCTTATCAATCTTCTTCTGAGGTAGCTTCTCAAGCAAGTCACCACACTTGATCAAAATATTGCAGGATGAGATAAGGAGGTAAGCAAAGAACTGAAGCCTATCTTCTTGA
>CAKOAT010519599.1:49080-90776 GCA_932364175.1 Eruca vesicaria subsp. sativa
AGTAAATAGTCTTGGTCTTGGTCCTTTTCCGTCATGGTTTTTCGACTCTCTCTAATTATATCTCTAGACTGATCAAGCTTCTCCACGAACATTGCTAATCTCTCTCTCTGATCAGCAGAACCTGTAAAGAAAGGACGAACTTAAGTTACTGTCATCTACTTCCCTTTGGTGAATCTAGTAAAAAGAAATTTGAGAAGAAGTTCAGTAATATGTTTGTAACCTGACGACACCGATACACCTCGCTATAGTTTCTCGGAGAATTTTCACCATGAAATATAACACCATTAGTTATCAAGTTTGAATCCCGATCAGCTTGCTGGTACAGAGAACAATCAAACTCAGCTGGCTGTGATATATGAGAGAACAATGACAATCAGATGGTATTTGCAGTGTTTAGAATTGTACTTGCTTTTAGAACATGGTTTTCCACAAGATTTGGCAGAAACTTCCCCACTATGTATTTCACGCTTCATCTTGTTGTCCTCGTCTATATCACTCATATAGCATATGCAATCCATGTAAACCACAAATCAACAGGTAATTTATAGAAAACGTACAATAGAAACAGAAAAGAGAAAACAATTCACCTTTTTTGGAGAGTGTCATTCTCCCAAAAGATAACTGCAGTTATCATTCTGTAAAATCAACTGGATATATTTATAGTCGGAGGACATGACGGTTAATGGGGGATTCGATGAGTCTGATTGAAGGATGCAGAGTGAAGGATGTGTTGATAAGACAGAAGGTGGGAGCAAAGTAGAAAACAATGACCCATTACGAAGAATGAATCGTAAAAGCCATCGACGGCAGCACCTTTTCACGGCGCAAGACTGAGACAACGATGAACCCTAATTCTAGTTTCTGGACTAAGGAAAAACAAAGTCCATATTGAATATTAAAGAGAAAAAAGCGAGCCCAAACGAAAGCAGCATAACCCAGTATCAAAACACAGTAGTTTCATCAGGTGCCAGGTGTCATTATTTGCCCCCAAGTAGAGAGAAAAGGCAACTTTATTATTATAGATACCTAGCCAAAACCATTCTAAGTACTATTGTGCCTGACTAAAGATCATTACAAAATAAATAAATAAACAAATATAAATAAATAAAGGGATAACTCCTTATATACAAATATGTTGTTTTGTGAGTAAGCTAACTAAATATATATTTTTGAGAGAATATATTGTTATTAATTAATTGCATTGAAATATATTGTCATTAGTTGCAGGGTGACTTGGAAAAATGACCCGAAATTTTGGTGAAATATAATAATTACAACTAAAGATATATTGTAATGATATTATCCAATTATTTAAAAACAGTTATTTGAGATATTTGTTGTTGTCAAAAGAAAATAAACAAAATGTTATAGATGATATAGGAAAACAACAAAATAAGGTAAGGTGAAAAAAGGTAAATTTTCTATTTGACCAAAATTTTGGTAACTTTTCCAAGTCACCCTAAAATTAATAACAATATATCCCAGTGCAATTAATAAAAATATATCATAATCTACTTAAATACAAGATTCATTTTTATTTTATTTTATTCTATTTTTGTTGTAAATGTTAAACTGATTAAGAGTCCACTAATCTTGCAAGATTCATTTCCTTGCCAGTATAAGTTATAATGATATTGTTTTTAACTTTTTGTTTTAAATGAAATTGATATCAACTCATAGTCAAATACATAAATCTGGATAACATATATATGTAATACAGACACACACACACATATATATATATATATATATATATATATATATATATTCACACTTCAGCTATTGAGAACTCATATTGGCAAATAAACGTCTCCATAATGGATTCCCTTGGCTTGATCCTCTATCTTTCCTCGGTTCTTCTCATGAGCCTTTGTCAGCTTCCTACCGCTATTGAGGACGATAGAAAGGCAAGACAGTGCTGTTATATAGTCTCGTTACCACATTTAATTAACTATCTATGTTTGTCTTTGTTAATTTAGCCTATTCCCCGTCATAGCATTTTGTTTGACGCATCATATGCAGGTATATATTGCTTACATGGGAGCTCTTCCTGCAAAAGCTTCTTACTCTCCTATGTCCCACCATCAGAATATCCTTGAAGAAGTTATAGAATCAAGGTTTTAATTAAGACAAATCACTCAAACCTCTCTCAGCATTGTTTCTTGTTGTTTAGTCAGATCTCATTGGTCTTTTCTTTTTGTTCCGATCGAAGTTCCGTAGAAGATTCTTTGGTCAGAAGCTATGGAAGAAGTTTCAACGGTTTTGCAGCCAAACTCACTGAATCTGAAAAAGACAAGCTTGCTGGTGAGATATATAAACAAAATAATATAGGTAAAAAGATTAATAGAGGCTATTTCAAAGTTGATGATTTTATGTTATGTGTGATGTGAAGGCATGGAAGGAGTGGTTTCGGTTTTCCCAAACACCGTTTACAAGCCTCTTACGACAAGATCTTACGAGTTCATGGGACTTGGTGATAAGAGCAAGCATATCCCTAACATCGAGACTAATATTATAGTTGGTGTACTTGACCACGGACTCTGGCCTGAATCCAAAAGCTTTTCAGACGAAGGCATTGGCCCAATACCAAAAAAATGGAAAGGAGTTTGCGCTGGAGGAAAAAACTTCACATGCAATAGGTAAACAAACATATTTTTCATTTTTTTATCTTCTCCATATGTTTCTTGAGCGACAAGAAAACATGGAGGGTTGTTAACTAACCTAATCTAAATGTTGTACAGGAAAGTGATTGGAGCACGATATTATGTGCAAGATTCAGTGAGGGACAACGCTTCACACGGGTGTCACACGGCTTCAACTGCGGCCGGAAACATAGTAAAAGGAGTGAGTGTGAACGGTGTGGCCAAAGGAACAGCCAGAGGCGGTGTGCCTTTAGGTAGAATTGCTATTTACCGAGTTTGTCAGACAGGAGGTTGCAAGACCGAGTCATTGTTAGCTGCATTTGACGATGCTATTGCCGATGGGGTTGATGTTATAACCGTTTCCATTGGAGGTGGTGTTGTTACATTCGACGTTGATCCTATCTCTATTGGAGCATTTCATGCGATGAACAAAGGCATTGTTACCACAGCTGCTTCTGGGAACGCTGGCCCTAAACTTGGAACTGCAACAAACCTTGCACCATGGGTCATATCCGTGGCTGCCAGTACAACTGATCGAAGTTTTGTTACTACTGTTGTTGATGGAAATGCCATAGCCTTACAAGTAAGAAGTTTTTTAAAACTTGGTTTTAGTTATATATATATGATTGTTCAGTCTGATGATTTAGTTAATGAAACCATATAGGGAAAATCGATCAATGACTTTGACTTAAAGGGACAAAAGTATCCTCTGGCGTTCGGGAAAACTGCTTCAAATAATTGTACAGAGGAGCAAGCAAGGTAACTTGTGACCCACGGCTTTCCTAGTGACACCTAGCTTGAGGTATAAGAAACAGATGAAAACGTAACGCTATGGATATATAACTTGACCTTCTTGTATTATTTCTAGGGTATGCGCTAGTGGTTGCCTGAACACGGTGAAGGGAAAGATCGTTGTATGCGAAGGTTGGAACAATGTTACGGAATCTAGAGAAGCGGGTGCAGTTGGAACCATTCTTAACGTAAATAATGTTGAGATTCCTGCTACTGGTCCTATTCCGGTTGCAATCTTAGATGATACCAATTTCAAAGCATTCAGATCTTACGTGACCACCTCACCGTAAGAATTCTTTTTCCATAATTAATTAATTAATTAAACATTCTCTGGTTTAGATTCGTTAATCACATTCTTCTATATATATGAAACAGAAACCCTCGAGGAACTATATTGAGGAGTGAGACAGTTAAGGACAAAGATGCTCCGGTCGTTGCTTCCTTCTCTTCTCGTGGTCCAAACAGTGTATTTCCCGATATCATGAAGGTACGTACCACTCCTAATTAACAATATTCACATATATAGCTGGGAGCTATGATTAAAGTCTTTGACATTTAGGGGGTGTTATTCAATTAGTGATTTAAAATTAATTTTAAATATTTACAATCTATTAGATTTTTAAATTTTTAAATTGTTAAATTTAATGGATTCTAAAATATCTGCAGTATCTCATGGATTTTGAGTTTAATCATTTATTCATTAGAATCCGTCAGTGATAATTTGAAATCTATTTATATTACAAAGAATTTTGAAATCCTTAAAAGTTGAATAACACCAGATTTTAAAACCTTAAATTCAATCATAGATTGAATAACACTAAATTTTAAAATAGAATTTAGAATCATTAATTAAATAACAGTGGATTGTGTTGAGAGTTAAACTCTTTTAAAATACATATTGAATAACACATCTTATAATATAACATGCAGCCTGATATTACGGCTCCAGGGGTGAATATAGTGGCAGCATATTCACCGATGACTCCAACCCTAGTTCCTGGACAAAGCATGGATTACTATTTCATGTCCGGAACATCTATGGCTACCCCTCATGCCGCAGGTGTAGCGGCTTACATCAAAACATTCCATCCTGATTGGTCTCCTTCTGCTGTCAAATCTGCTATCATGACTACTGGTAATTAATTATCAATATCAAACCAATATATTTATTTCCCTCGAGAAAGAAAGAATATATACTGATGTAAGTGAGCCTTTTATGTTTTGTTTTGTTGCAGCTTGGGTGATTAACGCATCCAAAAATGCAGAAGCTGAGTTTGCATACGGATCTGGACATGTTAATCCTACATCAGCAATTCATCCAGGGCTTGTTTACGACATAACCAAAGAAGATTACTTAAACATGCTCTGCTCTATGAACTACTTAGTCAAAGGCATTAGTGCTCTCAACGGTGGAGCCTTTACTTGTTCCGAGAAATCAAAGATGACCATGAGAAATCTCAACTACCCTTCAATGACAGTCAAAGTTTCAGCTTATTCAACTACAGATATCACATTTTCAAGAACGGTCACAAATGTTGGGAAAGGCGGATCTACTTACAAGGCAAAATTGTCAGGGGATCCTAAACTCAATATCAAGGTTGATCCACAAACGCTCTATTTCAAATCATCAGGGGAGAAGAAATCTTTCACCGTTACTGTCTCTGGCAAGGGTCTTTCGGGTATTTCTGGTATCGTGTCTGCGTCCCTGGTTTGGTCAGACGGATCACACAATGTGAGAAGTCCTATCGTAGTGTATAACTAGATTTGTAGAAATTTTTTATTATTAAAAATTTATATAATTGGATTTCGTTTTAATTTAAATAATGTTTTGTTATAAAACCAGTTTACCAAAATTTCTGCTGATGATTATTTTGCATTAGTTTTTAGTTTCAGTGTTTTATCTTTAGATTTTGTTTTAGATTTAAGTGTTTGATTTTTGATTTTTAATTTTTAAGTTTCTATTTTTTATTTTCAGCTCTTGGTTTGGGTTTTTAATTTTTAAATCTGCTGAGTTAGTTTGAACTGATATTACCAAGAAACAAATCTCAAATAATCGAAAATCTAATTTGAAACTCAAAAGATGACAAAATTTTTTTTAAAAAAATTGCAATGGTTTATTTTGTAGATAAACAAAAGAAAAAAATATAGCCTGCCTTTTCAGCTTTTGGTTTTGGATTTTAGTTTTTAGATTTGGTTTTTTATTTTGCTTTACATTTTTTTAAATCACTAAATTTAAGAAAAATAACACAACAATTATTTAAAAGTTACCATTGAAATTTATCTAAACAAAATGATTGTTATTTAAAATTAAAAATACATGAATATGTTTTAAAGTACATGATTTAAATAAAAGATTAATAATAGACAATTTTGTTTTGTTAAATATCTTTGGGTCTGAAAATAATAATTGATTTTTTGATCCATTGATGTGGAGAGTTTATTCAATGTTTTTTGGAGTTTTTCCTTAATACTAAACCCAAAAACCAAACAATATAATTTTTCATAAAAACAAAAGTAAGCCCAAGATTATATCTCATAAATAACAACCGGTTTAATTTAAATAATGCGGTTCAATTAACTATATAGCTTCTATAATTTGTAACACTCTTGAAAGAATCCAAATTTAAATGACAACTTGTATCCCTTATATATTAAAAGAGAAGCATTATAATAAATGCGTAAATACCGTAACTGACACGTGTTATCCTCACAATTATTTGGTAATTAAGGCGTTCACACATTAGTTATTTGAATTCATTATTTCATGTATTTATATACTATTTTTAATTAATACATTTTCCTGCATTTTTAGCATTTGTATTGATAAATTAAATTTTTTACGTGAAACTAAGGAATAATATCTTTATTGTTAAAAAATTACAAAATTATTAAGATTCGCATAAACTAAAATGTTGTAATGAAAATGTTTGCAAAAATTGAAAGTTTCGTACCTTACCGAAGTTGGTCATGGTTGAGACTTCGGTACACAATAACAATAAATAAAATGAATGATTATGACCACACGTAAAGTCAGATCTTTAGTTTAGTCAAATATTAACATTTTTATAAAGTTTTCATGTCAGATCAAGAACTAGAAACAAAATCAAATATTAACATTTTTATAAAGTTTTCATACCAGACCAAGAACAAGACCAAACCATATAATTTGTCATAAAAACAAAAGTAAACCCAAGACTATATCCCATAAATAACCACCGGTTTAATTTAAGCAATGCAATTCAATTAACTATATAGTTTGTATTATTTGTAACACTCTAGAAATAGCCCAAATTTAAATGGCAATTTATATTAGTATATAAAAAGAAGGATTCTATTGTGTGCAATATATAAAAGCATGGGTTATATTGTCTTTTGATAGAAACGTATGTTATACTGTGTGCTCATTATATTATGTTTCAATAAAAGCAAGTCGATGTTAGAACTCACAGGTTCTTTAAGTTAAAACTCAAGTTCTTTTGGTAATCAAGAACGGATTCTGTATGTGTACATTTCATGGTATCCACGGGATGGAAATTGTCTATCACCAGTTAACTTCCTAACTTCATTAATAAAGACTATAAATTAATAAATTTATCTGGTACTAAGTTGAATTCGTTCAAAATATGACGTAAATCGATAAAATAATAAGATAATAATATTATAGAAAATTTTATGTAAATATATGTTCTCATTAAAATTAGAAATTAATAATATATATATATATATATATTAAATCTAAGTACAAATTTATCATTATATTGTTTATTATATATTCATAATATAATTATCTTTATATTTCTTAACACTTAATATATTTTGTTGAGATTCAATAAAATTAAATCTAAAATCACTTTTTATTTATAAAAAAATATATTTTATATACACCAAATCTTATATAATAAATCTGAATTCTCTTCTTTCTCCCGTTACCACATCATCAAAGAGGTATGGGCGTTTTTGGAGTCACCCATAAACCTGCAACAATGGTTTCATCCCTTATATTTCTTTCTGATTTTGAAGTTCGTTCGTTTTTCTCAGCCGGTGGTGATGCTTCTTCTGCCTTTCCGGGAAACTTAGAACGTGAAAAAGCATATGAACCGATGAGACTTGACAAGCTTCTGCTTAATGAGAAGGTTTGGCCCTTTTTTACCTTTTTATGTAGAAACAAGATTCAGCAGATCTTCTTCTTCTTCTCTTCAGATTTTGAGTTTTTGAGTCTCTGCATCATAAGTTAGATTTATCTTTCATATTTATTTTAACCATTTAAGAAGTTTCCAAAATTTCATTCCTCATAATCTACAACTATGTCTCTTTAGTGTTCTATTGATATTTTCGCACATGAGTCCCCTGCGATAACAGAAACTGACATTGAAAAGACTCTCCAGAGGCTCTTACTGCTTAAAATGAAGTCGGAAGCGTCTTTGATGCTCTTAGAACCAGCGAGTTAACTTGGTCTTAATTTCTCATCATACTCGATCAAATCATTGGTCTTTGCTCCAAAAATTTGGAAAGTTTTGCAGAAAACCCTACAGAAATTGTAAAAGGCTGAATGGCACAAAAAACTAAGATTCTTTGATTCAATCAAATATTAAAAAAACACCCAACTTTCATACTTTATGAATAAGGAGATAGATCTTAAATCAGAACACATATTACTAACAGTTTTCAAAATAGACACGATATAAAATAATATGATAAAAACATGAGAAAACAATAACAAATACAATACTTTAAGATGCACATAAATATCATTTTGACTTCTGTATATGGGTAAATCATCAACCAAATAAGACGAGAAATTGTGTTGATATTAATCAAAAAAAAAGAACACTGATAAATTACAATAGTTAAAATGGGGTAATTTGAGAATACATGGTTTTCCAAAATTTAAAATTAACCCGATAGATATACTAATAATCGAAACAAAATAAGATTACAAAAGAAAATTAAAGATCCGTAGGTCCAGAGACCTGTGACATAATTAATGGACCAAAACTAAGTTTTGGCAGAAGATGGGTGATACTGAAAATTAGATCTTGTAGTTCTGTAAAACGCTCTGGATGCAACAAAGTTTTTTTTAGCTTCAATGGAAGAAGACCCAAAGATAATATTCGTGTGGCACATATTACTCATGAATTTCACTGTCAATATCTGAAATCTGCAACATGCTTTTGAAACGTGAAGAGGAGAAGGCGCATAGTTGTTGGGGTAGAATGTAAAGCTAACAATTTTTGAATTGTTTTGTTCTATTTAATGATGTAATTTTATATGAGGTACGATACAATTGTTTACCATGTGGAAATGAGAATATGATATCTGATAAGATATGAATTATATACATCCAACACTGGAAAAAATAAATGATTGAGTTATTTTCTTGGGTTTTAATCTTTGAAGAAATTTGTTATTTTCAGGAAAACATTTTATATATGGTTTGGTTCATCTTAATTTTCAGATTATTAATGATTACACCATATTAAAGTTATTTTGGTTAAATTATATATGTGAAATAATCATGTTATAGTTTTAGCGTAAATTCACCCACCCGTAGGGCGGACCAACCACTAGTAATATAATAAAGTCAATATAAATGCCAAATGTATATAAACTCAAATCAAATAGTTTTCATATTTGAATATTTTCAAAAAGAAATATATCATAAAATAGAAAATCTAAGTGAAGATTTTTTTGTAAATGAATAAAATATCATTATCCTAATATTATTATTTCATAGAATTTTTATTTTTTAGTATTTGTAGTCTCTCCACAAGTCTCTTTAGTTATAGAAATATTCTAAACTTGGAAAGTAAGAGAGAGAAACAAAGAAAGGAGAAAATATAAGAGAATCGATTATCCGCGCAGAATACAACTTACTTTTGTGAGAAACTTTTATCCATTTGTCACTTGCATGTTGGATAATGTTTTGTTAAAAGTTAAACAATTAGATAATCTCTTCTATATTAAAAGAGAAATATTGTAATAAATGCGTCCACACCGTAATTGACACGTGTCGGCTTCACAATCATTTGATAATTAATGCATTCACACACTAATTATTAAATTTATTATTTAATGTGTTTATATACTATTTTAATTAATTCATTTTCCTATATTTGTAGCATTTGTATTAATAAATTAAAATTTCTACATGTAACTTATGAATAATATCTTTACTGTAAAAAATTACAAAATTATTAAGATTCACATCAACTAAAATGTTGCGATAAAAATGTTTATAGAAATTGAAATTTCGTACCTTACCAAAGTTGGTCATAGATGAGGTTTCGATACGCAATAACAACAAATATAGTGATTGATTATGAATTAAAGAAATTGAGGTGAAAAACACCACACGTAAAGTCGGATCTTTAGTTTAGTCAGATATTAACACAAAACACCACAGGAAATGTTTTGTGTTATTAATTTTATTTTATTTTTTCTTCAAATATTATTTAGATTTTATTTGATTTTACATGTCTTTAGAAATTATAATAGGAAACTATTAGTTCGACATCAAAAATATCTAAAATTTATATAAAACAAAACCAAACAAATAACAATAGTTTTTTGTTATCATCGAAAAAATTAAAAACATCAAACATTTAAACCAAACAAACCAAAATAAATATAGAAAACTGAACCAATATCCATGCTAAACAAATATAATATCATTTTTATTTTAAAAGTAACAAAAATAATAATTTCATTCTGTGCAAGTCGCGGATTATTACTTAGTTAGACTGAGTAAAACATAAATATCATTATAATCTAAAGAGACTTTCATTCGTTTTTGACCGCTAATGTTGCTCTTAGACTTCCTCGAAATTAATTTTATAAACTTATTTCTCCACCAATTTAAAATTACAGATTTCTCCCATTGATAAATCAAAATTTAACTACTCACATACCATACTTTTACTTGGTTTACAGTTAACCAAATAATTTTAAACTAGTTACACTAAATAACAACCCAATTCTTATAGTCCACTAACGCCTCTACTTCTTCTCCGTCTGATCAAGCGAATGACTCGTCTTATGATCTTCCTCCTCAACAAACCTAGGGCTATCAACAACCCATCAATGTTTAGTGTATTCACCTTTTTAACCTCGAATCCGTAGGGAGACTCAAGGACTCGCTGATCTTGAACGTGGTCGCAAAAGGGATGTCTTTAGCAAGAATGCGTGCATGTTCAAACATTGACTTTAAGAATGTAGTAATAGAGTTTCACCGTCAACATATAAAACTACAGCTTTGTTTTGGGTAAATTATTTTAAGACATTTCCGATAAAAAATTTAAATTGTGAAGAGAATTTAAATATTTTTATGCACTTCAGTGAGGACAACTCTGCAGAATGAAATCCATAATACGGAAGAGTGTTTAAACTGATTACATGTGTGCTCTTTAATATATAGAACTAATTATCACAAGCACATCAAATAGTAGTAGAATTCAGTATCAAGAAACACAGGACAAAAAAAAACACAGGACAACAGTTCAAAAAAAAGAAAAGAAAAGAAACACAGGACAACAAAGTAGTAGAATAAAATTACAAACTGTTATTATTTGACAATCTCATGGAATTGTGATTAGCACACAGATGAGCCATGAAAATATTAATTAGCTAGAAAATTTCCAAGACTTTGATATTCATTATTTTTTTACATTTTTGACTTTCATGGAAGTGAATTAACTCATCTTTGTGATCTTACGTTAAAAAAGCATGTTAGTTGTTTGTATTAGCATTCTTAGCTAGAATTTCATCATCATTTATCAATTGCATAATCCCAGAAGTCTACCTTTAAACCTTGATTAAAATTTGTTCTTTGCTTTAATTGTTGTCTGACTTCACTAGCTTAATTATCATTATGGTTACTTTAAACTAGTTCATCTGACTAGGTTAAGGGATCATTTGTATTCTCTTTATCACTTATGTATTTGAGATATCAAGATAGATTATGTATCTTGAGTTGGAAAATATTCAGAGGATTTTCTTTTTTTTTTCTTTTCTTTTCAGAGGATTTTCAAACATACATATTCTCTGGATCTATATATTATACCTTGTACATTCAAGCTTGTGGTTAAGTTATTGACGTAATGACATGTCATACTCATATCCTGTTTCTAAAGATCTCATCGAAACATTAGAAAATGGCGTATAGTATTTTACTAAATTTGGAATCTTCTCATATATTCTGTATATATAAATAGTTGTCGCTGTTGCCAACCACTCCCTCTCTCCATCTAAGTTGCACATGCAAACACAGCCACAGGCTAATTCCGTGCAAACTCACGTTATTAGGTAATAATGTTCACTATTTTGTAATTATTACTAGATAAAGTTTTTTGTACAACTACACAGTTCCCTCATCCAGTTATAGTGCTATTCACAAAATCACATTTAAGCTCCTAATGGATTCAAATTACAACATATAATATTATTACTTGTATAATTATGTGGGGATTATGTCATCCAATCTACATCAACTCACAAGTCAACTATTTAAATCGGTAGCATTTTTAAAGTTTTGTTGACTATAATATATGAAACTTATGTGGTGCATTAAGAAGCCAATCATGCTTTTTAAAAATTATAATATTATCGTCAAAATAATTACACCTTCTGGACCCAGGACCCTAATTCCCTTACCAGAGCACCTGCCGTTTGGGGACGAAAGATTTAGCTGAAACAGAGTATGGAATCAACATTGCTTGACGTGTTGGCTTTGTCATCTGCGTTGTTTAGTTTTGAATTGAATACTTTTTACTATCGTGTTATACCACTGCATGTTTTTAATACAAATACTATTCCGATAAATTTTATGATACATATGACTTTCTTTTGTGATACTAATTTGTCGAGTAAAAGTGTATATATATATATATATATATATTTTTGGAAATACAGCTAAATTTTGTGTTTTTTCAACGATATATATTGTTGATAATTTCACACAAAAATATTCATAGATATGGTCGACAAGAACAAAAATAATACCGTGTAGATTATTCTGGATATTCATAGTTTATTTTTCTTTAGAAAGGAATAATTTACAAATGTTGATAGACACAACGTTAACGGTATCTAGAAAATGCACTAGCGATATACCAAAATATGACTTATATAAATTTACATATATTTCCCATAATCCAAAACATGACAAAACGAATATTTCGCTGTTTCTTTCCATAGCCTATGCGAATAATCAAAAAGTAGAACAATGACACACAACCTCCTAAAAACTCAATGAATTTTACTTTAGACCAAAAAAAATTGGAATTTAGCTTAAAAAGTTTCTTCACCCAGGATACTTAATATTAATCGTTTCACAAAATTTTCCAATTAAAGAAAAAAGCTTATATAATTTTTTTTTGTTCAAAAAAGCTTATATAATTTTTTGATCAAAAAAAAAAGCTTATATAATAAGTTTTGAAATCTAAAGGGCAAAATAAAAAGAAAGAGAAAGGGTGTGTGTATGTGATCAAGCCTCCACCGTAAAAAAGAAGCAAGAAAGAAAAAAAAAAGGTCCACAGAGACACACTCTCTCCTCCTCCTCTCTCTCTTCCGGCGATTTACTTCAAATTTCGCAACCGTGCTCCGCCGCAACCTCCAAAAAATCCACCTCATCTCCACGATTCCACGACCTCCTCTCCGCCGCATCAGCTAACACACTTATTATTATGTAAACGCTCTATTCCAAAACCAACGAATCGAGATCTACCGATTCCCCCCCCCCTCCCCTCTCAAATGCTCGCGAAAAATCGGCTGCCGGGAAGCGGCCACACAACACCGTCACCACCGGGATCACCTCGCCGCTCTCCTCGTTACCGACGATCAAAAGCCTCGGGTCGATTCCCCACTCCTCAGCCGAATCGGACAACCGTAGCTCATCGCCTCTCGTGGCTGATCGTATCGGTTCTCCTCCGTCGTCAGGGAGTCTTCCTATTCGCTCCGTTGATCTACATCTCGTGTATGTTGATTTATATGGGAACCGTTTCGTTCGATGTTGGGCCTATTATAAGGCATCGGTCACCGCCTGGATCTGTTTATAAGAGTCCTCAGGTTTATGCTAAGCTTCGTCCTGAGATGGATGCTGATAATTCATCGGCTGATGCGGTTAGTTGAGAATCTTTGGTGTTGAATTGGTTAGATAGAAAGAAACTATTACAACTATTGATTGATTAGTTTTATCATTAATGTTTGTTATTGTATATATTTTAGATATCGACTATTTGGAAACATTCGTATAAAGGTGTTGAGTGGAAGCCGTATGTGAACAAGTCCACTGGAGGTAGCTTTTTTTTAATGTCTTGATAAAGCTTCTTGCTTGGAGTAAGCTGTAACGTTTTTGAATCGTTTATTGTTAGAGTTCGAATGTTAATTTGGATCATAATTTGATTAGTTAATTATTTGCTTTGTGTGCAATTGTAGCCTTGCCTGAGTCTAATGGTTATATATATGTTGAGGCAAACGGGGGATTGAATCAGCAGAGGACATCGGTAGGTTTGTTGATCTTTTCTTGATATATTAAGTCTATGCGTTTCGCTCAATCATTATCTAGTAATCTTGTTTCTGTCAGAGTTGTTGAATTCACTCGACCTTGTTTTTGTTAGATATGCAATGCGGTTGCTGTGGCGGGCTATCTTAATGCAACTCTAGTGATTCCCAACTTTCACTATCACAGCATATGGAGAGATCCAAGGTTTGTAGAATTCTCTTTTTCTTGAGAATCTTGTCTTGACGTTGTTTGTCAAAGCAAAACCAATCTTTTGTAAGACTGATTTTAACAGAGGGTGTTTGTATCAGTAAATTTGGGGACATATACGATGAAGAGTTCTTTGTCAGTGCCTTAGCAAATGATGTGCGGGTGGTTGATACAATTCCTGAATATATAATGGAGCGATTTGACTATAACTTGACAAATGTCTACAACTTCAGAGTTAAAGCTTGGTCACCTATTCAATACTATCGGGACTCGATCTTGCCGAAGCTACTTGAGGAGAAGTAAGTTTACAGTTTGTTTTTTAGAAGACGGTTTCACATGCTAGTGTTGGTTATGCATTGTTTTTATCAGGACAGTAAACCACCTTATTCTTTTAGCGAAAGAGATGTTTTGGGTCTGTATAGCATTTGTCATTGAAGACATTGTTGTCTTTTCATGGCGCAGGGTTATACGAATATCCCCATTTGCAAATAGACTTTCGTTTGATGCTCCTAAACCTGTCCAGAGACTTAGATGTTTGGCGAATTATGAAGCCCTGAGGTTTTCGGAACCCATACTAACCCTAGGAGAAACACTGGTGAAGAGAATGAAGGAGCAGAGTGCAAACCACGGAGCAAAGTACGTATCTGTACATCTGCGCTTTGAAGAGGTTTGTTCCATGTAAAGGAGAGACTTCTCAAGAATCCTCACTGGTCTTTATCATGACTATAAAAAATTTTGAATGAGCTTTTTGTCTGAGGTGAGAGATTAAATAAGCTATTTACTCTTGTTGCAGGACATGGTAGCTTTCTCCTGTTGTGTATTTGATGGTGGTAACCAAGAAAAACAAGACATGATTGCAGCAAGAGAACGAGGGTGGAAAGGAAAATTCACAAAGCCAGGCCGTGTTATTCGACCTGGTGCTATCAGGCAAAATGGGAAGTGTCCGTTGACTCCTTTAGAGGTACTCATCAATCCGTTTGTTTCTGGACACTACTCCTACTATCTATTAGCATTCTCGGATCTTCAAATGATAATCATCCATCAGAATAGCTCCACAAATCCTTTTGAGCAGTAGTGTGACTAGTTATGTTGGGTGAGCAGTAGTGTTAGTTGTTCTGTTTGGTTTATACTTTTCTTGCAAACCGTTCAGGTGGGGTTAATGCTTAGAGGAATGGGTTTCAACAAAAGCACATACATTTACCTTGCATCTGGTCAGATATATAATGCGAATAAAACAATGGCCCCACTACTAGAGATGTTCCCGAATTTACAAACAAAGGAGATGCTTGCCTCAGAGGAGGAACTTGCTCCATATCAGGTCTGCCTTTTTTTTTCCCCTGTTTGTTCCAAATTACTACTTGTGTGGTCAATTATTTTCTGAGTTCTGACTTGAACTCTGTACTTAGAACTTCTCTTCCAGAATGGCTGCAATAGATTACACGGTCTGTCTCCACAGTGAGGTATTTGTGACCACACAGGGTGGAAACTTTCCTCACTTTCTCATGGGTCATCGAAGATACTTGTTTGGAGGACATTCCAAAACTATTAGACCGGACAAGCGAAAGTTAGCAATCATCTTTGACAATCCCAACATTGGGTACTCACCTCTTCTACTCCTTCAAGCTCTACGTTTCATTATTTGCTTTTGTTTCGTTTTTTCATCCACCACGCCAGTGTTGGTCTTACACTCTGTCGCATTATTATCCCTTTAATGCTGAAACGCTGTTTTTGCTGTGTTTTTTCCCGGCAGATGGCGAAGTTTTAAACGTCAGATGCTAAACATGAGGTCTCATAGTGACTCAAAGGGGTTTGAGCTAAAAAGACCTAATGACTCCATTTACACATTCCCTTGCCCTGACTGCATGTCCCGTAGGAACAAAACAACGACCCAAGATACTAGGCCACCTTCTGCGTCCTGAAAACACACACATTCAATTCATTCAAAGGGGTTTGTAATTTTAATTCTTTCAAATCAGAGTGGGATTGGGGACTTGGCCTGTCCATAGTTTTAGGGGAAAGCAGCTGGAGGGGCTGCAAAATCGTCTATTTATCTCGGGGAAGGGTGGCCAAGGAGTAACCGCCACAACATTGTTTGATACGTTTTGACACATTGAAAAGCTGATGAAACTAACAGGAGAGAAAAAAATGAAGGTTTAGTTCAATCCCTGACTACTGCTGCTGGGCAAAGAATAGGACAGCGTTTGGATATTGTTTTTTTTTTGGTGTTTTGTGATTTGAAGCGTTTGCGTTTTGTACATTGTGTAAACGCAGACGATAGTCTTTGGTGTTAGGAGATATGTAGAGACGGGCTGGAGGAGAGAAGAAGCTGCCTCGAAAGTTTTGTACATTGGTTTGGTTAGAGAGACCATCGTGTCCTTTTTTTGGGTTTATTGAAATTCTTTTGTTCACAGGATTTTAATTGTTTCCATCATATTCTTACGATTCTTTCCAGGTGAATCTTGTTTAGGAAATAAATTCCTAATATTGATTTGATTCTTTCTTTTACTCAGTTTATTTCTGCTTGGTCGATGTAGTTCTTTCTTTAGATAAAGTTCAGTAAAGTGTGACAGTGATTACTTGATGTTTGTTTGTGATTATAGATTTGACTTTACAGTAATTTAACATTGAGAAAGTCATAAGAAGTATCTAGAAATCATAAACAGAGGTAGAAGAAAGATTGAGAAACAATTGACCATATAATACAGTTTTTTACTCTAATTGTCAAAGACGTTTAACATGTTCATTTCGGAAATTGGACATCTCTGTCCTGTCGTAATTGCACCAGCAAAATAAAACGTCGGACTGATCTTTTTAAGGTGCAGAAAGAAACAATAGTTGCATTTAAAGAGTTGTGGTCGAAGTTATAAATGCTTTGTGCGTAGTTGTCTTTAGGAAGCGTTCGTCATCCTCGTCTGTCTCAAAAAGGCAGTTTTTTTTCCATACCATCATAGAGTACAATAGTACATTTATGTTATTAAAATGACAAAAAGATGGGTCAATCTTATGTTTCTGGTAGAGATTGTATTCATTCTCAAGATTAAGAATGAAGAAATATAGACATAAGCTAACACCTTTTCAGTTCATTTTAAAAACAGATCAGAAATGGGCAAAAGATTAAAGATTGTTTTATCTTCGCTCCATTAAAACTCACATGTCAGGTTCAATTTTGTTAGGTTTATCAAGACTTCCCTCACTGAAACACACCTTTTCTGATAATAAACCCACACATGCTAAATTCTCTGAAAAATGTAAAATGATTCTAAAAACATTGCTAAATTCCAATTTAAGTTGCAGAGAGAAAATTAATAGTGCATGTGAACATTGACAATTACTGGATCATTGAAAGCTTTCACTTTCAGACATACATACATAGGCTGAGCTCCAAAGTCCAAGCCCAACCCCCAACGTGGTCCGACTTCACATTCAGGTAATAGTAATAACTATGATCTTCAAAACCCTATAATCCTATAAAACCTTACAATATCAAAACGACAAAACCTCGTAGCATTTACTTCACGTCTTGGTCTTTCATTCTCCTCTGACTCCTCTATGTCCGCGCTCTTCAACTAAACATCACTATAACCATATTTCTCAACAAACACAATAAATAAAAATTTGAATCAAATCCCTTTTATTAGTCACACATTGGTTTTTGTTTCAGTTCTTCGTTAGAGGCATGAACTCATAGTAAGTAATAACAACAGTTAAGACATGTTGGTTTGCTTTTTGTATCATTCTTCTCTGTTGTAAATTAGTCGTTTTTTTCTTGCTTTCTCAACAAGCGGAAAGAGATTTAAAGTTCGGTTGACATTGCTATCTATTTTCTTCGATATTTATCACTCCTAGGGTGTGATTGGCTATTGCTGTAGATGCTCTCCACGGCCATAATTATACTTACAGCCCTATATCTACACCAATCATGATTTTTATTTTTTCTAAAACTTACAGCCATTGTTTTAATTCTACAGCACTTATTTAAATTCATGTCCTTATAATTGTTCTGCAGAGACAAATATCTACAGCTCATATTTAAAGGCTTTTAAAAATTAAAAATCTAAATCCAAAGCAAAATAAATCACAGCAATATTTTTACAACCAAAAAATGAAATCACAGCTCTTACCAATCACCCTCCTAGTTCTTGAGTTATCACTGAACTAACAAGATTTCTCCACGAACCGTCTTTATTGTAACTCACGTCAGCTAATTCCTTCTATCTGACCAGTGAAAAAACAATAATCATTAACCACATTTTGGGCTCTCAATTATCTTTTTGTAAAAAAAGTATCTATTTTAAACTTGAAAATAACAAATCCTAAAAGATAGCACTGGCATGAATAAAAAATGCTAGCAGCCCTTTCTCCTTATTGTTCTCTTTACTTGTATTTCCCATAAATAAGCGTCTGATTAGGGCACAAGGACTATGTGATCTTTTTTCGTAATGCATTATTTTTGTTTACTTTATTTATATACTAGTGGTATGTCCGCGCTACGCGCGGAATGTTCGCCATTTTTTGTTATTAAGCTATGACCATTTGTTAGTAATTATCGTAGTTTAGTTTGAGACTTTTGTCTTGATACTTGTTTATAATTTTTTCCAGTGTTTTGAAAGCCAGATCGGAGTGGTTGGACTGTGACTTGGTATTAAAATCGGATTTGACTTAAACCAGCAAAACCGGTAAAAACGTTTAAATTCGTTTGACTTAATTCAGTATTAAAACATTTGATATTAAAACCCTGTTTTTCGAACTCAAGGTAAAAAAAGTAAAAAATACCGATGACTTGATGGGGTAGTGGAGGATGATTCAAGGATGTGAACTGTGCGGAGAGAGGGATGAATCGAGGGATCATTTATTTTTTGCCTGCCCCTTTGCCTACACGCTATGGGAACCGCCTGCTCGCAAGCTGATTGGCTCAAGCATTAATCCTGATTGGAGGTGGACAGTGCAGAGGCTTCAGAGAATGGGTACCAAAGGAGTGGATTCCTGCATTGCTCGACTCCTCTTTCAAACGCTGCTTTACCACATATGGTGAGAGAGAAATGCGAGGCGACATCAACAGCCCAGTAATTCAATTGATCAGCTGCACCGAGTCATTGATAAAGCTATGAGGAATAGAATATTTTCACTCAAGTATACAACAGAGCATAAGCTAGGAGGGATGCTTCGGAGATGGTTTGAAATCACGATTTGATCACAGACTTTTGAGTCCAATTCTTTGAATTATTTAGAAGTTGTTTTATGTACATAACATTCTTTTAGAGCAGATCAATAAATATTAAATTTCATCAAAAAAAAAGTAAAAAATACAAATTTTAAAAAGATTTAATAAAAAACTCAGATTGTTAGTAATCTAAATAATTAGTTTTCATATAATTTTATATTAGTTTTAAGTTTTTATTTTATTTTCATATCATTTTAGATTCTAAGAATGATATAAATTTTGATAAAAATAATTTTATCGTTATACATATATATATAGTTACTTAATTTAAATTAGATTAAAATTTAAAAACCGGTTGGACCGAACTGACCATTATCCAAATATAATGCCGAGTCGATGCCTGGTCTAGTTTTCCAAACATTTTTTTTTCCACCGTTTTGAAAACTGGACTGAACCGGCTGGGCGGATCGGCCATACCGTGAGTCACTCTTTTGAGCGATTCCATGTCGTATTAAAAAGATTTAAGTTAAACGGGCAAACCTAGTTTAAAACTGGTCAAGGTCATTAAAACCAGTGTCTCAGTCCGATATTAAAAGTCGTTTTTTTTCAAATTCAAGGTAAAAAGGTAAAAAAATTGCAATTTTAATATTTCATAAACTCCTATTGTTATAAGTCTAAATAAATTAATTCTAATTATATCTTTCTATTACTCTGAAGTTTTCATTTTATTTTCATGTCATTTTAGATTCTAAATTTAGTATTTTTTTCTGAAAGTGTGACTGGACAGACCGGTTGGACCAGTTGAACCGTGACTCGTCTATTTTACTCGATGTTGGGTTATGCTAAAATTTTGATTTATATTAAACTGATAAATCCAGCCTAAAATAGTCAATTTCGCTAAAATTGGTGACAAGGTCCGATGTTAAAACATGTTTTCTCAAATTCAAATTAAAGGATAAGGAAATTGCAAATTTTGTAAATAATTCATATAAGATTCTTATATATTTTTAAAATCTATATTAATAAATTAGTTTTCATAATATGTTTATATTATTTTGAAGTTTTTATTTTCTTTTCATATCATTTCTAGATAGTTTTATAAAAATTATACATAGTTATACATTATATATAGTTAATTTAAAATTAGATGAAAATTTAATTCCGGTTAAACCGATCCGGCCATTGACAACTACAATGTCTGAGTTAATGTCCGATCTGGTTTTAAGATATTGATTCTAATAATGATATAAAGTTTTACAAAAATAATTAAATATATGTAGTTATTTAATCGAGCCAACTTTTCCTGTGCCCCTGTTTTAATAGCGCTAATCTCCTATGTCCTCACTTGATCTCTTATGCCCCTTTTTCATAATTCATTTTTGATCAAAACCCAAAGTAAGCCTTCCCGCGCGATCAAAAATAAACAAAAACCCCCTATGGATCAGTGAACCCATGGGTATATATTTAAGTTCTATACCTTTTAAATTCGGAGAACAAATATTTTAAAATCGTTTTAATCATATTTTGATGATTTTTTAGAAAATAGGAAAAAACGTTTTGCGCTTTTTGAAATATTTTTATCAAATTCGATAAATCAAATAAAAAATATTCACGTTTCCAATTTAATTTTATGATTTTTCATTTGACATATAAAATTAAAGGAAAAAATGTGTCCTAGAGAGATTAAAGTATGAGATTTAGGAGTATGAGAGTAATTGCCTCTATTTAATCTAATTCGGGATGTTACACTAAAATTCCTCTTTCTTCTATTTGTGCAGCTTGAAGCAAAGCATCTGTTGTTAACTGCATTAGAGATTACAGAGAACATAAATGATATGTCAGTCTATTGCTTGTTGATATCAAACTTCTTAACTTACAGAGAACATATATGATACGTTAGGCCATGTTCAAAGGGGGAACATTTGATGTGTTCTTAGTATTAAAAAATAACAAAAAATAGGAATGTGTTCTTCGATTAGAAGAACTGTTCTTCCCGAAGATCTGTTCTTGGTGTGTTCTTCTGCCAAGTGTCAGCTCCGGATTGGCCATCTTTACTTTCTCTCCTTCTTTTCCAATTACTTTCTCTTTTACCTTAATTTTTTATAATATACTCTTAACTTATTTTAACCCTAAGCACACTCTTTAGTGTGCCCCCTTTGAACATGCCCTTAGTCTACTGTTTTTTTTAGTTTTCTCTGTTCGTATGTATATAGCTTACCTAGAAGCAATGTATCTGACAAAGCTACATTGGCCAACGGCTATTTGAAGAGTACTGTTGTACTTCACCTGTACCAACCACTCTCCGGTTCCTGGAAGCATCTTTCACACAAAGCTATCATATCCAATGGACAAAGTATTATAAACAAATAAAAAGTTGAAAACTTGACCTATGAACTGCAGCAAAAGAAAATTGCATCAGCCAGAAAAGAGAAGAGCGCTAAAAGATGTTAATTAAAAGTACAATATAAGCTTGCTGTAAGGAAAATTGCTAACACAATTCAAGTGGACTGCCTGGAAATGTTTTCAGTTAGTATGGTCATGTTTTATCTCAACACATTTCAGTATTGTTTATGATGCAATACAAATAGTAAATGCAACGATGAGAAAAAAGCCAGGACTAACAATAAGTTAGCAAATACTACAAAATTAGAGCTTCTCAGTCTTTCTCTATTCTTTCTTGAGCATATTAAAAGACTCTATCCATTAAGCATATTTCATATAGAGCAATTACAACAAAAAAAAACTTTCAAATGCCAAGAAGCTATACTGGTGTTGAGTGGCCTTCATATATACTCCTTACTTAACGAACTACCTTCTAGATCCCATATAGATGCTATACTAAAATTTCCTAAGCTTTTGTCCTGATTAGAAATACAAACCTGCATCACATGGTTTCTATCTTTAACCTTTTGATAAGACTTCAAGCGTTTTGTTGTTCAACTACAAAACAGCACACATGCGCAATATAAGAAGGTTAGTTATTTTAGTTTTAAAAAATGGTTAGACCGAGTGATTCAGTAAACTGCTCTGACTGAAAGCAGATGATAAGAGCCTCACCAAGAGAATTAGCGCTGAATCTGAGCTGTCGAACCGCACCTCCTTTGCATAAACGTTGACTGTTGAAAGGAATGTAAAAAATATAATATATTAGAAATGCGGAGTGAATGTAATCGTCATCAGGGTTAATCGAAAAACAAAGGCTCTTACATTCTCATCAGTGAGTAACATGTCAACACTCATTAGGTCCCCACATCTGTTGATATTCCTTGCCTCCCCAAACCTCAGGAGTCGAACCTCCGCAGTGTTAGAGCAGCGTCTCTGGCTTTCAGATCGGTAAGGAGTGTATAAAGTCGCCATCATCGGAATCGGATGTAGGAACAAAAGATTCTTCTCGATATCGTTTGAGTTGCACTATCCATGGCTGAAAGGTAAGATATTTATACTCCAAGCTTCAAGCGTTTACTGTGGGAAGCGAAGAGGCCGATTGAATGCTTCCAAGGGAAGGAATGGGCTAATCACGCTAAAACCCCGAGTTAAATACGTATTAATGACAGGCGAAGACGTTATGAACAGAGAAAAGGCGCTTTAGGGTCTGCAAATTTCGTCGGCTTGGCTAGAAAGTGGGAAGCGTAATGAAGAAGAGGAAAGCTAATGCAAAGGTGGGCTTGGCATAATGTTTCCACAGACCCAATAAAAAGATAAATAGCCCAGTTCCATTTGCAGACAAATTAGCCGAGATACGGGTTGGTTTGGGGAGCGCTGACGTGTCCAAAAACCCCCATACTTCCTTGCTGACGTGGACGCCTAATGAGGCAGATATGTCTACTTTATTAATATAGATGAGCATACATTTACGTCTATTTTGACTTAGGTCATCTACATTGATGTCCCTAATATTATTTGTCCTTATGTTTTTATATTAATATTTTGGGTTAGAGGTGAATATTTTAGTCACTAAAAGAGCATCTGCTTATGCCACCTGCTTAAGGACGCTATGGGACGTATCCGTTTAATCGTTATCTTTTATTTAAATTAAATAGAAAAATAAGGTAAGGACGAGGGAAGGACGACCGATGCAGATGACCTAAGCAAACTTGTCAATTGTTGGAGAGGTAATATGTACTTTCTTGTCAACTATCTATACGTCCATATAAGACGTATATTAAGTGATTCTTTGTATATTTGTATCCAAAAACTCAGCATATACATTAAAAATAGATACCTGTGGTTGTAGGTTTGTGTATGAAAAGATGGGCAGCTCTTTGTAAGCCGATGATCCGGTGCTGAGCTGATGCTGATGATCGTTCCTGTCAATATCGTCTACAAAATCAAACTTATTAAGAATTAGGGGTTGGTCCGCCCTACGGGCGGGTATATTTACAACAAAAATAATTTTTTATTAAAATATATTTAATTTTATAGAGCATTTACAAAATTGCTTTAAATCGAACATGATAAAATAATTTTATTTTCTAAAATCATATTGTAAATTTAGTTTGATGCATTAGTATTAGTTTGATGGTGTTGGGGATTTAGAGTTGAACTGTCACATGTGGTACTTTAGAAAAAAAAATTAATGTCTCTTATTTTTTTCTGAAACGATAATTAATTATATTTTTTTATAATTGTTAGTGTGTCATATGATATGACTCATATCATTTTTTTAAGTATAAATTATTATGGAAAGGACACATGAAATGTTTTTGAAAAATTACATCTCTTTAATGCCTCATGTTATTTTGTTTTGTTTGCCTTAGTCCAAAGTTAGCAATTCACATTTTTATAGCTTGAATTCTAGTCTTCGTAATTTTTGAAAAGATATAGTTTAATTTTTTATTATGAAATAGAAAATCGAGACTATGGAAATACATATTATGCTCAATTATAAAAGAAGAATATGTTGTTCTCATGCCCATAATTTGTTAAGTAAGAGCACCCCATCAAAAGTTCAGATAAAGGTTCACACGTTTTTCCAAAAAAAAAAATACTAAAATAAGGAATAATGATGAACATGTCCCTTCAAACAATTTACATTATCCCTTTGCAAATCAGGGAACCATTTGTTAGCTGTGAAGGTAACGAGAGTTGTATTAGAACAATTTGCAAAGGGATAATGTAAAATAGCGCAGCTTCGCTTACGGCTTACCTTAAAACTTCAACCGCAGTTTTATCATGGCAGGCCGCATACATGAAGGATGTGAACCCCAGTTTTCGAGAGAACTTGGAGCATGAGACATAGCACCACCCATTTGCTGTTTCAATGCTGGCAACTTCCCCAGTACATAGGAACTCAGCAGCCTATATTTGTTTGAGATAGTTAGAAGCAGATTTAATACAACATGAGCGTGCTGTTAAGATGTAGTCTAACCTTAGGTGGTGAACTAAGGTCATGAGAATTCAGCTCAGATAATTTCAGTGAGTCAATCTTTTTCACACCGTCATAACTGAGAGCAGTTAAGTAGGAACCGTCATCACTGCTTAGAACCCTGCGAGAAACTCAATGTAGCAGTACTGAAAAGTTTAAGCTTAAAAACATGACTCACACAAAGCGGATGCATAGTTCTGGTTACTGTCGCCAGTAGTGCTCTCATTGTCAAAGTAAAAATGGAATCCTAAGATAGCGCTCAGGAACGTGAGACCTGTCAAAAAGTGGTTGTTAGTATACATATATGTTGATGTCTGGAAAATTAAACACATGAAACTTTGTTTCTACAATCAAACCTCCAACCATTTTTGGGTTTATTTTTGTTGCTACAACCTTAGTCTCCACACCGGTTGTAACCTTTTTCTCATTAAGCAGCATAGCTAAGCTATCAATATACTCAGACAGACAGTGATATTCCTGGGTGTGAGAGATAGGGATACAAACTCTTATCATTTAACACCAACAATATTTTTCTTTAAGAATTCACCACTTTAAAAGAATAAGTGGGGAAGACCTGTGAATGAATATGTTTGTCATAATATGTTCACTCACTGCTCCGTGTTTCTTCACTCTAAGCAGTAGTAATATCCATAACTTCTCCAACAACATCTATAAAACGTTAAGAGCTCAGCAATTCAAACAGGGAGCCTGAATTTTTGGGTTTAGGGGTTTAAAGAAATGGTAAATTAAACATACCTGCAACCAAAGATTAAGTTATTGTCCTCTGCCAATTTTTCCAATTTTGTTTGATCAGTGAATCGAATAGGCACATGGGCATCAGAGAATCTGAAGCTTTGGTTATTCATATTAACAACAAACACACTAAGCTCATAGTTCATAACACCCTCCTTCTATTAGGATATGTTTGTAGGAGTTGAGTTGGTGGACCTTTGATAGACCCCTGAATCATGCTTGACTATGAAAAAGAACGTAATAAGTAAGGTTTTGGTTTTTCACGGGGCAAAAGTGTTTAAACGAAACAAAATCATAACATACCAACCTTTCCATTGACTAAAACAATATCACCCTTGTGAGTTCTCCTCCTTTATTAAAATTAGGAGCTTCCCAGAAACGCAAATGATTACATTACTTATTTGCCATTTTCTTAGTAAACTCTGAGCGTGTTTGGGTTCAGTGATCTCGTGCAAACAAAAAGATGATGTCAACTGGAATATACGATCCATAAGAGAGCATGAAGGGAAATTAAAGAATGATGAGAATGTAGGCATCATGGATTGAAAGTCATCACATCATACGTTACTTAGAGACATCAATGGGTAGAGGAAGTGGAATAGAGAAATTCTACAGAAAGAAGAGAGTTGACGGACTCGGCAGGGTAGCACTATAAAATAGATAGATAGTTTATGTGGGAGTCGAAGAGATGATAGCCATCGTTGGTTCTAACTGTGGTCAAGGCTCCATAGATGAGAGTAAAGAAGACATTAATGTCAAGGTAAACGGTTACGTTTGTGCAGATATCTCTCCGGCGGCGCTATAGGCGAAGAGGATACTCGCCATCTAAGAGAAGGAACAACAAAAAAAACTAATAAAAATTGGGCCTCCACCACACAAAATATCCAGCCCAACAACAACCACACAAACCGAAAATTCGAAAACCAAATGAACCAGATACGTGAGAATTAAATTATGTTCGGTCTATTTGGTTTAGGTTCTTGCTGACATGTCATTTTTTGCCCCCTTCTAAATGCTGATGTGTACACTCTAAGAAAGGAGAAAATCTTGTTTTATTGTATAAGATATCATATAAGGAAACTTCTTGGTTACAAAACAAAAACCGTACACAGTGATTTATATGTAAGATATAAAGACATAATTAGGGTTTTGATACATTGTGTTAGAAGAAGATGTACGTGGCTGAGTAGTACAGAGGGTCAAATAGTTGAAGGCTGTTGTTGGAGATGTAGCCCATGAATATGAAGCAACTCAAACTTTGCTGCCCTAGTCACTTTTATTTCAGGAAGAAGATCAATAAAAGAGCCAAGATTTGTCAAAAAAAACATGAAATGTTGTTGCTTTGTTACTGTTGATTTGTGAACCTTTATCATACTTTGCCTTTATAGATAAACCAAAATATTTGTGAACTTTATATATAGAAGCAGAGAGTAATGAGATACATTTACACTTGTATGTATTGAATTTTGCTTATAAATAGATGCAATCATGCAACGTGTATAATAACCTGCAAAATGAGGAAATCAGGTGCTACAAATAGCATTAATAAGTTTATATATCGAATTATTAGTTTGAATGATGTGAAAGTGGTGAATGTAATGAACATGGTTTTGCTTAATTATGTTGATATATTTTAAATATTCTTGTGATGATGTTGATTTGATTGTCTCTTTTTTAATTAGACTGTAAATGATGTGTGTTTCTTGGAATCCTGCAAGAAAGACCAGCTTGATCTCAATGTTATATCTGGTCCTCATCACCTTTGTGATCACATCATATATTCTTTTTGAATGAATATAAAATTAGATTCATCAAAAATCTTTGTTTACATCAAGTGCGTCATGTCGTATGGGATTAAATCCTCCTCTATTTTTTTTTATCTATAGTGATCACATCATCTAGTGTCTCCAGTTCATTAAATCGGTTGTTTTGGAAATGAGTTCTCATAAACTGGAGGTTTAACGATTGTTTCGCTCTTAAGTAAAAATCCGTGGATATTATAATTTTCATGAAAAAGATATTTTTCTTTGAAACCTCATGAAAACATCCACAATAATCTATACACAGATTCGATCAGTTGATAGTTGGTGCATCTCGACGTAGATCGTTTACTCTTTTCAATATATCCTTCCTATCTTGGTGTACATATCCAGAAACAAATCATATGGATTATACCAAAAATAGAAAAAGTAAAAACATATGAAGTCACTATAGTTGACAGTTTGACACTGAATGATTCTTACCATGAATGCAACTTAGAATAATTTGTACCTATTGATAAGGCCACCATCATATTTTTTTTAGTGTTGAAAATGCATATACATACATACATGTGAAGATAATAATGAGGAAAGTAGTTAGTGAAAAAAAAACTATTAAATTGAAAATATAATTTAGCAACAATAATATCCTTTACGTAAAACCTCATGAAGAATGCATAGATATTGGAATTTCATGAAAAAAATAATTTCCATAGAAACCTCATGAAAACATTCACAGTTAATAAACACAGTGATTTGGCTGATAGTTGGTGCATCTCTGTGTAGATTTCTTACTCTTTTCAGTATATTTTTTTCATGCACATATCTGGAAACTAAATCATATAATTATGGACAATACCAATTAAAAAGAAAGAAAAACAAAACATATTGAGTCATTACAGTTGGCAACTTTGAACAATTTCATCTATTGACAAGGCCACCATTAAGGGATTTGTTTCCTCATTCATTTTGTTATTTGATTATAAATTGTCCATGTATTCTACATGCATTAGAACATAAAATTTTAGACATCTCAACTACCGACAAATCAATTCTTTATGGGTTCAAGGTTTTAAAACGACAGAAGCGTCGACCTCTGAACGCACAAGAAGAAGCAGCATAACTCACAAGAACGCACAAATCTGCTGCTTTTTCTTGTGCGTTTTAGAGGTCGACACTGATGTTCCTTCTCTGTTTTTGCCATTGTGCCCCCTCTGCTGTTTCTTCATATGTCTTCTGGAGGATGATCAAATGCGGTATTATGAATATATGGTCTATGAGATTTGATCACTATAAAGATGGTGCAATGGGTTTCTCGTTATATCTAACATGGGCGCAACCTAAAATACTTTTAATTGAGCAGCAACATCTGAAAGTAAATCCAAATCTCTTACTTATAGATTTGATATATATGTTTTTCTGTAGAGTAAATCTACATGAACGGTTTTAAAGTTTATGGTCAATTGCTCAGTATTAATAAAGAAAAATTCTTTAAAGATTTCATGCTTAAATTTAATAAATGGTTTAAAAACATGTATAGTTTTGCAATGAATTCTTTGTTTAGAAGTCTTATCCTATTTTTCTACAAGATTTTTGCCTATTAATTTTTCTGTTTACGAATACTTTGTTTGTTTATCACTTTGTAATATCTCAGTTCCTTACTCTATTTATAGTTTATAAAGATTTTTGGTTAGTTGTTGCTCTTAAATAACTTGCGTCGATCATACTCTCTAACTCAATATTTATGCATGGTCATGGCAGCTTAGAATTAATCAACCAGATGGATAGGAAAAAGATTGGCGTTAGGCCCTAAGTGGAGAAGGAAAAGGGAGATAAACCTATGTTATTTATACATCAAAACCCGGTATACGATATTCTTCAAGCTTTCTTACAGACAAGGCATGCATTTTCTTTCTCTCTTTTTTCCTATAACATTTTTTTGAGCTGTAGAAGTGTTATATTTAGTTATTATTTTTTCTTTGTCATTGAGCCACCTTTACTTCCAAAGTGTTTGAACTACAAAATACATGCGAGAAAAAAAAAGTATGAATCTCTTATGATATTATTTTATCACTATTCTAATTTAGACAATTGTAAAAATATGTTCATGTGTGTTTTATTTTGTAATACTATCATCAAAATTATAAAATTTATGAATTCTTCCTAAAAAAATTGAAATAAATTTGAAGTATTGATTTTAAGCAAAAAAAAACTAAATTTATGCTGTGGCATTTTAGATCTTATCTCTTCTATTTGCTATTTAAGATGAATACCGTTTTCTCTTCTCTTCCCACATTTTTATTTTTCTTAGGAAAAATTCAGGTGGAATTCAATTTACACCTATATGGATTCTAATAACGAAAAAAACCATGTAAAATTCTCAGCATATCATTATTAATTAGTATCCATATAGTTTTAAATTGATTTCCCACCTGGATTTGTGTTAAGAAAAAGAAAAGTATGGCACGAGAAGAGAAGAAACCATTCATTTTAACTAAGAAATTGAAGAGAAAAGATTTACAATGCCAGGATATAACTTTAGTTTCTTTTGCTTACAAATCGATACTTAAATTTAATTTGAAATAGTTTAGGAAGAATTCGTAAAATTTTATGATTTTGAGGATAATATTCAAAAATTATACACACATGTACAGATTTACAGAATTTTCTAACTTAGAATAGTGATAAACTAATATCAAATAAGAGATTCATTCTTTTTACTTTTCCTTGCATGTATGTTGTTAGCTTAAACACTTAAGAAGTAAAGGTTGCGTCATGACAAAAGAACAACTAAAAATAACACTGCCACAGTTCAATAGAAAAATTTGTACGAAAAAAGAAAAGAAAGAACATGCATGCTTTGTCCTGTGAGAAAGTTTGAAGAATGTCGAGTACCGGAACTGGTTTAATATATAACAACATAAGTTTATCTTCATTTTCCTTCTCCGTGTTAAGGGCCTGAAGCCAATATTGTTCCTAGCCATCTGTTTGTTTAATTTCAAGCTGCCACGTCCATGCATAAACATTGAATTAGATAGTGTGATGGCGCAAGCTATTTAGTAGAAACATCTCATGACTAATCCTCAGAGCATGTGCATTAGTGAACCTCAAGGGAGGTTCACACATTTTCCAAAAAAAAAAAAAAAAATTATAAAAATGATGGGATCCATTTTTTGGTGAACCCAAGCTCTCTCCCGTGAACCTTTTAGGGTGGAGTTCATCACTGTTTTGCGGGCCCCACATCACGTGGCGACCCGCTATTGGTCAGTGTCTTTTTATTTTATTTTTATTTTTTTAAAAAAATATAAAAGGAAACGAAAAAAAATAATAATAAAAAATTAAATTGTGAACCCCAATAAGGGATTCATCAATGTACTTGCTCTTATAAACCATAAATAGAGTAAAGAACTGAGACATTACAAAGTGAAAAGCAAACAATTCGTAAACAGGAAATTAATAGGCAAAATCTTGTGGAAAAGTATGATAGGATTTCTAAAAGATGAATTCCTTGCAAAATCATACATGTTTATAAACGATTTATTAAACCTAAGCAAGCAATCTTAAAGGAATTTTCTTTATATTGTTACTGAGCAAATGATTATAAACTGAAAAACCATTAATGCAGATTTGATATACTGAAAATACATATCTATTAAAACAAATATAAATTATATAAAATAAGATAAGATTTCTAAAATATTAATTCATTGCAAAACCATACATGTTATTAACGATTTATTAAACCTAAGCATGTAATCTTTACAGAAATTTTATTTATTTTAATATTGAGCAAATGACTATAAACTGAAAAACCGTTTATGCAGATTTAATCTACTGAAAATACATTTCTACTAAAAATCTATAAGTTAGTTATTTGGATTTACTTTCAGATCTTGTTGCACAATTAAGAGTAGCTTATGTTGCACTCATGTCACACGAACGAAAAACCTAGTACACCATTTCTATAGTGATCAAATCTTTTATACCATGTGTTCATGAGTCATAATCATCCATGAATAGCTCATTAGGCATAATCCTCCAGTGATTAGCTCATTGAACAAACCTGAAACAATCATGTCAAACATGTCTTTGGATTAGGAAGCCTGGTGCATACTAATTAGCCCATAATCTAACAAAAGAAAGTCCGAACCCTAGTCCTTTTGGATGGGGTTTATGTTCTTTCCACATTAAACTAAGGTTATTTTTATATTGTATTTTATTTGAATAGATTAGAAGACTAACCCATATGAAAACAGACGACCAATATTTAATTGTTGTAAAGACTAAATCCATATGTATTTAATTTAATTTTTTGTTTAATTTTCAACGATATCTTTTGTCAAACAGTTGAACCTGGTTTCGAAAATATCATACCAAATAATTTACGTTTAGTTTATCTACTTGTTTGTTAATAATTTACCTAAAAACAAACAAAGAGCAACCTAACCTTGTCTATAATGAATATTTGTTGTTAAAGAAAAATACTAGAAACTTAGTTTTCTGTTTTGTTGGTGAAACTATTTAATAATGTAAAAAAATTATTCTAAAAGTAGAGATATTCAAAAACAAAAGTTTTATTAAATATAATCAAACAAATCATTAAAATTACATGAGTATAATTGACTTAAAATGTCTCATATACATTATTTGAGAAGTGATTTTGACAGATATCATCTTTACAATCAATTTCTCTAAATTAATGTGACATGGCATATTAGAAAGATGACATGCTTATAATTTAATATGACATAGATAATTATATATATTACTTATTTATATTTTTGGTAAAATTTTTATACTATAGTGGTAAATTATACATCATCATTATAGTAAATTTATTCAAATTTAATATTATATAATATAATAATAGAAACATAACAATATCTTACAACTTTCGAAACATTTTTATTTATTTTTATGATTATAACGTTTTATTAGTGAATATGATTTCGATTTTTTTTACTAAATTAAAAATTTTAAAGCATAATATTAGTAGCTTCTTTTATATATCTAAATTTTATTGAAATACTGTTTAATTATACTTTTGATAATTATACAACTTTCATACCAATTTTTAATTAATTTTATACAAACTGATTTAATATATTTTATCCAAAGGAAATAGATAAAAATCTATCTAAGATTATAATTTTAAATATATATATATATATATATATATTGATTCTTAAATATTAGTTTACAGAAACAAATTTTCATTTGAATTTAATTTCATGTTCAATTACATCAAAATTTATATGAAATATCGATAAGAAAATAATAAAATCTAAAATAATAATAAAAAATTATAGTTTAAATTTAAAAAATTATTATTGCACATGGTGCAGGAAAAACACATAGTTTAATAATATAAAATGCATAAATTGGGAAGAAAAATTATATTTTAAAGAATTGTTTTAAGAAAAAAATTATATTATGAAATAGATAATATTTTAAAATTAAACTATATTAAAATAAATTCAGGAGACTAATCCAATGTGCCTACTTTTCGACGTTGGTTCAATTAATTACACCCCAATTTATAATGATTAGCTTGAGGATATATATCATTAACAAGCTTATTTTCTTTTGCCGTGCCAAAGAAATAACAAACATACCCAGCTGACTGAAGAGTAGATAGATAGTTTCGGTGCTTCAAAGTGTTTGCTTTACTTGCGGATGAAGAATCGCACATCCTCCCCCCTTTCTCTCTTATCAAACCCTATTTAACTCTTTCGACCCCTCACACATCCTCCATTTCAAAACTTCATCTTTCTTCCTTTTAGATTCTGTAACCTATTTTTACCATCAGAGACTCTGTGTTTCCTTATTCACATCCATTTCATCGATCCTTCAATCTCTCTCTTTGAAGCAGCGTCTTGAATGGTAGAAACAACTCCGACTATTTAGCATACTTTGCCTTTATAGATTAACCAAAATATGTGTGAACGTATACATATAAAGGCAGAGAGTAAAGATACATTTACACTTGTATGTATTGAATTTTTCTTATAAATAGATGCAACTTGTATAATAACCTGCAAAAGCAAAAGTGACAGAGTAAACATGAGTCAGAAAACTTAACTAGGGCGCGGAAAGTTGCATAATTAGTTGGTGCGGAAGACTCGTTTATTTGGATCCCACAAGCTTCAGGGATCTATTCTACAAAGTCGGGCTATAACACTGCAGCAAAATCGAAGACAATTTATGAATCAGAAGCGATGACTCAAGAAGGAACAAATCGAGAGGATTTCTCTTGGATAAAAGACGTATGGGCAGGTTCTATCTCACCTAAACTGAAAGTCTTCCTTTGGTCGGTGATCCAAGGAGCTCTTTCCCTTGGGGAAAATCTTCAGAAACGTGGTATGGGACTGGATGCCCTCTGCCCAAGATGCAAAGAACCAGAGGATGCCTCCCACATCTTCTTCCACTGCGCTTTTGCCAAAGAAGTCTGGAAAAATGTCCCACTTAATCAAACAGTTCACATAGCTGTCAGGGCAAATTTTAAAGAAGTGGTAGTAGCGTTCCGCAAAGTGTTTTGTTTACCTCCGGTGGGTATTAAGCACAATGTTCTCCCATGGATATGCTGGGTTCTCTGGACGGCCCGCAACAGGCTCCTCTTTGAAGATAAGACGGTGAGACCAATTGAACTAGCGTCTAAAGGGTTGAGCCTGGCAAGAGAGTGGGAACTAGCTCAGCCTGCTACTGCGGCACCTAGCAATAAACCTTTTGCACAAGTGAATCCTCTCCCCTCTCGTACCAAGATGGCTGGGATGATTTCGATTTTCACAGATGCTGCTTGGAAAGCCGAGGATTGTAAAGCAGGGCTGGCATGGGTAATGAAAGATGATCGCTTGAAGAGTGTAAGCTCCGGGTCACAGGGGCGGACATCGGTGGCATCTCCTCTGATAGCCGAAGCTTTAGCCCTTCGCCTTGGAATTATCACCGCCGCAAAATCGGGTTTTGAAAACATCACAGTTCTCTCGGACTGCCTAACGCTCATCAGAGCTATTAATCTCAAGCTACAAGTAAAGGAGATCTACGGTATTCTCAGGGATATTGATCATCTCTCCTCTAGCTTTGCTTCGATCGCCTTCTTCCACATTCCTCGTTCTCAGAATAGGGATGTTGACTTTTTAGCTAAACGGGCCTGTGTTGCTCTTTGTTCTGTTTCTTCTGCTTCTATTTGTATGGGCTAGCCCAGTCGGGCCCAGACCTTCTTTAATTTAATATAATGCTGTGTTTCAAAAAAAAAAAAAAAAAAAAGGGCGCGGAAAGTTGCATAATTAGAACTATTTTTTTGGAACCCCATAATTAGACCAAATTCATTAGTGATTGATTAAACATGGGTCACTGAATTACTTTTTAACCATGTTAATTTTGTAACTTGTGCAAAGAAAATATATTCTTAAAAGCATCGCTTACGAGCTGAGAGCAGTTTAGGTAAAAAACAAACACGCGCAATGCTCGCAATTGTAGCATTTTAGCAAAATCAACATTTGAGCCCAATACACGAGCGTGGGTTGAGCCCTTCTCTTCTCCACCTAAACTGGACTTCAAATTTGACCAGACCCACAAATAGCCCATGACTATTTTCCCAGCCATACCTAGACATTTCCCAGATAAAAATGAAAAAAAAAAAAAATATATATATATATATACACGAAACTATAAACAAAATAAATTTTTTGAAAAGCTTGTTTTTCCACAGAATCCAAAAAATCAGTATATAAATTTCCAAATTCATTATTTAAAATGGAATGTAACAATAAAATATGGAGGTGGAATGGGGGTAGTTGAATGACACTATAGCTCCTTAAATCTCTCCATTTATGGCTCCCACAGTGCAAAAACATTCATTCCACATGCAACAACTTCTATCATCCCTAACCTATTTAACTAAATGAACCTAAATAAAGTATAAGGCTGACTAACAAAGTTTACATTTTACTTTAATTTTTTCATTTTATGCAATTTTGATGTGGTTTATTTCAAATCAATGTTTCCTTTATTCTAAAAGAAAATTAAACTTTTAACTTTTTGGTCAACAACTGATTCTTTTTGCCTCAGCAATTTGAAATTTTAATGTGGTTGATTTGAAATTCGGCATTTAAGTCTACTTAGCCAAAGAGAATCATTAATCCGTGAGAGAATTAGTAGTACTAGTATTCATGTGAGCATTAAATGTGTTTTGTAAGTATATAATTGTGAGAAAATAAATATGAAGGTCACTGGGGACAGGCAGGCATCGAGAGACGTACGCATTAGTTCAAAGTTCAAACACAAACAAATGATATAAAAACCATTAAAGCTAAATCATCAATGGCCTACTGATATAAATAATAAGAGTAATTATTAATTCCAAAAATATTAATTTTATGATATGTAATTCTTTATCGACTATTCTATTATTAGGGTCTCGACGTAGTATATTACTCAGCATATATAAGTAGACAATTTACATCCATGTCATCTAAGAAAATTACACCCACACATGTATCTAGTACTTAATGCACCACCTAAAAGTATCTCGTATTTTTTTTTTACCATCAGCCTATTATATTCTCACTTTTATACTATGAAAAATACAAAATCCAACACAATGGGCAGCTATGATTAAATGGTTATTATGCATGAAATTCACCAAATTTTAAGTCTTTGGCTCTCCCTTTTTCAAGAGCTAAGAAGCAGTCCATGTTCATTTATATATTTTAAAATGGACGTTCAACTATACGATTTACATCAACTTTATTAGTACTATATAGTTTAGGAGTTTGGAATCTTTGAACAAATCTAACATCAAGTTTTAGAAAACAATAAAATACATACATATAGCATTAAACTAATCACTTATCACAAAAAGACAACCTTCTTTTATGCAAAAGAACATGATCCTTGGAAGAAATCCATGCATCCGAATCTTCTGACTTACTGTTTACTTTCTTAGAACATGGAACTTCTAAACATACTGATTTAACTAAATAAATAAATTAAAAATTATTTTCAGTAATTCTCGGATCTTGAAGGTCGATGGTTACCATTGAAGCAAAAGAGTTACAATAAAGAGAACACAAGATCATTACTTCTTAGCATAAGGGACAAGAAGGCTAACAATAATGATCTATATATCTCATAAAATTACATTTTAAAAACTCTACCGAAGTAACGAGACATTTTAAAGCAGATATTACACGATCTCAAGGGCATTGCTCAAAGACAGACACGTGATGCTAACTAGTTTTTAGTTGTGAAGAGGATTAGGACCTGTGTGAACTAGTCTCTTGTCGTCATTATAAACATCATCTATGTTTTCTTCTTCTCGACGTGGACCCATGAACGTCACAGAGGCTCTAGCTCTAGGGGACTGAAACGAGGCCGTTTTGTGGAAAGGCCCAGCTTTCCTTGGTGAAGGGTATGATTGGTGATTATACTGATCAGGGGAAAGAGCTGATGAAGACAAACAAAACTGAGCAAAGAACAAGATTCCCCACAAGAACATGGTGGAGGTGGCTGCTCGTCTTCCTCTTCTTCTTCTTCTTTTGTCACGCTCTTTACTTACAGAATCTTCCATGACTGTTTGATATGAGTGAAAAGAAAAGGTTTTTATGAGTTTTCTGAGAAGCCCATGAGGTAAGTGGAAATATTTGAGTATGTTTCTGTTTTCTTTCGAAAGAAGTTTCTTTTCTTTTTGTCGGTGTTTGGTAGTGCAGAGCAGGTTTGGATTCAAGAAACAGATGAGAAAAATGGGTTTTTGACTAACTATAATAATAGTTCTTACGAGAGAAAGAGTGTTAACTTTCAGTAGTAATAGAGGATAAACCCAAAAGATAAAACTACTTTTTCTTTCTTTGAGTGAAGTCTAAGTAACAAAAAGATATGACTTCTTTGGATAGTGAGAAAGAGATGAAGTAGAAGGAGGAGAAAAAAGAAAGAAGGAAAGATATTTAATTTATTTTATTGAATTAGCTCTCTGTGTTAATTTATAAAATTGTAGTAGTTGTTATTTATCTTATGGGTCTTATCAAACGATCTTGACCCTTGATTCCTGGGAGAACCTTCTCATATCTGTACTACTCTTTGATATCTCACCTCCAACGCTTTAATTGTTCTCTCTGCATAAATTTTTAATTTGCAATTTTAAAATTTTAGATTCTGCCTCTGTGCTTGGAGATGGTGCAGTATGTACAGTTCAGGAGTATTAATAGCCGTTGTCTCCGGGGAAAATAATAACGAATTTATGTTTTTGAGAGGAGAGAGAGAAGGGGATAGATAGATACTATACTATATGTGTATTGATACAATTTCCAAAGTGTTTTTTACTAATTAAAGCAAGTAACTTTTAACGGAGGGATTTAGATTTACCTTAGTTTTACTAAACTGAAAAAAAAAACCCTTGTTGCAGAGATGTTCTTGCTTCCCAAGTGATATAACCTATGTTCTCTGTTTTGTCTCCATCTCTCTGTTTCATTCATGTCTCTTGTTCTGTCTTTCACAAAGGAGAGTCTTTAGTCTTCTGTCTTCTTTCAAGTTTCAAGTCCATGCTTTTCAACTCTCATAGAAAACCATAAACAGAGGCAAACTCAGTTTTTGATCAGTGTCAAAATAGCATCTAATTGACTGACATTAACATTGAATTCTAATTTCACAAATTTGACCCTTATTAAACTCCTGCAAAAAGGTATCAAGGTAGTTTAATTCCAGCTATTTTTACTTCCACCAGAGATGCAATAAAAGACCTGTAGAAATCAATGACATTTCTTAAGAAAGATACCAAAACAATTTATTGTCAAAAAAAATGGTGCAGGCAAAAATGTACATAATTAATGGATCTATTAAAAATCAAGTAAGCAATAATGAGTCTAATGTACAAACTGACGTAGCTTTTGTCTACCTTATTCAATAGAGTCTCTCTCTGTTTCAGGCATCTGACTGCATAAGGACGAAAGAAAAGCGTCACCGTTTGTTACTTTGTTGCCACATGCAAGTTTTTTTAGATCAAGAAGCTGGTTTTGTTATAAACTGGTCTTCAGAGACATTCAAAATCTGTGGATGATCAGAACTATTTTACCAATCAGAACATATGAATAAGTGAAGTCACCAGAACTCTCTGCAAGAGCAAACACCATTTCTGAAGTGGTGAAACCTGTTCTTATCTCTCATGATGATGTCTCTCGAAGTAAGCCTGGAAACAAACTTGGCGAAAACGTGGCAATCTTCACATGTTCTCAAGTTCTTCATTACCCTAATAGGATCTCCCGCTCTCCCATTGATGAGTCCAAATGCAATCGCTAGCTTCTCACTGTGGTGACTGAGCGAAGACTCTTTTTCCTCTGTCTCCACATCATGAAACACCGAACCAGTCTGGGGAACATACCCCATGTTCCTTATCTTCTTCAAGATCTCCTCCAGTTTCTCATATATTGCCTTTGTTTGGGGATGTGATTTGTCTCCTCTATTGAAAAAATGAATTTTGCCTTCAAATTCAACAGAGCTATACGCAGTAACCTTCTTAGTGCCGAGCTTCCTCATTTTACTCCTTACTTTGTCAACACAATCCCATTTACCAGCAGCTGCATATATATTAGACAGTAACACTTGGTAGGCACCAATGTCTGGAGCTGTTTCCACAAGTAGGTCTGCTACTTCCTGGCCCAATTTCGTTTCACGATGAACAGCACAAGCACCCAACAAGGCTCCCCAGATACCTGCATCAGGCTCCATTGGCATCTTTTTAATAAATTCATAAGCCTCCTCTAGAAGACCAGAGCGTCCTAATAGATCAACCATACACGCATAATGCTCTTTCCTCGGCTCAAGATTCTTATCATTCGATCTAGCCATGATACTGAAATACCTTTTCCCTTCATCCACTAGTCCAGCATGGCTACAAGCAGATAAAACCCCGAGAAACGTCACGTAGTTCGGTCTTATCCCCTCCCTCTGCATCATATTGAACAATGCCAAGGCTTCATCGCTATCCCCATTCATTGCATATCCAACAATCATCGTGCTCCAAGAAACTACATTCCTTTGTTCCATTTCTTCGAACAAGAACCTTGCATCTTCAGTGCTACCACACTTCAAGTACATATCAAGCCTTGCATTTTCGACGATTACATTACAATCAATACCTTCTTTCCTCGCACGATCATAAACTTCTTTACCAATCTCCAAAGAGCCTAGCTGACCACAAGCAGAAAGCATACTCACGACTGTAAAAGAATCAAACTGAACAGCATCCGCACACATTTTGTAATAATACTCAAGAGCTAAAGCCGAGTTTCCCGTCTGGACACAAACTGCAATAAAAGCATTCCAAGCCACTAAATCTTTCCCTTGCATAGACTCAAACAAGAACTGAGCCGAACTCAACTCACCAAACTTCATGTACATCATCACTAACTCAGTTGCAACGATCCCAAGAGTCTCAAACCCATGTTTCACCACATGGGCATGAAACGTAAACCCACAGGGCCACACACCCAGCTGAGAGATCGCCTTCACCACAAACGGGTAAGTAAACTCATCAGGACGAACATCAAGATCACGCATTTTTTGATAAAGCACGACACTTTCGAACGGAAGCTTGTGTTTGACGTACCCTTTGAAAAGAGTGTTCCAAAGAAAAACCCTCGGCTTGTGCATTTCGTCGAACACCTGGCGTGCGTAACACATGTCACCTATGAGTATGAGATTCTCTAACAGCTGGGTTAAGAGGCTGTTCTTGACAGATAAACCGGATGTTAGTACAAGGGCATGGATCTTCTTGAGCTGCTTCGGCTTTGAAGAGCTTGTTTGTAATAGCTTTGAGAGCATTTGTTTTGACAATGGCGTTTGTTTCGCAAGCATTTCTTTTTCTCTGTGATCTTAACTTTCAACGATCTTAAAATGTAGTTAACTATATTCAATGATTATTTTAAAGGCCCAATACAAAGGAAACTTGACTGCAATAATAACTATGGGCCGAGAGACCCAGTGACCTGGCTGGGCGCAAATGCAATCGCTACTTGATTTGGTTCGATTTGAAGAAAATAAGTAATTGCTACAATTAAGTGGAATATGTTGTAAACCAAAGTGAAATCTGTGTCTTATTCATGCTTTAGAGGTTTCATATATATATGGGATACAAGAACAAGATAAATGGAAAACATCCAATTCCTAAAGTAACAAGGAATTGGAAATACACATAAATGGTAAAGTCCTGGCCGCCTAGACTAATGGGTCACACACGACCATTGGGCCAGTTCCTAATCTATCTAATGGTTAAGGCCCATTCACTAATTGGTCCATAACACTCCCCCTTGAATGGCCTAACCGTATGGGCTTGTACCATGCTTAATGTTGCCTCGTTAAAACCTTATCTAGGAAAACCAAAAACCCAAGGTGGGAAAAATGGAAACCTCAGACAAGGAAAAAGAGTACAACACATGATACTCCCCCTGATGAATGCATCACTGAAAATGGCTCAGTGAACGCATCCCAANGGCTTGTACCATGCTTAATGTTGCCTCGTTAAAACCTTATCTAGGAAAACCAAAAACCCAAGGTGGGAAAAATGGAAACCTCAGACAAGGAAAAAGAGTACAACACATGATACTCCCCCTGATGAATGCATCACTGAAAATGGCTCAGTGAACGCATCCCAATCTGGTACACGAACTTCTTGAACGTCTTGGTGGGTAAAGACTTGGTGAACATGTCGGCCAAGTTGCTGCTGGACTGAACTCGGACCACCCGGACTTCTTGGGCCTTCTGCAGGTCGTGGGTGAAAAAGAACTTGGGCAAGACATGCTTCGTTCTGTCTCCTTTGATGTAACCTTCCTTGAGCTGATGTATGCAAGCTGCATTGTCTTCATAGATAACTGTTGGCTCGTCCTTCCCAATGCTCAAACCACTTCCCACTCGGATATGGTTGGTCATATTCCTCAACCACACAAGTTCTGTACTAGCCTCGTACATGGCTATGATCTCAGCATGATTAGAAGATGTGGCTACAAGTGTCTGCTTCTTGGAACGCCAAGAAACTGCTGCACCACCGTACAAATAGATGTAGCCCGTTTGAGATCTAGCCTGGTGCGGGTCAGACAAGTACCCGGCATCCGTGTACCCGACCAAACTCTCCTTTGGTCGATATGAGTAGAACAAACCAAGATCCTTGGTTCCTTGCAAATATCTCAACAAATGTTTCACACCATTCCAATGCCTTAAAGTCGGACAGGAGCTAAATCTAGCAAGTAGATTCACAGCAAAACTAATGTCTGGTCTAGTGTGGCTAGCCAGGTACATTACAGCTCCAATAGCACTGAGGTAAGGCACCTCCGAACCCAGTACGGCCTCGTCCTTCTCCCTTGGTCGGAATGGATCTTTCTTTGGGTCTAAGGACCGTACGACCATAGGGCTGGACAATGGATAGGCCTGGTCCATATTAAACTTCTTGAGTACCTTTTCTGTATAAGTTTTCTGATGCACAAGGATACCATCTTTTATGTACTCAAGCTGTAAACCCAAACAAAACTTGGTC
>CAKOAT010519599.1:91812-105808 GCA_932364175.1 Eruca vesicaria subsp. sativa
TGTGACTTGGTCACTCTGTTTGGGTCAGCAAATGAATCTGGCAAATTATTAGCTAGCTCTTGTAAATGTACAATCTTTTGGACCTCAAGATCACAATCTTTTGTCCGAGGATCTTGCCAGGATATAGATGGTCTCGACCACTCTATTTCTTTTATCAACCGGCTGCTATCTCCCCCTAAGGACGGATATGTTGACTCATCAAAATGGGAGTCTGCGTATCTGGCCTTAAACAAATCACCGGTTGTTGGCTCAAGATACTTAATGATGGTCGGAGACTCATATCCCACATATATTCCCATCCTCCTCTGTGGTCCCATCTTAGTTCTCTGTGGTGGAGCAATAGTCACATAAACGGCACATCCAAATGTTTTTATATGGGACAAGTCTGGCTCCTGACCCGTGATCAACTGGGATGGGGAATATTTGTGCTCACTAGATGGCCTGATGCGGATCAACTCAGCTGCATGTAGTATGGCATGTCCCCAAGCTGATACCGGGAGATTCGACCGCATGAGTAATGGTCGGGCTATCAGCTGTATTCGTTTAATGAAAGACTCGGCCAAGCCGTTCTGTGTATGTACATGTGCCACGGAATGTTCCACACTTATTCCCATGGACATACAGTAGTCATTAAACGCCTGGGATGTAAACTCACCAGCATTATCTAGACGTATAGTCTTCAAAGGAAAATCTGAAAAATGTGCTCTCAGTCTAATGATCTGAGCCAGCAACTTTGCAAAGGCCATATTCCTTGTGGACAATAAGCATACATGCGACCATCTGGTCGATGCATCTATCAAAACCATGAAGTATCTAAACGTCCCACTAGGTGGGTGTATTGGTCCACATATATCTCCCTGAATCCTTTCCAGAAAACTTAAATTTTCCTTAGTAACCTTAACTGGTGATGGCCTGGTTAAGAGTTNTCACACGTGAGAGTCTTAGGGACAACTCCTTTGAACTTGTGCCCTTTAGAGTTCAAAATCAGTTTCCGCATCATGTTAGTACCCGGGTGGCCGAGCCGGTCGTGCCACCGTTTAAAGGCCTCGCAGGCATTAACCTCGACCATACTGACCTTTGCAAGATAAAGGCCAGTAGCTATTGCAGGTATTGTCTCTACCACTTTCTTAATGCCTTTGGTGATTAAAACAATATTAAGGAAATCTTTCATTCCTTCTTCCCATGTTTCAAGGTGTAAACCATTCAACCTTATATCCTTTAAACTCAATAGGTTCCGTTTGGAACTTGGGGAATATAAGGCATCTTTAATCTCAAGCTGAGTGCCTCTAGGCAATAAGATATAGGCCTGGCCGTGGCCCTCTAAAAGATTAGCCACGCCTGCAATAGTGTGTATATTGGTACTTTGCATTGTAAGGTTCACAAAATACCGTTTGTCTTTAAGTATAGTATGGCTAGAACCACTATCAACCACAAGTGTACTCATCACTTCATTCATCATACTATACATAAAAATTTATAAACTCAGAATATAAATAAATAAAAATCTCATATCATAAATAAAACACCAAAATTCATAACAATCATCAAGCAATCATTCTTTTAAAATAAAAACACCAATAACATAAATATTAAAACTAAAATGTCAATCTGATTAGTCCTTTAGACAATCAGCAGTCTCATAATCCATATCAGTTTTCTCAAGCTCCTCATCATCAGCGTCATAACCGGAACCATGAACCATATGGGCCTCCGGGTTCTTATCCTTCATTTTCTCTTGATATAGCTCAATTAAATACTTAGGAATTCTACATTGCTTCTGGAAGTGTCAAGTGCTACCACATCTGTAACAGACAGATTTAGTCGAGTGAGAAGGCTTGCTCGAGCCACCTCGGCCTCGGCTGGTTCCTTGGCCTCTCCCACGGCCGTAGCTGGAACCACGACCACGGTTATTGTGGTTTCCAGTCCTACGGTCGTACGGAGTCTGGTCTCGACCACTACGCCCCTTGAACCCACCACGGCCTCGACCGTGTGGTTTCCTATCACCATGGGTGTAGTTGGATTCCTTGGTCGGATCTTGCTCGACCTCATGAGCTTCTGGTACGGGTGCTGAACCTGCTGGTCTCAGGGCATTGTTTCTCATCAACAATTGGCTATTGGCCTCTGCCAAAAGCAAGACTGCAATCAGATCATCATATGTGGGGAACTCTCTAGTTCTATACTGTTGTTGCAACACTGCATTAGAAGAATGCNGTCTCAGGGCATTGTTTCTCATCAACAATTGGCTATTGGCCTCTGCCAAAAGCAAGACTGCAATCAGATCATCATATGTGGGGAACTCTCTAGTTCTATACTGTTGTTGCAACACTGCATTAGAAGAATGCATGGTGGAATATGTCTTATCAAGCATATTCTCCTCAGTTACAACATCACCACATAACCTCAACAAAGAAACAATTCGGAACAAGGCCGAATTGTACTCATCCACGGTCTTAAAATCCATGAATCTCAGGTTCTTCCATTCATCTCGAATCTTTGGGAGTAACACCGTTTTCTGGTGATCATAACGTCGCTGTAAAGCGTCCCAAAGTTCAAGTGGATTTACCATAGTGAGGTACTGATTCTTAAGTCCTTCCACAAGGTGGTGGCGTATGATCTGAATTGCCTTATATTGGTTCTTGATCGGCTCATTATTGCCTTTCTCAATGGTATCACCAAGACCTCTAGAGTTCAGATTGATCTTGGTATCAAGAGCCCACTGCAGGTAGTTATCTCCAGAGAGATTGAGAGCTGAGTAGTCAAGGTTTGCAATCTTAGACATCTGAATCACATAAACCACACACATTAGGGTTTCATAAAAACTTGTGATTCTTTGACTACTTTACAACCACAAACCAAACCATACTTGTAACTACAATGATCATTGTGAAGACAAACAAAAACACACCATTATGATCATTCAAAACTCATATGGTTCAGCATTGGTCGGAATGGGTGAGATGACATTAAAAATACATGCTGGTCGGATTTATTAAACAATATGAATGCAACCAAATTCAACAATATGATGCAATTCATAAAATCATTCAATCACACAATTAAACAAAATCAAAACATACAAAATCTCCCCCTGATTTTATTAATTGTGGTAATTAGGGTTTCTAGGCCCTTAGGTCAAATTTAAAATCAAGAAAAATTAGGGTTTTCAAGGCCCCAAGAATTAAAAACAGGCGGCTAAGGTAAAACAATCATCCAATCAACTTTTAAAAATTTTAAAACTTGAAATCAGAGTTAAAACTTTCATAAAAATCATTCAAAAGGGTTTTAACAATTCTTAAAACAGGTTTTAAAACTTTTACAATCATAAAAATCAGTTTTCTTAAAAAAAACTTTTTATGCAATCAATCTTAAAACAGATTAGGGTTTAAGGTTTCAAGGCCTTATGATCTTAAAAAGGTTTCAAGGCCTTTAGGATTTAGGTTCTTTAAAATAAACAATCAATCTAACAATCCTAAACCTCAAACAATCAATTTAAACAATTAAAAACAAATTAAAATCCGATTTTAGGGTTTAGGGTTACAATTCCATAAATTAGGGTTTTTTAATTCTCAGATATGATCACAAAAACAATCAAACAAAATTAATTTGGAATTGATTTCAAGATGAGGGTGAAAGAAAGGTAGAAGGGAGAATCAAATTCTAGTTCATTCAAATTTTAGGGTTTAGCAAAAATAATCTTAAAATCTATGGTGATTGTTTCTAAGTCCTCAGATTAGTGTGTATACCTTTTCTTTTGCAGATTTAAAGTAACCGGACCACCAAGAACAGGAGAGAAGACCGCGAACGGATCACCGGGTCGTCTAGGGTTCTTGGACGAGAAAAAGGAAATTCTCGTGCGGCTGGAACGGTCTGGTTCTGCTATCGGCTAGGGCTTCCACCGGGAAAAGGAAACTTGGTCGAGGCGGCTGGTCGGAAAAAGGAAATCGGGTGAAGGTCTAGCCGGGTAAAAAGGAAACTCGGCTAGGGTTTTGGGCGAGTAAAAAGGAAATCGGGTGGAGGCTCGCCGGGAAAAGGAAACGCGGGTGAGGGGCTCGCCGGGGAAAAAGGAAACTCGGGTGCGGCTTGGTCGGATGAGAGAGAGAGCTCGAACTAGGGTTTTGGTTTCTTGTCAGATTTCTTTGCTTGAATTACCAGAGCAATTCGTGCTGATAACGTGTTGTAAACCAAAGTGAAATCTGTGTCTTATTCATGCTTTAGAGGTTCCATATATATATGGGATACAAGAACAAGATAAATGGAAAACATCCAATTCCTAAAGTAACAAGGAATTGGAAATACACATAAATGGTAAAGTCCTGGCCGCCTAGACTAATGGGTCACACACGACCATTGGGCCAGTTCCTAATCTATCTAATGGTTAAGGCCCATTCACTAATTGGTCCATAACAGAATAACAAATAATCAGATTTTATTACTTGGAAGTACAAATTAAGTATCAATTTTATTTTTATTTTTATTTTTAACTACTTGGTTTGTTACTTAGTTTGTTACTTGACTTGTTACTTGTTATTCTTTACTTGTTCGATAACTTGTTATATATTTTACTTGGTTTATTAAATACTTGGTATCTATTTCATTACTTAATTAAAATTTATGTATTGCATTTTATGAATGACTACAATTACTTGTTACTTGCCTCCTATTCGCTACTTGATCGGTACATAAATATTAAAATCGAATACTCGTCCTTTCCAAATTGTGTATCAAATAGTCTATTTAAACTACTTACAAGTACAATACAAATATAACTATTAAAATAAAATTAATTACTTAGCGTTGTTTGGTTTATTACTCATTTTTCTAATGAACAAATATATATTTTCCTAAATTATAGTAAAATAATCCGTTTATACTTTTATTAGTAAATCAAACATGAGTGATATATTTATATAAGTATCTTGAAAATTTTCTTTCTTTTTTAAACAATTTCAAGAATTGACTAAAATGCAAGAAAAAAAATAACGACAAAAGAAAACAAGAATATATTATCTACATATAATAAAGTTATTTACATTTAAATTCCAACTAATTATCAAATAATTTACTAATAATTTTCAACTAATTTACAAATAATTTATTAGTAACAAGTAATAAAACAAGACAAGTAATTTGCAAATCCGTCACTTTTTGCAAGTAATTGAAAGTGCAAGTACTCATTTTTAATAAATCAAATACAAGACCAAAATTTTAATAGTCGTACAAACCAAGCCGAGTACTAAGTATACCAAAAATACTAAGTATTCGGCTTGTGTCTACCCATAGAGAACGATACCATTTAATGATGATTATGCAAGAAATTTTTTAATTAATTCACCTTCACATCTATTATATTAAAAGAGAAGTCATGACTCATTTCATGTGTGATATTTTTTTTTATTTAGACCATTAGCAAAAAAAAAATTATTAAATATATTTCATTTCTTTGTAACCACTTCAATCATAATATCTTTTGATATCTTTTTATTTTAAATATAAATATGTATTAATTCTTTTTAAAAAATTTGTTGAAAAGATTTTAGCAAGATCTTAACTTTAAAAACATTATATAAATATTTCACTAATTAATAACTTGAATATAATTTCGAATTAGTAATGAAAATAATTATACATTAATATATATATATATATGAATGAAACTTTTATTCTTTTTATCTATTTAATAATCATAAACTATCAAATTAAATGAAATTATTATAATAAAGTGAATGTTATAAAATTATATTATATTGATAAATTAATCAATTTTATTTTCATAAATAGAAAATATTAATGTTAAAAATATATAATATATTGGCAGAAAGGATTAACATTAATAACTATAAATACATGTATAAAATTAACATATCTTAAACTCTTATAATATCAAATTATCTTTATAAACATAAAAAAATTTCTAAACGGTAATCTAACTTTAAAACTCGGATAATAATTTAGTATAAATTAAATATAAAGTAATTTTCAAATATGATTTTTCATGCATATATTAATATTAATAATTAAATATAAATCCAATTTAATAATTAAATATAAATCCAATTATATAAATATATAATAAGAAACTATTGAAACAACTGATATTAACATACAAACTATAAAATTATTGTGTTTGTAATAGTTATATAAACATTTAAACATATGACTAACGTTATTAATGATATTAAACAAATATATATATATATGGAAAGAAAACCCGCGCGGTTGTGCGGGTCAAAATCTAGTGGAACTTATAATAGGTAATGTCTCACTTTCATAAGATTTCAAAGGCATGAAGGTTAGTGACTAGTATATATTACACCATATATATTATTATTATCTAAAATAAGAAGACTATATTTCATTTTAAAGAGTTGTTTTTTTTTTACTTAAAATTTTTGTATATTTTTATGAATTAGTGTGCCCAAAATATAAATTTTCTAGTTTGGAATTATTTTAGAAATTATAAATTTTTATTAAGATTTTTCAAAATGTTTACATTTATGGAAATAGCGGATTTGGACCATAAGTAATACAATAAAATGTAAATGATCCATTTACCTAATTAATAATAAAAACTAGGTTAGATCAGCGTTTTGTGCAGGATATACATTGTATATAAAAAATTATTTTACATATTATTTTATGTTTTACTACATATTAAGGAATAATAAAATAATATATATATATATATATTGAAGAATTGAGAAGCCATGAACTATTACATATATAATTAAATTGATGCGATGACATATATCAAAATAATCATTATTTATTATTTACAATCATTTTACAGTAAATATATTCAAACAATCACTTTTATCTATTTTATATTATATATAATTAAATTTAAATTATATTAACTTAGATTTAATGCATTTTAATATAAATATGTTTTGAATGAGGTATTTTACTCATATGGTTATCTAATCATTTATATCTTCTTATAACCAAATTCTTAAATCACTGATAAGAAAATTTGCAATGTAAAATCTTTATAATTGTTTTAAGATTTCGATGCAAGTTTAAAAGTTAACATATTACGATTTTAATATTTTTCAAAGTTAATTTGAAATTCAAATATTTTATATTTTTATATATATATAGGTTAATTTAAAGAATATTAAAATAGATATATCTTTTAATTTAGATATTTATTAAATGAGATTTTTTACTCATTTGCTTTTATATTCATTTGTACCATTTAAACCACTGATCACAAAAATTGCAGTGTAAGGCATTAACTGTTTTAGTAATTTATCTTAGTTTTTAAAAATTCAAAATATAACATATATGGAAAAATCTAAATTTTCACTATATAGCTAATGTAAATTGTTTAATTAATTTTAAAAATATAAAACTAAACAAAAAAATGATAGTGGGTAAACCAACCTTTTATCAAATCATCATTACTCACATTAGATAATAACGTAGGTCTTATATAAGTAAAGAATACAAAACATTAGTAGTTAATTATTTGGTTAGTTTAATGAAAATTTTAAGAGATAATTTGCTAGCGTACCCCTTTTTGGACTCATAATTAGAGACTTGTCCATGATGTGACAATCATTTTTCTTTGGACAATTTTGCCCTTCTCTACACTCTCCCTCCTCTCTTTGACGTCTTCCCCCTTTTTTCTCTTCAGTCCCTAATTATTTTACAAATCTCTATCATTCTGTATACAATTAAATTTTAAATTTCATTATTTTTTCATAAGTGGCTTTGAATCCTCAATTTTTTTACCTTTTTTTTTCTCTTCAATCCCTAATTATTTTACAAATCTCTATCATTCTATATACAATTAAATTTTAAATTTCATTATTTTTTCATAAGTGGCTTTGAATCCTTAATTTTTTTATGATATCAATTTTCTGGGTTTTAGATTCGACGTCGTGTTAGCGGTTAACAAATATTCTAGACGTTAACAGAAGTGTTAGTTGTTAACAATTATTTTTACGCTTCGCGTTAATAAATGTGTTCGCTGTTAACAAATATTGTAGACGTTAACAGAAGTGTTAACTGTTAACAATTATTTTTACGCTTCGCGGTAATAAATGTGTTTGCTGTTAACAAATATTGTAGACGTTAACAGAAGTGTTATATGTTAACAAATGTTTTTACGCTTCGTGTTAATGAGAGGAAAGAGAAATGACATTCTCGGTATTTCTTTGCCAAATGGTTGTGTCTGTGTCCTTCATGTCCAATCAATGGTATTTTGCTAATTTGAGCTTCAAATATGGGTAGTTCACTAAATCACTCAAATTTTAATGTATATTTGGATGAAACACAATATTGTTTAGGAATTTTGAGAAACATTTTAATAATGACATGTATCATAATTAAAAACATTCTAATGCTTCACTTTTAATATATAAGAGATTTCTACTCTTTTTTTCAATCAAAATTCACAACAAATTGTATTAGACTTGAACTCTGGACCCCCCCCCCCCCCCCCCCCTCCTCCCTTTCTATTAACGCAATACGTCAAAAGGATCCTAAATTCGATAGCATTGTTTATTTTGTTTAAAATATAAAGCGATGAATATCATTGACATAATAATTAATTTCTTTATTTTAATTTTAATTTTTTAGATTTTTGCATATTTAAATTATAATGACATGATATATATTATCTTTGTGATTATTCTGTTAAATAAGTCTTTTTATCATCATGTTTTTTATTTTATTATTATTTTCAGTTTATCATATCTATATGTTTGTATGCACTCATCATATTTGTATATGATTATATGAATTTACATGTAGAAATAAATGTTATATTATAAAGTAGGGTCTCATTGAAATGTTTCAAATGCATATGTCTAGAGCATGATTAATCCGGGTTCTTAAAGTAGTGTTTTTAACAAAGTTAAGAATTTATTTTTTAATTTTTAACTTAAAAATCTAAGAACTAGATTTTAAATTTAGTTAAAAATTAAGAAATAGTTTCTTAATTTCTGTTAAAAATCTTATCTTAAAATTTCTGGGTTAATTATATCTTACGTCCAGCAATGATGATAATTGAGACGAGATCTAGGATTACGCATTTCTAATGATTTGATTGTTTCTCTCCGATGATATTGTCAATCATGTAATTTAGTGCACATCAAAATTTGTAGTATAATATAGGGTAAGTTAAAGAAGATAAACATGCCAAATTCACTATAATAAGTTATATCCAGAATAGAAATCGTATGTATTACAAATGTTAGAATCCGGCGATCGTATATCACATGTTTATCTTCTATATATGACACACAAATTTTGATGTGCATTAAGATTAGAGTAATTTTTGGGTTCACCCCCTAAGGTGAAGAATGTTTTATATTCGGTATCTTTTAAAAAAGAAAACAAAATATTATTGAGTTATATTAAATTTTTAAAATAAAAAATAATAGTAGTTGCAAACAAAATTTTTTCTTAAAAGTTTTTTTTATTAACACCAGCAAAACATTAAACCCTAAATCCTAAACCCTTGTGTAAACCCTAAACCCTTGGATAAATCTTTGATTTTGTACAGTTCAAAAAAAATATCTTTGATTTTGTAAAAAATATTTTTGATACTGACAGCAAAACACTAAACTCTAAACCTTAAATTCTAAACCTTAAACCTTTAGGTAAACTCTAAACCCTTGGATTAATCATAAATTTTAGGGTTTAAGATTAATCCAAGGGTTGAAGATTTACCCAATGGTTTAGAGTTTAGTGTTTTGCTGATATTAATAAAAATATTTTTAAAAACATTTTTTATTTGTAACTACTATTAGTTTTTGTTTATTTTTATCTTTTAATTTTAAAAACATAATATAACTCGAGAATATTTTGTTTTCTTTTTTAAAAGATACTAAATATAAAACAACAAAATCTTATTGGTTCTAGGTTCACCCTATGGGGTGAACCCAAGAATTTCTCACATGATTGATGTCAACCGGAGAGAAACAATCAAATCAATAAAAACGCATACTATATATTTCACGTTAAAATAGTATAACTTTCTATATATTTCATATTAAAATAGTATAACTTTATAATATGGTTGGATTTACTCTAATGTTTTATTCTATAATAGAGTTACACTATAATAGAGTGAGATATAGAGGAATGTTTCTTTTTCACTCTATATTTGGAGTAAAAGCAACATCCCTCTATATTCCACTATATTATAATGTAACTCTATTATAGAGTAAATCATTTGAGCAAATCCAACTCTATAATAAAGTTGCATTATTTTAGAGTAAAAATTATAGAATATTACTGGAGATGCCTTTAAAGAAGATAAACATGACAATCTTCAATCTGCCTCTAGAATATAAGTTTCTATGGACAGCTCTTACGATTATTACAAAAGGATTACAGAGTTGAATCGGTTTTTCCAGTGATGTAATCTTATTATAAACGCATACAAAATAGACAAAATTACGACGAACAATTTATAAATTATTTCTTAAATAAGAAAAATATTCATTTTTATATATATATATATAACTTTAATCATTGATTTTTTTTTTTTGATAAAGGGTTTTCAGTTTTTCTTCTTGTTAGTACTACCTGAGTTCAGAACAAATTGTTAATGTCAGTGTTCAACCCCAATAACATTAACATGTCAACCAATCCATATTCTATGTCATTTGTTTTTGATTTTCTGTTGATGGAAGAGCAAAAGCGTGAAAAGTCCAGCCAATAATCCTTGTTTCTTATTTCATTTGATTGCTCCCAAAATTTTGCATTATGTGACATTGTCTGTCTATCTACCTCTGTCCCTTGTGAACTAGGAAAATAATTAATTGATTGGTAATCCTCATCAAATTGAACAAAAAGGATATCTTATCACATCTGAAAACTATATAATATTTTGATTTTATGGTTACCAATAAAATCAGATTGTCTGAATTGAAGTAATAATATATATATATATATGTATATATTAAGTTTTTTGATGTATTTTGGCTATGAACAAACGAATCCTAACTGAAGAATTATATTATTTGAAGATTCAAGTGAAAACTACATTAGCACATAGATTTTTTTTTTTGAACGACCATTAGCACATAGATATAATAGACTTTTTAGCTATTATCAGCCATTACAAATGGCAATCCACAGTTAAACCAGACAACGTATTATCTTTAAAGACAATTCAATATGGCTTTTACGTTTTCAAAACCCTTTTTAAAAGATCTTAACAAGAAACAAAACATTAAAATCTTTTAGGAAGATGTCAGTTTCAGCCAGGTTTCCTGTCGGATTCACCTATTTCCACTTTTGGGGAAAGACGATAGGGATTGTTTACTGGCCTCACTAAGATATTAATATTCATTTTCCATGGCTTGATTATGATATTCTAAGCATGCAAATTACTATTTGCCGACCGATTCAATGAACGCGCAAGTGAAAGCACATACGTTCGAATTCTAAAAAAACATTAAAATAGTTAATGATCATTTAAAATGAAATATTTATATTTCTTGATATGAGTGACGGTGATAGTCGTCATATGTATCATATGCATTATTGCATTTTTGTCAAACCTAATTATTATCATTCTATGACAGGTACTTCGCAAAACGTGAATTACGTGACAATACAACTTTTAACCTTCGTAATTTTCTAGTGAATAATATGCATGGCAACATGGCCACCAACTCTTTTAGTTAAATGAAAGAAAAAAACATGTATTTACGTGTTTTCACCGTGACGCTCTCTATATAAACGAAGAAGAACACAAGCAAAATCATTCATTCAGCAGCCAAAGAAACAAAAAAAAAATCACTCAGTACCCAAAAAGAAAGATCAGAGATGGCCACGTCAGGAACATATGTGACGGAGGTTCCTTTGAAAGGATCGGCAGAGAAACACTACAAGCGGTGGAAGCATGAGAACCATCTCTTCCCCGATGCCATTGGCCACCACATTCAAGGTGTCACCGTCCATGATGGTGAATGGGACTCTCATGGATCCATCAAGATTTGGAACTATACATGCGGTATAATACACATTTCATTTTATATAACTCATTTATCCAAATATATATATTGGTGGTAATGATTTAGTGCTAACTTAGCAAATGAATATACGTATGTACAATTGTATATATATCTATAAAGATGGGAAACAAGAGGTGTTCAAGGAAAGGAGAGAGAACGACGATGAGAATATGGCAGTGACACTCAGAGGGCTCGAAGGTCACGTGATGGAGCAGCTTAAAGTCTATGACGTTATCTTTCAGTTCATTCAAAAGTCGCCTAGTGATATAGTCTGCAAGGTCACTATGATATGGGAGAAGCGAACCGATGACTCGCCTGAGCCCATCAACTACATGAAGTTTGTCAAGGCCCTCGCGGCGGACATGGACCACCATGTTATCAAATCCTAAATCCATTTCCAACCATCATCGCCAGATTCCCCACTGTCATATGTGGCTGCCTTTGTGTGTGTGTGCGTGCGGCGTCGTATGATGTTAATTATAATAAATGGGGCTCTTGTAAGTTTTCATTATAATCAATGTATTTCTGTTTGTGTGTTGTAATATGCTTTGGTGTTGTTATTATGGTGATTAATCTCGAGGTTTCATGTAATTTCGGTCTATCATCAGTTGAATAATTGTATCCTTGTTATCTATATCCTGTTTACCCATCGTTCGCAAAGAATTGAATCCACCATATCTTCATCCGGTGGACGTAGGCTTCTAGAAACACTCAAATACATCGATATCATATATTTCATTAATTATACTATTGCTTTGATCCTATTTGAGTTTTCTTGTGATGGATGACTGGGATCGGACAGTGGTCAATAATCAATATACATATGTCAATCCTACTTCTAATCATTGTATTGTATGCTAACTTAGAAAATGTGAATCATGGTTTTACAGATTGACGCAGTTCATATTACAAAGTGAATTTCAATTACCCTGAGGTATATTAGTATGTATGATTTCTTTGTAAATTATGGTTTTGGATCGATTTTCAAACTTTACGAGGTGCGTTTATAATGGAAAACTCCGTCTTGTTTAGTTTTTTTTCAAAGAAGCTATCAACCTATATGTGAGAGCATGTTTATTACAGGTCCATTAAGTTAGATCTTTTAGCGTACGGTCCCTTAACTTTTAACTAAAAAACTAAGAAATGTCTCTTAAATCTTTTATTTAAGGAACGTATCTTAGCATTTTTAGTTAAAAGCTAAGGATTCATATACTAAGAGACTTAACTTAAGGGACATTCAATAAACATACTCTGATTACTATAGAGTAAGGGACGTAAAAAAAAAGATTACTATAGAACTAGAGATGAAAGTTTTTATGGCGCTCCGTAACCCGAAGCTATTGGAATAGAGTCTAGTTTGAAATTACGTTTCCTAAACTTCTTAATCAAAACTAATTGTCAATTAGTAGATTGGTTCAATTCTTTTACATTTTACTTATCTTCATTTTTTTTTGTTCAAACTACATTTACATTAATCTTAATTATGTTTACGCTTCAGTACTAAAGGAAGATACAAAGAGATTTTTGAGTGCCAATAAACAACAACAATAAAATAAGGATTAGGATGACTATACAAATCATGAAAAAGAAATCATATATATGTATATATATATATATATGAGATCGTAGCTTGCATGAAAACTTTCTAGGCAGGAGTTTATTATTTATCTGAATATCTTATATATTACTTATGTATTATCGAGATTTCAGATGTAAAAATTTATATTCTTACACACTCTAGAGATTAAAGCACATAATTCATTAACCTTTATATAATCGTATAGAGCATGGTGTTTTTCTTCTTCTTCTTCTGGTTTTGCTTTATATGTATTACTTGCATAAAAACATTCGTACGACTATTAGGATGAGGAACACATCCCTATATTGATCATCATCGGAATAATAGGAATATGATTTAGCAACACTGCAACATCAACCCGCGCAAGTGGGCTAGTGGTGGGACAATGTCCAGCTGAGAGAGTTCCAGCCTCAATACTCTGGCTTCGCCCCACAGCTGCGAA
>CAKOAT010519599.1:105908-189419 GCA_932364175.1 Eruca vesicaria subsp. sativa
GGATTATCGAAAAAAAAAAAAAAAAAAAAAACACTGCAACACCATGTTATGAGATAGAGAAGCTTTGTGACATATTATCTTAGCCAAGTGACGTCGTATGCTTTAGCCACTCACTGAACTCTTAAATTACTCTTGTCATTATCTTAACTAGGTAAGGAACCCGTCATTATCTTAACTAGGTAAGAAACCCGTGCGATGTCGTACGGAAGCTCATTTATAAAAATAAATATTTCATATTTTATAAGATAATTATTTTATAAAAACGCTTACAATTTTTTTTTTTGTGGAAATACATGTATCATAAATTATTTTGCATGCAATTATATTTCTTCATTGATAATATAAAAAAATCTATATTTCGTTTACAGGTTTGGCTAGATAAAATTACAAACATGCCGATACCAAATAAGATATATTTTTATTATCTATTCAGATAAAAAAAATTTCTGAAAAAAAACTGAATATTTGAAACTAATTAAAAACAAACATGTTCCAATCTAAACATTTACTAAATTGATACGTAAACTTATAGCGTTATGTACACTATTTAGGATTTGTTTGAATCATCTAAAATGTGTGTAGTCGAAAAGATGATTATATGATAGTTTTAAGATAAATTATCTTTTTACATATTTTTAGCATATCACCCATACATTATGTTTTGTTAGACATTCTAGAAGAAATAAAAAATATTAAAATTGATTTAAAAGTTTATTTAAAATTATAATGGATTTTAAACTTTCAACGTAATTTGGATTTTCCATTTAAATAAAGTATTCTACGAAAGAGTCTTTCTAAAAAATTACCTGCTTACAAACTAAAAAGAATATTTTGGTATAAAATTACATAAAATAAAAGAATATTAAATTATTTTGTTCTTCCTAAGTATCAAGAGATTAACAAATCCATGATGTATTATGTGATGGACTTAATTTTATTTAATAGAAGAAAATTAAGACTAAAAACTCCATTTCGTTTAGGATCTTATTGCTATCCAAATTCAAATAATCCTTCCTAATAATTAATGATTTGAATATTTTCTAAGAATTTATAAACATTTAAGCACACAATTTTTCTCTTCACAATTTTAATACATATGTGAAATATTTACAATGAGGAACTTATGGACGTGACTGTTTATAGATTTTTATAGATCTATGTGAAAATTACGATTTTGAGATAGTTAGTTTAAAATAGTACATTACAATATATTTTGAATAGACACTCATTACAATAAAAAAACACTCTATTGCATAATGAAAAGATCCATAATTATAGAGAGGCACTTATAAGATATTTTAACAATAAAAAAAGATCTTGTCTTTTATAATGAGAATACACAATTCTTAAAACTAAAATTTGTATATTTAAAAAAAAACTAATAATTGTAGAATGACATTTATTGGGAGATTTTAGTTACTTTTTCAAATAATGTATTTTTATAGTGAAAAGACACAACTCTTAAAACTATTAGTATTCATTTTTTTTTTATTAAAACACATAACTCTTTTATAACGAAAAATAACTCTTAAAACTAATAATATTGAAAGGAAAACTCTTAAGATATTTTAACTACTTCTAAACTAATGTATTTTGTAATGTTAATATACAACTTTTAAAACTAACATTCCATTTTTTTAATGAAATGACACAACTTATTTTATAATGAGAAGATAGAACTCTTAAACTAATACAACTCTTAACTTTTATGGGAATTTTTATTATTAATTTATCTTTCATAATGAGAAGACATAACTCTTAAATTAATAAATGTTAAAAACAATTATTAAGATATTTTACTACTTTTTGAACTATTGTATTTTTATAATGAAAAAATACAGCTTTCAAAGTTATAACTAATAGAATTCATTTTTTTAGTAAAACACAATTTTTTTATAGTGAAAATACAACTCTTAAATTAATACATTTTAGTTTTTTATGAAAATATAAGTTTTAACATTAACTGTGCTTCCTACGATTAATAGACCGTCTTACCATTTCTCAACAGAAAAATCGTTCATGATCTCCCACCAACTTTTTATGTCAAGTAAAGAAATTAAATTGATTGTATAATGAAAAGATATATAATTATAGAAAGACACTTAATAAAATATTTAAATATTTTCTAAAACAAAATTGTTTTATAAATTTATTGGGATAGTTTATTATTTTTTAAAATGAAAAGATACAACTCTGAAAACTAATAGAGTTCAATAGTTTTATGTAAAGGCATAAATTTATTTATAGTGAAGAGTAAATCTAGTAGTGTTCATTTTTTTTTTCCTGAAAAGACATACTTTCAATTAATTTAATAACATAACTTTAAAACAAATATAATTCATTTTTGTATGAAAATAAATAACTTTAAATATTAATTGGGGGGGTTTATTATTAATATATTTTTATTATGAAGAAGACACAAATCATGTAACCTATTTTAATTACTTTTTAAATATTTTTTTTTGAAACACAAACTATCTTTTATTATGAAAAGATGAAACATTAACCAAACAGTGCAACTATAAACATTTTCTATTGATGACTTTGCGAACACAAAAATATGTTTGAAGGTTGCATCTTTTCATAAAACTGAATAATTTAAAATTTGCATCTTTTCATAAAACTAAATATATTTTAAATAAATCTATTAATAATATATGTTCCAACTAATGTCGAAATTTTGTACTTTTTCATAAAAAAAAAACTTAAAGATATTAATTTAAAAGTTGTATTCTTTTTCATTATAAAAAATTGTCTTTTTCAAAAAAAAATATTAATATTTAAGTTGCATCTTTTTGAAATTTTAAATAGACATATCATTTCAAAAAACACATTTATCATAGAAAGACATCTTAACTATTTTTAAAAACAAATTTTCTTTTTACAATGGAAAGACATGACTCTTTATATTAATTAATACACAACTCAATAAATAATTGTACAAAGGTATTTTTTGAGATATCTATTAATTTTGGAAAACTAATATATCATGAAAAGACACAATTTTTAAAGTTAATATATTCTGGAGTTATAACTTGTTATATTTAGGTACTTTACAGAATCTTTCTTCACAATTTTTTAGATTGTAAAAATTTTAGTTTCATAAAATTGTAGACATACACTATATATAGAGATTCCAAGAATTCTTTCAAAAGTTACAACTTTTCAATTTATAGTCGGTTTTTTAAAATGAAAAGACACAACTTTCTACTAATACATCTTTTGAAAAAAAAAAAAATATATATATATATATATATAATTTGAATAGACACATTCTTTCAAATTAAATAACTTTTCAAGAGACACATTGTTTCAATATATTATAATTTTTTTTTTAAATAAACACATTTTTCAATTAAACTAATTCTTGAAAAGGTACATTGTTTCAAAGTAAATTTAAATTAAAACACAACTTTTAATTTAGTGGAGATTCACAACCTTTGGTCAAATAAACTAATTCTTGAAAATATACATTGTTTTAAAGTAAATTTACAAAATTTAAATTAAAAACACATCTTTCAATTTAAAGGGGAGTCATAAGTTTTGAGACTTTTTGGGCTTTAATGTATGGGATAATTGGTGTAATAGCCATATTTGGGAGATAAATTAAGTGAATAGCATTGATGTTGACATAATTCAATGTCAGACATTTGTGCCTCATTTTATCCGGTTCTGTCCTCGTTCTTAAAAGGTTTTCAGTTGTAATTGGGAAAATAGGTAATGTCTTTCCTATAGTAAAGTCATCCACATATCTATTTATTAACCACATACATAGCATCGAATATTTTATTCTATATAACCGAGTATTCTATTCCATATCACCGAAATATTATAAGATTATAACCTCATCTATAACTTTTAAATATTAAATATATCTCAACTCTACTTATCCTTAATCCCATGACAACTCCTAAATATTAAACCTAAACCTAAGTATAAACCCTAAATCCAAACATAAACTCTAAATCCAAATAGAATGTAACAAAAAAAATAACATAGTACATATTTGTGAAATTATGAAATGTTTAAAATGTTATGAACGCTAATCACTAAACAAAAATTAGAAAAATATAAACCCCAATCCTTTGGCGATTAACCCCTTTCTTTTGTTTACACCACTAAACAAAAGGTAGAAAAATATAAACCCTAATCACTAAACATAAGTTAGGGAAATATAAACCCTAAAAGAAAATATAAACCCTAACCCAAGTATCAAACTATGCAAATAGTACATGATATGAATATTATTAAAATATAAACTTCTAACCCAAATAGAATAGAACAAAATAAATATTAGTAAAATTGTGAAAGACTATAATTATACAAAAGAAGTTAACGTTGACTACAATCTCAATCCTCACTTTCCAAATATTAAAATTCTAAACTATAATCAATAGATTCTAAACCCAAATATAGATTTTAAATTCAAAAAAAAATCTTAACCCCAAATAGAATAGAAAATGAATAAAAAAGTAGAAAGATTATGAATATTAAAGGGCCACGAATTACTAAAAGTTACAAAGAAAAATATGTGAATAATGAAGAGCCACGACTTACTTTTGATATGTTATAATTATTAATTTTTAATATGCAGGGTTCACCGGTTTGTACAAGGGTAAAAATCTACTCTATTAAAATAGAGTCACTATTTTTATCTACTACAAAGAAGTCATATAGGACCATTTCATTAATTACTTAGTAGGACATATTAAATTATTTAGGTTAATCAATCAAATATATATCATATATGCTGAAAATAATAGATTTTATTTTTAGTTACAACAGAATCGGTTGAGAGAAAATCTAACAGAATCTTACTAAAATTTTAAATATTTTTTTATTAAATAACATAATAATGAATTTCGTAATTAATAATATCATACTATTATACATTAATATTAATTAAAATTTCACTATAATAACAAAAAAAATCCTATACTATTTTATAAATTTCATATTATAGTCTATGTTATATTAAAATATAATTGCACTATGAATTAAATAAAATAAATAAAGTTGGTAAATGAAACTTTATTTTAAAATTTATTTCACTTAAATAAAAAAAATTATCCACCATTAAAAGGATTAACATCATAAATTATGTATATTTTTATACAAAAATGTTAGCATAATGTTAAATTTTTACTATATCTTATTTTTTACTTAATTTAAAACTCACAAAAACATATTATCTAAAATGATTATATAAAAAAAATAATAGTATATAACTAACTTTTAGTTCATGTGTTATTTAAAAAATATAGGATATCAGAAAGTTTTACTAATTCAGAAGATAACAGTGAAAAATATTTTTAACTGAAAATTTAATATTTTATTATAAAATAATATGTCGAGAAAATACAAAAAAAACATTTTATTTTAATAATGTTGAATAAAAAAGTAAAAAATTAAAGAATATTATATATTAATAATGTTGAATAAAAACCTACGCCAATTAGATTATAAATTTACACAATATATAACATAAAAATATAAATTATATATTTAAAATATTTACGTTAATATTAAATAATTTTTTTTAAATGAAAAGTATACCCGCACGAATGTGCGGGTAAAAACTCTAGTGCATTATTAAATAAAAGTCATGTTGTGTATAGGTGTACTAGGGAAATTGGCTATCTAGCTAATTAATGTTTTTTTCACCGCTATACAACCCAATTTCCCTTAATGTATTTCCCTTTTTTTTCCACGCGTATTTCCTTTTTTCAACTCCATATTTTTTTTTGTGAATCGATATATATATAGACATGTGTGGACTGATAGCTTTTTATAAATCTTCGTAGTGTTGCGTACTACCTGAGATCGTTGGGCGCTTAAAGTTCGAGAGAATCTCTGCTGCTATTCACTCGATTCCATTCGTTTGTGTTATTCATCGTTCGAATTAGGGTTTTCAAGGTTATTCTCGAAGAAAGAGCCTTCCTACTCGATCGCACTTTGTTTTTGTGGTCTGTTATATGATCAACAGTTTCTCGGTAGTAACGTTCTTCGTTCTAAATATTCATCCAGGGTAAAGAGGATATCAACAACCTAAGAAAATCGATGGCTACTACTGTCCAGCAAAACGGACAGGTTAGGTTTGGTATTACAGAACCTATCTCTTTAGGAGGACCAACGAAGCTCGACGTAATCAAGACAAAAGCCCTAGAGAAGTACTTGCAAGACGCTGGATTATACGAAACCAACGAGGAAGCTCTTAGAAGAGAAGAGGTTCTTGGGAGACTAGACGAGATTGTCAAAACATGGATCAAAAAAATAAGCCGTGACAAAGGGTTAAGCGATGAGACGATTGAACAAGCCAACGCCAAGATATTCACTTTCGGTTCTTACCGGTTAAAAGTGCATGGACCTGGTGCTGATATAGACACTCTATGTGTTGGTCCAAGATACGCAACTAGAGGCAATTGTTTCTTTGGAGAGTTGCATAGAATGCTTTCTGAGTTGCCTGAAGTGACTGAGCTCCACTCTGTTCCTGATGCTTATGTTCCCTTGATGGGTTTCAAACTTAACGGAGTTTCTATTGATCTTCTCTACGCAAAGCTTCCTTTGTGGATTATACCTGAGGATTTGGATTTATCGAAAGATTCGATTCTAGAGAATGCTGATGAGCAGACTGTTCGAAGTCTCAACGGTTGTAGAGTTACAGACCAGATCTTTCGCTTGGTTCCTAACATTCAGAGTTTCAGGACAACGTTGAGATGCATTAGGTTTTGGGCCAAGAAGCGTGGTGTTTACTCTAACGTCTCTGGCTTTCTTGGTGGTATAAACTGGGCGTTGCTTGTAGCTAGGATCTGTCAGCTTTATCCTAACGCCTTGCCAAACATGTTGGTGTCTCGGTTCTTTAGGGTTTACACTCAATGGCGTTGGCCCAATCCTATTCTTCTTTGCTCTATAGATGATGAGGGATCATATTCCTTAGGTCTTCAAGTTTGGGATCCTAGAAGAAACCCTAAAGATTGTTTGCACAAGATGCCTATCATTACTCCTGCTTATCCTTGTATGAACTCAAGTTACAATGTCTCTGCAAGTACGTTGAGGATTATGACTGGGGAGTTTCAGAGAGGGAAAGATATATGTGAGGCTATGGAAGCAAAGGAAGCTGATCAATGGGATACTCTCTTTGAGCCGTTTGGGTTCTTTGAAGCGTATAAGAACTATCTTCAGATCAACATCTCTGCTTCTAATGTGGAGAATCTGAAAAAATGGAGAGGATGGGTTGAGTCACGTTTCAGACAGCTGACGTTGATGATTGAGAGACATACTTATGACATGCTTCAGTGCCACCCTCATCCACGTGGTTTCCAAGAAGATTCAAGACCGCTACAGTGCTCTCTATTCATGGGTCTGCAACGTAAACAAGGAGTTCCAGCAGCAGGAGGCAAGCCGTTTGATATTAGAAGAACCATTGAGGAGTTTAAGAACACTGTTTACGGTTACATGTTGTTCGTCCCTGGGATGGAGGTTAGTGTCAGCCATGTAATGAGAAGAAACATACCTAGCTTTGTGTTTCCTGGTGGAGTTAGACCTTTGCGTAAGTCAAAAGGAACATGGGACAGCAAACGAAGTTCAGAGGAGAGAGTTTCTTCTACAGGAAGTTCATCTACTATTACTAGTCTTGAAAATAAAGCCGTGAAGAAGAGAAAGTTGGGAGATGATGAGACACTTACCGATCAGTCAAGGAACTCAAAACGTGTTGCAGTTTCAGTGCATTTAGAGAAAGGTGAAGATGGGAGTCCCAATTCATCTGTTGAATCCATTTGTTCAGCTCCTATGAAAGATGATTGTTCAAAAGGTGCCGGAGAGAGTCATCTAGTGGAGAAGAAAGCCACTCCTCAAGCTTCGCATTGTCAAGAAAGTGAGGAGGTTGAAGACAACTTTGGTTTCAGAAATCAAGTGGTTAAGCAGGTTTCAGTCTCAGCCATTACTTCAAATGGTTCATCATTATCCAATGGAGCAGTGGAAGTGGAAGAACTCGAAGATGTTTTAGTGCAACAGCCCGTGGTGACACATAAAGCTTCAGTGCAGCAGAGAAAGCCAATAATCAAGTTGAACTTCACGTCTCTAGGCACAACCAATGCCAAGAATATCAGAGCTTGTTGAAAGTGGATGTGTTGAAGACTTTATTGTTAGTTTATGTCTAAGGAAGGATGTTGTACAAAATGGTTTACTTGGAAGTTGAAAGCAAGTCTTAAATACTCTTTAGTTCCATGTAAAAACTCGTTTGTATCAGAATTAGTATTATGTTAATAAAAAGGAGTATTAATCATTTTGTTAAATAATTACCACTTCTACTCCATTTATGCTTCGTCTAATTTTCATCATGCAGAAATTGCTTATTTCTTATTTATTTAATCCCTTGTTTGTAGACCTCTAAAGCCATATCATGGTATGTGTGGCAAAAAGGAACATAACAATGTGTCGATCATGTGCCATAGACGTGTTAGAGTGAAGTGGCACATCCTCATGTTTAGAGTGAAGTGAAAATTCAATTAAATATCTCATGTTTGAAATTGAATTTTCACTTCACTCTAAACATGAGGATACTTTGTTTCTTGACTTATCATTCTCTTCACACACACCATTTTTTTTAAACATATCTGAAAAAAAGTCAGTTGGGCAAATGGCAATGCTGGCTTTATAGTACACGAAATACCCATTAAATACTAATGGGCCTTGGGAGAAAATGTGATGGCCCTAAATAGGCCCATTAAGTTTATGCTTAACCCTAGCTTTGAGTGTAGCTATATATTGTCGCACGTCGCCGCAGTGTATGTCGTCGTCTCTTTGATTGATCTTTAGGAATCGGAAAATGGCAGAATCCAAGGTTGTAGTTCCGGAGTCAGTGCTGAAGAAGAGGAAGAGAGAGGAGGAGTGGGCTTTGGCCAAGAAGCAGAACGCTGAAGCTGCAAAGAAGACGAACGCCGCCAACAGGAAGCTTATCTACAAAAGAGCCGAGCAGTACGCTAAGGAGTATGCCGAGAAGGTAACTTGTCTTTGATCCAAAATCGAAGCAGAAATAATTAAATGTTTGTTTAGATCCAAATGAGTGATCTTTATTCTTTGTTTGCAGGAGAACGAGTTGATCTCCTTGAAACGTGAGGCTAAGTTGAAGGGAGGTTTCTATGTTGACCCTGAAGCTAAGCTCTTGTTCATCATCCGTATTCGTGGGTATGTTTGATATTATTTAGGGTTTCTAAAGAGATTTGGGTTTGGTTTCTTATCATTTGTTACTTGAATTTGCAGTATCAATGCTATTGACCCGAAGACAAAGAAGATTCTTCAGCTCTTGCGTTTGAGACAGGTATCTCTACAAACATGTACTCCGCATTATGTAAATTTACCACGTTATTGGCATTAGGTTTAGTACATTAGTATGTCTTGTCTCGTAACTATAGTTTGTGATTTTTGGAACACAGAAAATAATTACTTTTCAAATTATTATTGGCATTAGGTTTAGTACACTAGTATGTCAAATTATTTTCTGTGTTGCCATCATAATAATTTGGAAAATGTAATGCAGATTTTCAACGGTGTGTTTCTCAAAGTCAACAAGGCTACAATGAACATGCTTCGTCGTGTTGAGCCATATGTAACTTACGGGTATACTTCTTATTCTAAACTCGAGCATGATAAAAAAACTTCCCAAGTGACAGAGTTGTAAACTATTTCATCTTTATTCAGGTTCCCCAATTTGAAGAGTGTTAAGGAATTGATCTACAAGAGAGGATACGGAAAGCTTAACCACCAGAGGGTGGCTTTGACTGACAATTCTATTGTTGAGCAGGTTTGAAATCAGTCTCTTCGAACTTAAGCTTCTTACATGTTATTCTGTTATGAAGTAGAGTGATGATTATTGTTTTCCTGTCAAACAATAACAGGCTTTGGGTAAACATGGGATCATCTGCACTGAGGATTTGATCCACGAGATTCTTACTGTTGGACCTCATTTCAAGGAGGCCAACAACTTCCTGTGGCCATTCCAGCTCAAGGCACCGCTCGGTGGTCTTAAGAAGAAGAGAAACCACTACGTTGAAGGTGGTGATGCTGGAAACCGTGAAAACTTCATCAATGAGCTTATCAGGAGGATGAATTAGATGTTTTCTTTTTTTCCAAACACTATCTTATTATCTATGTTGTTTTCACCAAATACTTCCTCCTGGATTTTGATCGTTTTGTTTAAGTTAAATGACGACATTTTGAGCTTTCTTTTGGATTGTTTTTGGATCTTAGTTTGTGCGATTGATACCTCGAGTAGTTCAACATTTTCTTCAATTTACCACTCTCAGATCTGTATCTTCGTTTTATTATAGACTCTACAGGATGTTTTCCTCAGTTGTTGAGATCCTAGTAAAATGTCGATTCCCATAAAAAGAAAATCTTGAAATTTGAACAGGTGAAACCAAAATGATTTCTGCATAAATTATTATCAAGAATAGTGGGAGTACTGTAGTATGATGTTTGTATGTAAAGGGTCTGTAAGTATAAAACGCAACCATTATTACCACTCCATGAAACTGTTGACAACTTCTTCTTGCCACATCATTTTTTTCATTTCGAACTTTGCTCAACCTCTTCATTAGCAATTTCACGCTTCCTCTTATCAACACCCCCTTGTTTCTTTCTTAGCTCTGTAGAGGATATATCCATCCGGAACTGATCTTCAGGAATTGAGACAAACATGTCTCTTATTTTCTCTGGAATATCAAGATCTTCTAGAACCTGCAGAGGAGAAATGAGTAAGGTCACATGGCCTACAATCTCAAAGACAGAGAAGAAACTGAATAGCTCCAGATTCTAGTGCTTAGGTCAAACCTTAAATAGACCATCGACTTTGCGGCCACCGACAAGGAATTTGCAACCTGTTTTCTTGCAATCACCAAGTACCTCCAACATCCTTTTGTTGCTTCCTTCATAGTACTTTGGCTGCAACAAGTTAAGATCCTTAATCATTCTTCTCTGATAGCTAGGAAGATAACAGAGAGCTTTAAACGTCTGCGTCTAACTGACTTTTAAGTAAGCATACACAAATCTAACTGTACGTTTTATAAAATCAACAGAAGGATCAGGAAAACTGGAAAAAAGTTCAAGTAGTTTATACATACATCAACAAGCCTTGCTGCAGTGTCAGCGCCAATTACAAAGCTGCTTCCTGGAAAAAGTTGAGCTTTCTTGTAGAAGTATGGCTCATTTGAAACTATTACCGTTTTTCCTGTCAACCGATAATACTTAATAACAAAAGACGGCACGAGTAAATGAACATGAACTTGCGTTGGAAAAGCATTGTAGCTCAAATCTGGATCACAATCTAAATCATAAGATCGTGGTAACTCAGAGATGCCAAAAAGGTGGTGCACAAGATTGAAAACATGAATTAATGGTAAGTTATAAGTATAAATTCCACCTACCACGTTCTTCAAATTGTTTGACACGATGTTTAATCTCTGCAACTGAAATAGATGATTTGTCGGCGTTTACTGCGGATAATTCAAAACATGGGTACCCGCCTTCAGAAACACTGCATCAATCAAATCTGCTAGTGAGAGATTATTTACATTTTATTTTACAGAAAGCCAAAAAGACAGTTGATTTGTTGTTCGGAGATAAATAAAACGTCAAAATGATACCCATGTCTATAGCATAACAACAACAAAAAGATTACATAGCCTATTGGATCTAACTAGAAAACATAGAGTCAGTAAAAGAGTCAAAGACATTAACATATACACAGAAGACTCAGGTGTTCACCAAGATAAGCAAGTACTCATTACGCATAAAGACATACTCAGCGTACCTCATAGCAACTTCCAAGAGCTTGAGATGACCGTCATGTAATGGGTTAAAAGAACCAGGCAGTATAATCTTTCTGTCTGGATCCGACCCGTATGCTTCTCCTATAATGGTAAAACTTCATCGTTAATGGCAACAAAAAGCAAGTTTCAGTTTAAAAGAAAAAAAATCTAAAATCTTCTTGTAACCTTACCCTTAGAAAACGGATAAATCTTAAAGCACAATTCTCCACGTATAACCTGCTCTAGTTCTTGTTCTTCACTAAACTGTCTTTCCGACTCATCAAGCACCTCAGACTCGGTCAAGCCAGAGTCAAGTGTCCCAGAAACTTGGCAGGCCTTGGCCATAGCCTAAGATATTGAACCAGAAAAGGTTCTAAGAAGTCAGTCCTACATCGGAGTAGAATGCTATGTAGGGGTAAAACCTGAGTCTATAAAAACATCCATCATACTGCAGGTTCTATCTAAGAGCTAGAGAACGGAAAATCAGACGCCAAGGAAGGCCCTAAGATGGTAACTTGTAATAATAAGATTTATAAACACACCTGGATCAGCACACGGCTTGCCACCTTATCTTCTTCCTCTCGGGTTCGTAGGTTCTAAAATTCTCAAAATAAATAATAATAAGAAAAGACATGAGTAGTTGACAGTAAAAACCAAAGAAAGACAGAATAAACAAATCTCAACACCTTTGTTAAAGTGACTGAAGTTTCCCAGATCCGGTTGGATGCCCTCATAGACAAAAAGAACCTATTCGCAGCAAAACATAAACAAATAAACCTATGAGCTATGGAATGCAAAAGCAGCCAGTGCTGGAAAATGCAAACCCCCCTAATATGGTTGTATGGATAACACCAACGCTAGGCAGTGATTACGCGTTTTATAGAGGATTATTGTTTAGGCGGGCGCCTAGACTGACTAGCTAGAGGATCAAACCTGTGATCACCACGCTTAGGAGGATTAGTTGCCAATGCTCCCGTAAAACCCACACCAATCACCGGGAATCCTATCCAAGCATACACTCAAAGTTATAACACATAAACCAATTCCCCCCTTTAATTAAAACTTGGTTTAGACTTAAACCTGGTTTAGAAAGCTTAACCGCACGGTTATACGCTAACAAAGCCATCTCGTTCGCCATCGCTTGGCTACAGTGTTGCTTCGGAACCTGATTCATTTAATCGAGAAATATAAAGTCAACACGGGAACGAGATTGGCCGTTGATTTGAGTGAGAGATTGAGAAACAAACATTGCCGAGTAATTGGATCATAGATATCCTCGAATACGGCACCACGGCTTCTAGAAGCGTGTTCGAAGCTCCTGGAACTGACATCAACCAACCTAATGCCTGCCACAATTAAAATACAATTCTAGTTTTAGTAATTGTTATCACTCGGATATATGTATATATGTAAAGAGAGAGAGCTAAACCACGGAGGCACCGCCGGAGAGATACACGACGGCTTGAGTCGGTGATGAGTGAATCGCTTCGACGATGGTGCGGATCACAGCTTCTCCCATTGTTTGTTGACGTTGACTTCTCACGATCAGTCTCAATCGTGCCAGAAAAGCAACATTTCAATCTTTTACTTATTTATTATTTTTACCCTACAGTTATCTTATATGACGCGAAAACCGCAATAGTTTAATTTATTGATATGTACCCCGTAACTACCTCGGAGTCGTCGCCGGTGTGAGTCCCGTGACGAGAAGGAGGAGTTTGGGCCCACACTCTGGCGTTTAGGTTTAGGGCTTTTGTCCCAAAAGGCTAAACTACGAATGATCACATTTCACAAATTGGACTTATCGACATATTTCACGATAACGATAATAACGACAACATGGGTCGGACAAAGTGAGACAATAGGGTCGTACACGTGTCCTTCCTCTTCTTATAATCAACGGTGCCAGCGCAATCAGTGCTTTGTAGCCGTTGGATGAACCTCACTATTTGACCATTGAATCTGATCCGTCTCTATTGCAGATTACCTTAACTAGGAACTTTAACTGAGAATCACTATTTTCTTTAGCATCTTTTCCTCGGAAAACCTTATGCTTATTGTTATGTTCATCTCTTTCTCTAGCGATTTAAATGTCGTTATGCATATTCTAAGAAAACAATTTACTGTTAAAAATGTTTGGAAAAAGAGAGATTATGAGCTGTGATGTCATTGTTAATTGATATAGCTATATGGGTTAAAGTAAGATAAAAGATGTGATGATAATAGTAAAAGAAGCCTCGGGGAATAAACAAAGGAGCGTGGCATCTTGTGACGACGTTCACGAGTAATATCAAACTCTAATCTTATTAAATTACCCCACCTTTACATCTGTCTTAATCGCCAATCAGTAAGCTGAATACAGATTTTAATAGATTTTAACTCGAATTGATATTGACTAATCAATGCATGTATACGAAAATATATAGTACTAATTTTAACAGTATGGTTTAAGACAATGTAGCAGTTGGTATTTTGCCGGGTTTCGTGCTAACAGCAGCATCTATGAATTAGTACAAAATTACATTAATGATGATTACAGATCCCCTATATATTAAAGGAGAAGCATTACAACATTGTTTTGTAGCCACATGTCATCACCACAATCATTCTTAGAATCCTTAGAAAAATATGTTTGTCTATCTAAATATATAATAAGCTTTTTATTAAATTAATCATAAATGACTTATTCATTTCTTTCACTATTTCCTTAAATAAAAAATAACGGAATTGCCAAATATGATTAAAGAATATATGACATTTAATGATTTTCAATAATTAAGATTTGATAAAAATTAGTGTAAATTTTAAATTTTAACTTATTAAAATAAATTAAACAACCACATCAACTATATAATAAAAATTTATATTTTTTCATATATGCTATACTTTGAATTTTTTAAAATGACTATAGATGACAAAAGTTGTTAAAAAGCCTCACTAAATTTTTTGTGATCCATGATTAAATTTTTATAAAAAAATAGAAATGATTACAAAATTATATAAGTAAAAATGTCTCATTTAATATATATATATATATATATATTGTTCAAAATAAATTATGTACCATATATATAATATATATATATATATATATATATATATATATATGTATTTTAATTTCTAATGTGCTTTGATTTTTTTGATAAAAAAATTAAATAAAATATTGAAAACTTAATATTTAGTTTTAAACTTTGCATATTGTTTTAAAACTATAAATAACTAAAAATGGTAAACATCCCACACAAAAAAAATTGTTATCAGTGATTTAAAATTGTTATTATAAAAATATAAAAATGAAAAAAATAATATGAGTATAAACTATAATTTACCGAATATCAATATTAAAAATTTATTATATTTCTACGATAATATTATTTAAACTTAATTGTATATCATATAAAATAGAAAAAAAAAAATTTTTTTAATTGTTTTCTTAAATAAAAGTAACGGATAGCCAAATATGGTTAAAGAATATATGAAAATTAATAATTTTTAATAATAAAGATTTGATAAAAAATTAGTGTAACTTTCAAATTTGAACTTATTAAAATAAATTCAACAACTACATTAACTATATAATAAAAATTTAGATTTTTTCGTATTTGCTATACTTTGAATTTTTTAAAACGACAATAAATGACTAAAGTTGTTAAAAACTCTCATATTGAAGTTGATTTTACATGTGTTTAGAAATTATAATAGGAAACTATTAGTTCGACATCAAAAATATCTAAAATTTATATAAAATGAAACCAAACAAATAACAATAGTTTTTGGTTATCATCGAAAAAATCAAAAACATCAAACATTTACACCAAACAAACCAAAATAAATATAGATTTAGAATGATAGTTATATTTTAGGAGATTAAAAAAACAACGTAAAAATAAACTAATATTCATGCTAAACAGACATNCAAAAATATCTAAAATTTATATAAAATGAAACCAAACAAATAACAATAGTTTTTGGTTATCATCGAAAAAATCAAAAACATCAAACATTTACACCAAACAAACCAAAATAAATATAGATTTAGAATGATAGTTATATTTTAGGAGATTAAAAAAACAACGTAAAAATAAACTAATATTCATGCTAAACAGACATAATATCATTTTATCATTAAAGTAACAAAAGTAATAATCTCATCCCGCGCAAGGCGCGGGTTATTACCTAGTGAACATAATAATCTACTAGTATTTGATAATTTGAGAAGATAGATGAATAGAAAACTAAGAAAAGGACAAACAGTCACTGTAAATGTTACCTACATTGACACTTGACAAATCAATAAACCAAATGCTACACATTTCACCAATAAAATACTTTTTCAGAATAAAACAATAATCCTGACAAAAGGTATGTAAAAGGATGTAACTATTTGAAAAAGGTTCTGAAATTACACTGTTTACATACGAAATTAGGATAAGTTTGGTCAAAAAGCTTATTTATTACTCTTTCTCTTTAAAACAATTCATTTAAAAAAAATCACACACAAATTAACAAACACATATTAAATTCTGAATGTATGTATATTATTTTTGTGATTAACTATTTTCATAACTTTTAACAAAAAAACGAAATAAACATAATCATTTTTCTAAAATTTACCATTTACAACTTATTAACTAATTACATATAGATATAAAATGTATTTTTGAAATATTATTTTTGGTAATACATTGATCATTTGAGTAGTAAAAAACGGGATTAATGGAAGCTTGTGATAATAACATTAACGGTGTGGATTAAATCGCCAATGCTTCTCTTTTGTCCAACTTTCACCTCTTTTAATTGTTGATTCTCTTCTCCCAATGCTTTTCATAGGGTCCAAAAAACAGAGCTCCTCCTCTCTCTCTAGCTTTTGTATTCTTTCTTCCTACTTTTTTCTTCAACGAGAGTATCTTTATTTATGCTTTCCAACTTTACTCTTTTACTCCATCACTATCACTCTTCTCTCTCTCTCTCTCTCTCTCTCTTTCACTCTCTTTGTACAAAGCTTAACCCTCAAGTCTTTCTGTTCCAAGACTAATTCATCTCAAAATGTTAACCTCATTGCTCATCTTCGTCGCTCTTCTCCCTACAAACGCCTTAAACGACGAGGGCTTCGCTCTCTTAACGTTTAAACAAAGCGTCCACGAAGATCCCACAGGCTCTCTAACCAATTGGAACTCCTCTGACGACAACGCTTGTTCCTGGAACGGTGTAACCTGCAAAGAACTCAAAGTTGTCTCTCTAAGCATCCCAAGGAAGAACCTTTACGGCTCTCTCCCTTCCTCACTAGGGTTTCTCTCCAGCCTCCGTCACTTAAACCTCCGTAGCAACAGGTTCCACGGGCCGTTACCTACTCAGCTCTTCGAGCTTCAGGGACTCCAAAGTTTAGTCCTTTACGGTAATTCCTTTGATGGGTCGGTTTCAGACGAGATCGGTAGGCTTAAGCTTCTTCAGACATTGGATTTGTCGGAGAATCTCTTTTCAGGTTCGTTACCGTCTTCGCTTCTGCAATGTAATAGGTTGAGAACGCTTGATGTTAGTAGAAACAACTTCTCTGGTTCTTTGCCTGATGGGTTTGGTTCAGCTTTTGTCTCGTTGGAGAAGCTTAACCTCGGTTTTAACCAGTTCAACGGTTCGATCCCTGGAGATGTTGGAAACCTCTCGAGTTTACAAGGAACTGCTGACTTCTCTCATAATCATTTCTCTGGGTTGATCCCACCTGGACTTGGTGATTTACCTGAAAAGGTTTATATTGATTTGACTTTTAATAACCTCTCCGGTCCGATTCCTCAAACCGGTGCTCTGATGAATAGAGGACCAACGGCTTTTATCGGTAACACAGGGCTGTGTGGTCCTCCGTTGAAGGATCTTTGCTCAGGAGATGAGCTTGGCGGTCTTAATGCATCTTACCCTTTTATCCCAAGTAACAACCGTCCAGATGATGATTCAGATGGTGACTCTGAAACCAAACAGAAGTCTTCAAGTGGTTTGAGTAAAACAGCTGTTGTTGCCATTGTTCTCTGCGATGTTATCGGTATCTGTCTTGTGGGTTTGCTTTTCACTTACTGCTACTCAAAGTTCTGCGCTTGTAACAGAGATAAAGACTCCAAGAAAAGGGCTGCGGAGTGTCTTTGTTTCCGGAGAGACGAGTCTGAAACGTTGTCTGAAAACGTGGAGCATTGTGATATTGTGGCTCTTGATGCTCAGGTGGCGTTTAACCTTGAGGAGCTGCTGAAGGCGTCGGCTTTTGTTTTGGGGAAGAGTGGGATTGGTATTGTGTACAAAGTGGTTTTAGAGAATGGGCTAACGTTGGCGGTAAGGAGATTGGGTGAAGGAGGGTCTCAGAGATTTAAGGAGTTTCAGACAGAAGTTGAAGCTATAGGGAAAATAAGACATCCAAACATTGCTAGTCTTAGAGCTTATTATTGGTCTGTTGATGAGAAGCTTCTCATCTATGACTATGTTCCTAACGGTAACCTCGCAACAGCTCTCCACAGTGAGTCTCTCTTCTCTCATTTTCAAGTTGCATCATTCAGTTTAAGTCATAACAAAATGTGTGTGTGCAGGCAAGCCAGGGATGGTGAGTGTAGCTCCCTTGACATGGTCCGAACGTCTGAAGGTAGCCAAAGGGATTGCTACAGGGCTTGTTCATCTACACGAGTTTAGTCCCAAGAAGTACGTCCATGGAGATCTCAAGCCCAGCAACATTCTCATGGGGCAAGACATGGAACCTAAGATCTCTGATTTTGGACTAACACGGTTGGCTAACATTGCTGGAGGATCATCTCCAACGGTACAGTCAAATAGAATCATCCAAACGGAAGAGAAGCAGCAGCAACAACATCACAAGAGCATATCTTCAGAGTTCACTGCTCACTCTTCCTCTGGCTCCTACTATCAAGCACCAGAGACTCTCAAGATGGTCAAACCGTCTCAGAAGTGGGATGTGTACTCTTATGGAGTCATTTTATTGGAGTTGATAGCAGGTAGGTCTCCGGTGTTAGATGTTGGGACATCGGAGATAGATCTAGTAAGGTGGATACAGGTATGCATTGAAGAGAAGAAGCCATTGTGTGATGTTCTTGATCCTTGTTTGGCTCCTGAGGCAGATAAGGAAGATGAGATTGTTGCTGTTCTTAAGGTTGCAATCAGTTGTGTGAACAGCAGTCCAGAGAAAAGACCTACCATGAGGCATGTTTCAGATAGTCTCGAGAGACTACCAATGGCTGGAGACTGAGAGATTTGCACATAGATCAGAGAACATAACGTTTGTTTTAAGAGATGAGACTAATGTGGTTACTTGTTGTTTTGTTTTGTTTGTTTATTTGTCATGTCTTGTTGGTGGTAGTTAGTAAGATGTCACTCTCTTTATAACCGTTTTAAAAAGCTTCTGTTACATCAAATGTTGAAAACTAGAATCACAAGTGAAGTGAGCTAATTTGGATAAAAGAGAGGCTTCAAACTTCAAAGCTTTTAGTAGGGAAGAAGAGCATTGTTCCTTCTTGCGATTCTCATCCGATTCACAGTTACAACAAACTGCCTATCAAATTTCAGTCAAATCACAAATGTGGTTTTAGTTAAAAAAAAAAGACAAGGTTCTGTTTTGAGAAAGTAAAAGACTTGTGGTAAGAGCTTACTTCCATGGAACATCACCAACATTCCTCCAGATACCTTCTCTGTCTCTGTAAACCAAAGAGAACTCAGAGTCATCCTGGAACAACTTTAATCCCGACACGGTCTGCATACCTGCAAATTTCAAGTTGATATGATAAAACCATCTAAGACATACTTGTAGCTATAACTTATAAGGTTCAGACTCAAGAGCACTAACTTACCGAACATATTGTCAAGCTGAAGAGCAAGAGTTGAGTAGGTTCCTTGATCAAGAATGCGAACCTTGCGGCCTACGACTGAGCCATCCATGTTTACCTTCACATAGTAAGCCAATTTTCCTCTGCCCTCTTCTCCATCATTGTAATATTGTTGATCAAGTCTTTGGTTTACCGGTTCCTCACTCTTCAGCTGTGTATAGCTGCGTTGCGACCAGTCTATAAGCTCACCATACCCGTCTAGACCTATCACTGTAAGCGAGGATTAGTAAAACTAAGGATGAGGTGAAAGCATGTGTATTCACTTTGAAAGCAGCAAAGAAACTTACTTTGACTCGATGGGTGGTAAGTTTCATGTTGAATGGTACTAAGGCTGAGGCCTAGATCGATTACGCCACCACCACCACCCTTCTTGGTCTGCGAGTAATATGTATGAAAGTTTGAAGACTCATGAGAAAATTCTGCAGGTGTGTTTGGATCCATTGTTGCTTTCTAAATGATCAACAAGTGCAGATAAGAGAGAAATGTGGGTTGAGAAACAGAGCTCTTGATAAGGATTTTTATAGCCTGAAGCTGAGACTAAAAGTGTCAGAAGAGTCAAGGAGAAGTGGACTTATTTGCAGACAGGATAGAGACAGAAGACAAGAAGAACCCATCAAGATTCAGTTTGTGGCCTTCTTGGTTTGATATCGCTGAGTGCAAGGAATGGGGACCTGACCACAGACACATTAGTTTCAGATTTTGTATCCAGACCAGGTCAGCAGTGCTTCATTGCTTCTGGTGCTCAAGATCACAGTTAGGATCTGAATCACAGAATATTTTCACTCAGTGAACTCTGTGATAACATCATCCGAGAGTAGTTCCAGCTCAATTAAAGAGTGGCTCTGTGTTGCTTGTGACAGTGAAGGGAGTAGTCTAGTGCAAGAATACAAAGTCATGAACCAAGAGTATGGAATACGTACAGAGAGTTGAGTTTTGGTGTTTACGTGATGATGCACATGCTTTCTCTTTCAAAGGAGAAAAAGTTATGTTGCTAGATTGCTAGACAAAGCGATTCTGTCACTACCTTTTTCTCCCACTCCTTGTCTGAGAAGTTGTAGGGTTGTGTGAAGGGTGGATCCAAGACCAGACCAGACACATGGATCCCATGGATAAGATTAAAGCAATGGAGAGGAAGACATACATTCTTCCAAATATTAAATGTTTTTACAAACATGTCTGTATATCGAGTGTCTTCTAACTCTTTTAACACCTGGTCTATCTAAACAAATACTAGAGCATTCAAATCTCCACCAAGTAAAGACGAGAACGATAAAGAGAGACGATTAAGAAATGAAACAGAGTCATTTACAAAAGAAATGAATGATAATAATAATAATATGATATAAGATCCATGAAAAGCACCAATATCCATCGACTATAAATGTAAAATTCCAAAGCAGCAAGCACATTACTACCTTATTCTCTCTACTTACTCACACAACACATTTTGACATAAGTCCATAAATACCAAAACCAACATGTAGCCAGACACTTTTTTGACGCAGCAGCAACTGATAAAAATAAGAGAAAAAAAGTAATTATATATTTATGTTTCGATACCAACTGGGATTTTCTTCCTCCAAAACTGTGTTCCATCCATTCCTTGTGCCTTGTTGTGTCACAATGGCTGTGAACTCCGGATCTGTTGTGTCATGTTCTCAGCTGGAAGCTTAGCAGCAGCAGCAGAGCCATCAGGCAACACCATGGCAGGTGGAGGACCGGTCATTGTCTGGTACTGCGCATGTCCCACAGGTTGCGTATAGAACATCTGCTTATGAGCATTGTCCGCGTATTCATATCCGTAGTTGGGAATCCCAGCTGAACCAGACTGAGGCGGGTGATGGATCTGCGAATACCCCATGAACTGCTGCTGACTTGTAGGGATCTGGTGAACCATCTGAGCAGCCCCAATACCTTGTGGTGTTGTATACACCCCAGCCTCAGGTTTGCCACCAGGAACACTTCTCAACTGGTTGTTAGGAGGTGGAGCCATCATGGTGGAGCTAAGAGGTGGCTGAGGATGGTTAGAAGGGACAGACCCTGGAGCCTCGCTCACACTACCAGATTGTGGCACAGCCATACTGTAAGGCCTAGGTTGGACCGGAGTAGGGAGATAGTAAACAGCGGGATAAGGCTGTTGATCCAGTTGACCAGGATGCCTGTGGAAGGACTGCTGCTGCTGCTGCGGGGAAGTGTAGACTGGGATGTAAGTGTGGAGGGGATGGCCACCAGAGGGATGGTGATGAATGTATTGAGGTGGAGCAGCGTGTATGAACTGCTGCTGCTGTTGCTGCTGCTGTGGCTGTTGCTGAGATTGTTGCTCGAACTGTGGGTGGAGAATGTATCCCGGGTCCTGATTCTGCATATGATTCTGAGGTAAGAGCGTGTTTGGATCTGAAGGGTTGATCATACCAGTAACAACAGCGGAACCAGAAGGCATCTGAGACATTGGTTCTTGATAAACAGAAGCTCTTTGTTGTTGAAACACAGGGTTGTTGTTGTTGTTGTTCATGCTGCTATCACTGAATCATTTTATAACAAACACAATCAAAAATCTATCTCTACACATTCAAAGTCAAGACCTTTGAGAGTAGAGTTACCTGGAAACAGAATGAGGTGAAGGCAACTCATGTCCACCACTATTTGACTTCACGTGATGAACCTGCTGAGGCGGTAGATTCTGCGGCTGAGAACGTGGAGTCGGAGGCTTCCTGTATCCCGCCGGCACACCATGATCAGATCTCTCATCATCAGAGAACACTCTCGCCTGAAACTCATTCGAGACATTCGCCGGAGCAGCAGCAGCAGCGGGAAGAGAGATCGTCACAGGCAAAGGCGGCGGCGGCGACGAAATCGCAGCGAATCCATCCTCCTGCTGACTCACCTGCTGCTGCTGCTGCTTACTCCCAACGTTAAACCTCGCAAACTGCTCCTCGATCCCCATCCTCTGATCCTGCACCCCCTTCGCTTCCTCCACGTGTACACGAATCGGCGGAAGATTCGCCGGCAAGGGAGAGGACGAAGTCGAACCAAACGAAGACGACGTGTCAAGCATCGGAGAATCAGGCATACTATGCACATCTTGCCCTCCTCCTCCTCCTCCTCCTCCTTGCGTCTGCGTCTGAGGCGGCTCCTGGATCTGTTGCTGCTTACCGCTTTTAACGGAGCCGTCATCATCTTTACCACTCAAATCAAGATTATTATTATTATTATTATTATTATTATTATTCTCCCCACCGCGAAGTCCATCATCCAACCCAAGCAAACGATTAACATTAGCATCCGAATCCGAAAAGCCGCGATTAAGCAGCCCCGCGCTATTAAGCGCGTTAAGAAACCAATCATCACTCTTCGCGGAGCTCTCCAAGATCTGCCCCATACTCTGAGTAGCCTCCGGCTTCGACGCGAACAAAAACAGCCGTAACCGCGAGGGCTTAGCCGCAGCCGAGACCGTGCGGTCGTACTCCTCGATCATATTCTCGAGATCCTCGTCCGTCGTCACGGAGATCAAGGAGTCGAGATCCTCGCTGGGCAGCTGGTACTTGAGCGTGAAGGAGCGGCCGTCGAGGAGTTTGTTGGAGAGACGGGTGAGGAGGGAGGAGAGGGAGGAGTTACGGTCCGCGACGACGATGCGGGTGTCGCCGCCCATGTAGCAGAGGGATTTATCGTGGGGGCGGGGGAGGATGTGGCCGCCGTAGCTGCACATGAGGCGGAGTTTGGAGGAGACGGAGGCGGCGGAGGTGGGGTGGGGATCGTCCCAGGTGTCGGTGGTGCGTGACCGAGGGGAGGAGTCGAGGGAGTCGGGGTAAGAGGTTGTTGTGGGGGGAGGAGGAGGAGGAGGGGAGATGGTGGTTGTTGGGGGGAGGGTGGAGGTCACCGCTGTGGAGGAGAGAGGAGGCGGCGGCGGTTCCATAGGAGAGAGAGAGAGAGGAAATTGGAAATTAAAAAAGGGTAAAATTGAGTGGGGAGTTGAGAGAGAGAGTTATAGAGAGTCCATGACTTGTACACCACAGCTGTTTTCTTTTTGTTTTTTTTTTTTAATTTTATTTCCCCGTATGTAGTTTATTGGTAAAAAAAACAATTTACGGCTTTACTATTAGTCAAGTTATGTTCTCTTTCAAATAATTTATTTCTTTTAGTGGGGGTTATTTGGTTATACAGTTATACTATTTGAATAGATTTATAAAAAAAAAATATTGGATTTAGTGTCTTTAAAAATCATTTGATTTTAAACAATTAAATGATGTGTACATAGAAAGTTAGAAGAGCACAATTTCCTGAAATGTTATATTGGCTGTGAAAAGCAAGAAATCAAAATATAATCAATTTATGTGATTTCTTGCTGAAAATGTTTTGTGTTTGCTAAGAGCATCTCCAAAACGGAACTCTATTTTGGAGTTTCACAAACTCTATATTTGAAGTTTCAAAGTGATCTTCTCCAAAAGAAAAACTTCAAAACTAACTTCAACATTATTTATATATTATATTATAGTTCTTATAATTTTCACGATTAATGAAAATTCATAAAAATGTTATAAATGACTAACACATATATAAAAATATTACATCAATATTAATTAATCAAATTTTAAATTAAATATAAAACTAGAAATAGTAATACATAATTAAATATTAAACTACAAGCAAAATACCACATTATTCCATGAGATGATTGAATTACGAATGAAAAATGAAACAAAAAGTTAGCTTTAAAAGAGAAAAAAAATATTGCTAATCAGTGATATTAATATTCATGAATACATTAGTTCTGAAAAAGAAAGAATCCTACGAAAAGATGTCAAGAACAACCATCTTTGAGTACGGAAAACTTGTTTGGATTTGAAGATTTTGGAGCTTCCGGGACATATTTACCAGATTATTAGTGTTGTTGTAATATTTAAATTTATATAATAATTACGTTGTCATGTACCTTTTTAAAAGATAATTTTAATTTTGTAATATTCTTGTTGTCTAATTCTAACTTTAAAATAATATACATTTTATTGAAATTTTTTTTATTTAATTTTATGTGTAAAGCTTAATTTATATAAATAAATTTAAGATTTGTGAGATATAATTTTTTTACTTAAGAATCCTAAATAAGATATGTAAATATAAAGACTAAATTACAAATAAAAAGATGAAACTTCAAATTTGAAGTTTTGAAAAGTGAAACTTCAAATATGAAGTTTCACTCCCCAAAACTTCAAATTTGAAGTTTTGAAGTTTCTTTTTCGAGAGCAAAAAACTCTATATTTGAAATTATAGAGAGTCTTTTGGATATTCTCTAAGAGTTGTGATAAAAATACACAAACATTGATATTCATACAATATGTATGTGAAATGTATCAATAGTCTTATAACATAAAATATGGTAAATCTCATAACTATGGTTATCTTGGAAATTTGTTTTTAATAAATAATTATTGTATATCGGTCACTGAAGAATACAATATACCTTTTTAAATTACTACTCTGTAAATTAAAATACATTAAAATAAATAATATAGTTTTATACTTTCAAATTAAATTTTGGTTTCAATTAATATATGAATAAATTAATAAGAAATTATAATTTTGGTGTAGTCTTAACATTATTAATTTATAAAGGTTTAACAATCAGCAATCTAAACGTATATTAACGTGAATAAAATATTTATAAAATTTTGTGAAGATTCTTTAGCGTTTCAGAAAAATGATGTTAGGCCTCCATAAAACTAGACGCATATATGAGTGTGTAAATGTCTTTCAATGTTAATCTCTACAATCATGTATTAAATTATTAATATTTAATAGTTCTCAACTAATATCAATTCAGAATATAATTACTAAAGTAAATATTTTTAATATCAGCTTTTACCGTTAATTAATCAAATACACATTGAAGATTTGATGCATTTTATCTTTAAAATATCAAAAATACAAAGTACTCTTCTAAAAATGGAGACATCTCTTTTTTAAAACAAAATAAATAGGAAGCTATATTTAGATAGATAGTGTGTTAATCATGTTGTGATTTCCGTCGGAAGGGATCGTCATATTTCCGACCACAGTGAAAGTGTTATTTTGAGTAGATACAACAATTACTCCTAGTGATTTCCGTTGGAAGGGATCGCCATATTTAAATATGACTAGCTTTTGATCCGTGCGTCCGCGCGGATGTATGTTCTATATAATTATATGTTTGTGTTAGTTGTAAAAAAAAAATCATATTTTATATTTCATAGATTATTGAATTTTAATGTCGGTGTATCTTGTTCATTTTGTTTTATGTTTTTTTTTAACTATCCGATTGTATTTTTTTATATTGTATTTTTTATTTGGTAAACTAAACAATTAAGTGTAAAATATTATAGTATCTTGTTTAAATTGTGTGTTTTATAAAATTATATTATAATTTTTTTGATTGATATTATTATTTAAATTAGATTTTATAGATATTTTTAAAAAATAAATTATTTAGACAGTGAAAAAATAAAGATTTACAAAATAATAAAATCTCTAGTAATTTATTAACAAAAGCCTTTTTGTTAAATTGAGGTGAGTAATTTGATTTTAGACAATTTGGTTTTAATTTAAAATTAGTGGATTTTAAATCTTCATTAAGCCCATTTGAAATTAAATATTTTAACTCCAATGACATAAGATTGTAATTTTTGTGAAAAACTAAGAGATATTTTTTATTTGTACTTCCCTTTTAATAGTATAGATGGTCTTGGGTCTAGATAGATTATTTGGATTACCATAAACAATGCATGTAATTACTTCATTTTTTAAAACAAACATGTGATTACTTAAGATCGGGTTATAAAGTTGTTTCAAAAACGTAGAAGGATACATGCTAAAACCGGTTGCAGCTATAAACGTTAGCACATGTTAACATATTGTGATGTTTTCGTTATAACTATCAAATTACCCCGGTTTTCATAATATTAGTTGTTTATTAATCGGATTTATGGTTGAAAACAAACTATTTTTCCATGTAACAGTAAGGATGACTAATCTGATCTCCATAATACTAATGTCTAGTTATATGTTGGTCTTACTAAACATTAATATTTGGTTTATTATTTAAACAAAAATAATAATTTGGTTCATTAAAAGAATTGAACCCAAGACTTACATATTTACACTTTCTCCTAACTCTCTTCTTCTTAACTTCATAGAATTAAATTTATAATTTAATTTAGGATTTTTAACATTAAAACCCCTCAACTAAGTTTGTTTTGGATAAAAACCCATAAACTAAGTATTTAACAAAAAAAATCCTAAACTTACTTTAGTAAATGAATTAAACCCTCACTATTCATAATTAACAGCATTACCGGTAAATATTTAGTTTAAAGGTTTTATCATTAAAAATAAAAAAATAAAAAATAATCAAAATATATAACATTATCTAAAAATTCGTAATTTTAATTTTCAAAACTAGCATTTTTTAAAAAAATATGTAACTATATGAGTTTGATTTATTATCCTTTTAAAATCAACATTATATATGTATAAATTTAAAATGTAAGAACCAAGAAAATATAAAAAAATTATCTAAATATTTACCTGTAATAAAAATTATTAAAAAGTTATAAATCTAAAAAAAAAAGAAAACAGAAAAATATATCTTATCTAATAAAAATGTAATAATAAATCTTTAGATGATTTTTATTATATTTTGGTGTTTTAGAATTTTAATTTATATATATATAGATATATATAATGTTGGTGTTAAAACAAATCAAACTCATATATTTAAAGAAAGTTTGAAAAAATCTAATTTTAAAAATTTAAGTTACTAATTTTTAGATAATGTTATAATATTTTTTTAGATTTTTAATGATAAAAACCTTTCAACTATGTTTAATATGGTGGTTTACTTGTTAGTTTTGGGGTTTTTACCTAAAAAACTTAGTTGAATTATTTTAGAGTTAAAAATCCATTTTAAAAGGATAACATATCACTCATATATCTACATAAATTTTTAAAATGCTAGTTTTGAAAATTAAAATTACGAATTTTTAGATAATGTTATTATATTTTGATTTTTTTTATGTTTAATGATAAAACCCCTAAACTAAAGATTTACCGGTAGTACTGGTAATTATGACTGGCTAGGGTTTAATTCACTAAATAAAATTAGTTTTGAGGTTTTTTCGTTAAATATTTAGTTTAGTGATTTTTACCCAAAACAAACTTAGTTGAGGGGTTTTTATGTTAAAAATCCATTAATTTATGTTTAATTTACGTCGTCTTAATCTTGCCAAGGTCATGTAAAATCAATTATAAAATGATAGAAATTCGTTTGGTAGAATAGTTGAAACCTTACCCGATAAATTTATAATTCCTATCGTCGTATCAGTTTTAGTATCCAGCACCAAATAAACAAACAGACAATATTCCAATATCCACCACCAATTCTTATTTTTGCACCTTATTCTTAAGTTGTAAACCATGAAACATTTTTCGATTTAGGAATAGTTAAATAAAATTAATATTATTAAATTTCAAAGTTGTGTGTGTTCGGTCAACTACAAACATTTAAATGTTCCTTTTTTCTGTAATATATTCTTTCCACAGAAAAAAAAATTACAAAACACATGTAAATTTTGAATGGTAAGAAAAATTAAAGCCATGCAAATCAAATATGATAAATGCAGATCAATCAGATCATGTGAAAGAAATAAAAGTTAAATAGTTATTATAATTTTAAATAGTAAAAATAGTTAAAATAAAAATATTATGTATTTAAATAATATAAACTACAATAATATATATTAAAAAATATCAGATATAAATCTAATAAATAAATAACATGTTATCGTAGTTTTAACGAAATCAAAATATGACAATAATAAAATTTTACGAGATACATGACTAGTCTAAAACCATGTTAATGCAATTTTTAAATCAGAATATAAAAGATTTAGATTTATCGAAATACATATTTTTCCATTAACATACATATTTAAACTATAAAGCCATATATTTGCATAAAATATATTATAATTACACATATTATATAAATATAATAATTTAAATAAATGTAACAATTATACGAAAAAAATAAAAAAGTAGAACATGATAGTTTTGTATTTCTAAAATTGTAAGTAAAAAAATTAAAATATTGTATTTATAAATGCAGATAAATTTATTTTAAAATTCAGTATTTATAACAAAATCATTTATTGGCAAAAAAAAAAAATAGATTATCTCTATTAACTATTAGCGGATAAAATCTGTATGCAAATTCCCTGGTTTTTACAAAAAAAAAAAAAAGATTGAACTATAATACTATACTTCGTCCCTTTTGAATTAGTTGTCATTCTAGTGAAAAAAATTATGTCTTAAAATAAGTGTCATTTTAGAGTTTTGAGGCAAAATTTATTAGTTTTATATGCTATTATATTTTCTATTGGTTGAAAAGTAATAGATGTATAGGTAATCATATTTTATCTTAAAAATATGTAAAATTAAATGTTTTCGTAATTTGTGTGTAAAAACTTATAGTGACAAATAAAGTGAAACAGAATTTTCTGCTAATTAATTTTTTAAAATGATGATTTCAATACGGGAGAACACATTTCCCGCTACCCCCTTCCAAACCTAACAGTTGAGATGAGAATTACAATATATTTTGGCACATAGCAGATACACGAGATTTATACCTTTTCCAAACACTTCCTAACATTTTAAAAGGATAAAAACAGATTATTATTATTTATTATTTTCTTGAACGAGGGTGAAAACAAATCAATGTACTATGAAATAGTGTGAGTATTTGAGAAGCTGATTTGAATCGTCTTCAGAATAAATTTCGTGGTTAATAAAGGTAAGGAGATTGCAAATTAGTACTAATCAGGAATCAAAACAACCTGTGTCAGTGTCACATTGTTTGACATAACCTGTGGACGGGACACATTGTTTGACAGCAGGTCTACTGATTGGCTCCACGCTGGATTCGCAGGCGAACGAGGTGGCCAAATCCTCTGTGTCACCCCCATAGGCTTCCATTACGATTGTATCCGTTGGATTCGTATGTGTATGCGATTTAGATTGCATCTAACGTCCATCCAGGTTTGGTGTCCCTTACAGCTGTAAAACGGAAGCACGGCAATTTAAAAAAAATACAAAAGGAATATACCTTTCATGACTTTTAAATTAAACCCCAGACTTTACGTTTAATCTATACTATTATTTGCGAAGTGATTTTTCGCAATGGAGCTCTCACGTTGAAAGTTGGAGTGGTTAATATCGATTATACCCTTAATGAATAAATTATATAAATTAATTATATATGAAAACGAATTTTAATTTATTTTATTAGATAATTTATTTTAATCAATAACAATAAGAGTTATCCAAAATCAAGAATATATTTTATTTTAAAAAGATAATTCCTATATATTGTATTGTTATCTGAAACTATCTTTTCATAAAATATTTTAAAATTCAAAAAACAGAAAACCAAAAAAAATCAAAAACAGAAAACAATAATTAAAATTAATTAATTAAAATTCTTAATTTTATATAATTGAAAAAAAATATTGAATAATTTTTAATAAAAGTAAAAATTTTGAAAATGATTATTAATTAGTAATATATTTACTAACAAATAATTATAAAAAGCTTAAGCAAAGTGATTTTTCGTAAAGGCACTCCCACGTCAAAAGTTAGCGCGGTTAATATCGTTTATACCATTAATGAATAAATTATATAAATTAATTATATATAAAAACGAATTTAAATTTATTTTCTTAGATAAGTTATTTTAAACAATAACAATAAAAGTTATCCAAATCCAAAAATATATTTTATTTTAAACAGACAATTCATATATATATTGTATTGTTATCTGAAAGCTATCTTTAATAAAATATCTAAAAATTCAAAAACAGAAAATAAATAATTAAATATTAATTAATTAAAATTCATATTTATTATAATTGAAAGAATAATATTTGAATTATTTTAAGATTAAAATTTTTCAAAATGAAAACACAATAATAATATATGCTTATAATTTTAATTAGTAATATATTTAATTAGTATATATAATTATAAAACACTTAAGCCCGCATGGCGGGCAAAACACCTAGTTTAATAGTATTCACCTTCTGCAACGTTATAATATTGTTATCAGTGTCGCTGTTTTTCCTCTTGATTAATTTTAAAGGATTCTTTTCGAGTGAGTACTATATATATATACCTGTATACCATATAAATAAAAAGTGAATGTGAGGAGTATATTATTATTACTACCATAAGAGCATATTGCAATTGCTGTTAAATTTTTAAATAAAAGCAATTTCTAAGTTTCTGATTCGTACGTAAATACATGCATTACTACCAAATGCGCATATGGACGATAGTAATTAATTGATTATACTTATACTTCACTCACTGATACCAGAATTAAAGTAGAATATCTTGAATAAATACGATCACTATAACTAGTAGTGTTATATAAAGTTAGAAACTGCATATGGAACACTAAAACCATTAATTGGTGAATGATTAAAATTTCCAAAAGTATAATATTACATATTTCACAAATTTTATAGTAAAACATATTTTGGTTCTTTTCGCAAGTTAGTTAGTTCAATGTTGATAATGAAACCACGATTCGTTCGAATACAGATACGAAACATAACATGTAAATATGTTTATATGATTACAAGTTTGATGCCAAATCTTAAACACTACTGGCAAAGGCAACCGCATACGTGTCTAAAATAGGCGATAACAGAGGTTATGGAAAACTCTCGATCGGTCTAATATAGTATAACCTTAACATGTAATGTTCAAACTCAACCCAAAGCTCTTAAACATTCTTTCTTACTTACCTCTGGAACGATTAAAAAAACTAACTAAAACAAAATCTAATTAGTTTAATTTAAATAAGTATAATACGACAGATTAAACTGCTAGTTTTCCAGGAACTTGTAGTCCAAGTGGTCTGCATTGGATACGAAATGGGTTCACCTTTTTTCCTCAATACGAGGTTAAATGCGATATAAACGTAGGCTGTTCGGAGATTTTTAAGAAGCTGCTAAAGTAATATATATCTATATATCTTTATATATAAAGAAGAAAAAACTCTCTTCTCCTTAACCCATCTCAGCATATGATGTCACAAAATAGACTCTTTTATATTGTGACATATGTCCATGAAATTAAACAAAACGGATCAACACATGTTGGGTCTCGGCCTAATGTAAATTCGGTAGCCCATTAGGTTGTTTTTGTTACTGTGACACATCAGTTAATTAGGGTTTCTGAAGCTTATCTCTCTTAGCCGTCGAGTTTTTCTTCCTCCTAATCGATCAGACGCGATCGATTCATATTCTCTGATCATCTTAACTCTGTCATTTATCGCTCTTGATGTGATGTTACCTATAAAATGGTGACCTTCTCCGTTCTCGATTTCCATCCCAAAACACTAAATCTCTGTAGAAAATTCCAGCTATGGTTAACATGACGGTTTTTTTATCCGATCTCCAGGCCGGACGTTCCTCCTCCACCGTCCAAGTCCGCCTGCTTCGCTACTGGGAAGCCAGGAACTTCCGCCGTGGTGGAGAGCTCATGGGTGTGGACATGCTCCTCTTGGATTCCCAAGTGATGATTTTGAATCCTTTTCTGTTGTGTTTAATCGATTGGGTGCTGGAAAATCGTTTAATTTTACTATGATTTTGGTTGCTCCATTTATATATTATCCATCTGATTTTCGTTTGATGTGTAGATCTTATAAATATTTTGATGATAATGAGTATTAGCATCCGTTAGAAGGTATTCTATGTTTGGTTTTACGATCTGGGTTTAGTGGTCAAGTTTTAATGTTATTATCAGTATTGATTTCGTACCTGGTACAATTAGTCAGACGTTCACGTTTTGGTTGTTTCATATTATAGGATTACATGACATATTATTATGACTATCTCTGTTCTTATACAAGGCTATCTGTTTATTTGACCATTTGTCATTTTTGTTCGATTGGTAACCGAGTTCCTATATAGATATTAGTTTAGTTTAATTTTATGGTTTGACATTAGTTTTTTTTTTTTAATACTTACCATATCTATTTTGTGATCATGTTCAAGTATCCATTTTAATAATCGTCTAAGTTTGTCTTAAGATTATGATTAAGAATTATATTATGGTTTGCTTGTATTATTTATACGATCCCTGATATGTTACAAGATTATCTGTACTTTTTTAATCTTTTGACATGTATGTTGTGTAGAAACAATGATATCTTTGATCGACTTACTTTATTCTTTGTTATAGATGAAAGGTTTTTATAGCTTTATATATTGGTTTATTATCATGTTCAGTTGTTCACGTTTAATTATTTTGCGTGTGTTCATTGTGTTTAGTCGACCATGGTGCCGGCCATTGTGCATGTGAACCGTCTCTCAACCCATCAGCCGAACCTGGAAGCTGGTGCAGTTTACTCTCTTAACGGTTTTGACGTGACCCGTTGTGGTCAGAACTATCGTCTCTCAGATTCTCCCCTGCTTATCCGCTTTAGCGAGACTACTTCTTTCACTAAGATCGCCGAAACGTCTGCGCCAATTCCTCTTCAGTCATTCCGTTTCCGAAATTACAGCGATATGCTCGGGTTGGCGAGCTCTAACACTCAACTCCCAGGTGATATAATCCTCACTTTATTCTATGAGGCATTTCATACTGATATAATCCTCACTTTATTCTATAGCTGTTTACANTTAGCGAGACTACTTCTTTCACTAAGATCGCCGAAACGTCTGCGCCAATTCCTCTTCAGTCATTCCGTTTCCGAAATTACAGCGATATGCTCGGGTTGGCGAGCTCTAACACTCAACTCCCAGGTGATATAATCCTCACTTTATTCTATGAGGCATTTCATACTGATATAATCCTCACTTTATTCTATAGCTGTTTACATTTACTGTATAGAAATATAGTAACGTTTCTTGTGTGTTCTCCAATTTGAACTATTTTTCATACATTCATATGAGAATTAATATGATCAGGTCTCCTAAGTATATATATGTTTTTAAATTTAGGTATAAAAACTCGATATACCAAACATACAAAAAAATGACTCAAGATAATGGTTTAAACTTGTGGAGATGCTTTATACGTATTATGATGCATCATGCTTTACAAATTTATGATTTCATTATTGTATTTTATTAAACTTTCACATGTACTAACAATTACAAGAAAAAACAAATAATATTTTTCGAAAGAAAAACAATTCACGCTAAGGAAAAAAAACGACTTAAACATAATAACCAACATTAATGACATGAGGTATTGACCCAAACTCTAAAATGCTTAATAATAACAACAAACATTATTCATGGCTTATCAGTTTTACCTAGAGAGAATTATTATTTACGTAACAATTACACTTTTTAAACCGAGAAAATATCTCACATGTAACTGTAGACATAAAACCATATAAATATGTTGGTATATGTTTTCTATTACAACAACCTACCAATACATCCCTTTACATAAATATGGAACCAGATCAAGATTATTCACTATTTTTTGAAACAGAAACACATCATGCGACATATGGTGCTACAAGGATGCTCACAATCAATATCCACCGGTTTAATACCAATGAAGACAACATTCAATTCCTCTGGAATTTGCAACTACAAATGTTGGATCCCTTACGGATTCAACATTTACAGTCCACGCTCATATGTCAGAACATCAGCACTTATTCTTGCCTGAGAATTGCTGAGAAAACGTCAACATATGTATCGGAAATGGTTTCGTCTCTCAACAACTATGAACAAACAAATGTACACATTATTTTACATTTGACTCATTTTAATCCTTCTTCAGTTTACATGATGGAGATACAAACTGCTGCATCAGTTGTGGAATCTGATGTGAAAATACAAACAACAAAAGATGAGTACGAAGAATGTACCATATGCATGGACATAATTTTAGAGGGTCAAAATATGAATTCATTGCGATGTGGTCACATATATCATCATGAATGCATCATTAATTGGGTCAAAATCAACGATAGCTATCCTCTATGTAGAGAGACAATCTTTTCAATAACATGTACCGAACTTTAGGAGAAAATAACCTCCAGGTCTTTTTATGTTATGTTCTACTCATAAATACTTTATTTTATCTTCTAATAAATTGTTTTCAATATTATGAAATCGAATTTTTAAATTTCTGTACTAAAAATTATTTTTCATAATTAATAAATTATTACATTATGATCAAAATTATATATTTCAACAATATAAAAAAATGGTCCAAGAAAAAAAATAAAAAAATAAAAATTAAAAAAAACGCTGAAGGCCGAATAAAATAAATTGACAGATAAAAAAATGGAATAAAATTGTCTACATAGAAATCACATCATGCGCGTAACGCGCACCTCCCCTAGTAAATTATAAATAAATTACGTCCGTTATATATATCAAAATAGAGTTTTCTTTATCATATTTTGACCAAACACGCGGTTTTAACGTAACTGTGGCAGAGCCATCTCCACTAAGTGACGTCATCACCATTCCGCGTGACTTTTTCCTTTTAATTTTCTTTACCAGCAAAGCATAAAAATGCTTTCAAAAGAAAGAAGAAAAAAGCAGAAAATTGGTAGGAAGGCGTGATCGAAAAACAAAAACGACACCGTTTAGATGCGTCAAAGGAACGTGATTTGGGTGTAGCAGTCGCGTCAAAGCTCCAGGCGGCGCTCATGCAAGCAGCCTCTTTGTTACAGTTTTATAACCAACTGTAAGTTATAAACAATTAATTTGCTAAAAGAAAAACAATAAATATATAATCAATAAATCCCTCACCTTAATCTAACTTTTTGCACTTTACCCCTCACCATTTTAATCACTTACACTTTACTCCCTTTACTACATTAATCCGTGAGTGTTTTCTTTCTTTTTTTTAAAAAAAAAGGACGACGTAAAGAACGTAGGGTTTAAGCCGAATCACATCCGAAATCAAAGATGAATGATGATAGCCATTTTTATATAAAATAACTATACGAGGATATAAAAATCATGTTACTATACAGCTTGTGGATAAAGCTTTTCAATAAAGACTAGTATTATAATTTCATGTTATTGAAATTAAAGAAGGTGGGTGGGTAGGTGTTGGTTGATTAATTAAGAAACTATAAGAGAGGTCCAAACCAAACCGAAACTTGCAAATAATACCAAAACTTAATATAGTTACAACCAACTCCAACATACTGTATTACATTTCATTATCTAGCAGAGGGTGTTGGTTGATTAATTAAGAAACTATATGAGAGGTCCAAACCAAACCGAAACTTGCAAGTAATACCAAAGCTTAATATAGTTACAACCAACTCCAACATACTGTATTACATTTCATTATCTAGCAGATTACATTTCATTATCCAGCTTAATTTGTTGTTCATAAAAAATTTGCATATGTTCATTACCTTCCGTCCATTATTTTATTTTTGTTGAGTTTTCGTCAAACTTAAATCTATCAAATTTATCATCTATACCACCAGGTCAACTCTCTTGCTATGCCAATAATAACACATGACCTGATTAGATAATTCGCTGGGTGAAGAAGATGCCAACAATCGATATCTTTTTTTCAAGAAAAAAAAAAAAAAAGATTACAAAATTTTTTAAGAAAAGCAAATGAGCATCTATCAAGAAAAAGCGAGTAACGTCCACTTCAAAACTAACGTTACGTTTTGGTCAAGAGAAAAACTAAAGTTCGTTAATTTAATACAAATGAACGATAAGATCACATATGCATCCAAAAGAGGTTGTTTTTTTTACAGAGATGTGAGGTCTGAAATTCCAAAAATGGTTAGATACTTTCCTTTCATCTCCTAATCATCGGGATATATTTACACATACAGATACATGAATACAGGACTAGTTCCTGGATGGTCCACCACGTTAACATATCATGGAAATAAAACATTGACTTATCCACTTCATATATTAAAATAAAACATTTTGCGATAGAATTAAAGCAAAGTTGCATAAACATAAGATGATGGATTAAACTTGAATGGGAATCAAACTGGAACATATAATTGCTGAAGAGAATACATAAACTTGTGCATTCTATTATTGTGTATTCACTTTCTATATCGTGAGTAATTGATCAAATATACAAAATAGACGTGAGTGCGTGTGCGTGATGAGATGATTAAACGATGTTTAAGCAAAATGAAAGGCAGAAATGAAGGAAAACTAAAAAAATATAGTAAAGGTAGGTCCAACAAATAAACAGCTAACGTTAGCTGGCAACAAGCTTCGTATAAAGTATGTTTATTTGTACTTGTTAAGTATTATTCGTTTTACAGTTATTTTTTGTAACTTTTTGGTGTCTCGGAGGCCGAGATGTCGTTCAAAACCTTCGAATTGACTTCTTCTTTTTACTCTTTTTACCTTGTATACATTATTTGTTTACCTCAAAAAGACAAAAAGAAAACCTTAAATCCATTCTCCCATTAGCAAGACAAGAATTATATGAATTTTTTTTTTTTGCAGACACTGACTGAGAAGCATTCTCCACTGTCTTCTTTGTGTTTTCCGGTTCCGGCACCAAATAAAATAGGTGTTCGTTGAGTCGTGAGTGCAAAGGCATAGGTAATAATCATGTAAAATCTGTAAAGTATAAAAAAAAAAGAAAAAAAAATCTGTAAAGTATAAAAAGTTCATAATGTATGTGAAGAAAAGACGTATCTCCAATTTAAGAGTGGGCCAAGAAGAAGCCCACCATTTACTGGACCCACAAACCCCACTCATTCCGCACAGACAAAATAATCTACACATTTTTTTACTCATCATTATTTTTGGTTTGTATAATTATTACTATTATTTTTCCAAAGCAGTGAATACCACACATCACAGAGATACTGTTTGGTAAAGATGCAAAGAATATGGAAAAGTTAAAAATAAAACAAAATAAAACGAAAAAATCCCCCTTAGTAGGAAATGAATCATTTGAGAACCCAAGTGATAATCTTAATCTTTTCAGATAAAAAATACTAAGTTTGGGCATTTCAATATCGGGGACAAAAGTTTACAAGTATAAGATAAGAATTGGTGATGTTAAAAAAGAAGAAAATAAGAATGGGTATTTGGGAATAAAAAAACAATAGAAATGATTGATTGGGTTGTAAGTGCTGACTTTAGTTTTAATTTTTATCTACATCATTTAAATTATCATGCTTTATCTTATTTTTTAAAGATACAACCAAATATTTTAAAAAGGATTGTAAAATCTTTATTTTCTAAAACTAATTTTTTTGTTGTAGTAATAAATTTTAAAGCTACATCTCTTACAGCTAAATCAAAAAATTCTACAGACTAACTTTTACACTAAAACTTTTACAGCTATAGTTCAACAAATCATCCTTAATGTTCCTTTAAAAAAAACAATGTTCTTTTAAAAAAAAAACAATGTTCTTTTAACAAAAAAACAGATAAAAATGGAACGGATTGCGTTACGAGACGGATCTCAAAATATTTAACTAAACTTTGTTAAAATGGTTTAATTTTAGAAGAAATATGCCCGGTAATTTAAGAAAATAGGGAAATGCAACTTTTTTGAAGACTAGTTGCATATTCTCCGCGCAAGCGCGGGGCCGGGATCATTATGTTTACGTGTATTTTTTCCGATTGTTGGTTTAGTGGATTCTTCTAATGACACCAATTAATAATGAAATGAAAAATTTCATGTTTTTATATCGTATGTCAAAACTTGATATAATTCTATATTTATAGTATTTATATTTGTATTAAACGATTTATCAATATGAAAATAACCTTAATTAAGTTAATATTCGTTGTTTAAATTTCATTAGATAGGTTTTTATATATGTTTTTTTGTAAGTTTCGGTTTTGTTCATAAATGATGTGGCATTTTTATCTACGGAGTCATCGACTGTGGGAATTCATTCGCCGAAGTCTGGAGTCGGTGGTGAGAAATGTTTTCAATGAAATTATAGTAGTTATTAAAATGTAAGAGAAATTACATATTCATTTAATAAATAACTTACTTAAATTTTGTTGTTTATTTTANTTTATATCGTAGATCAAAACTTGATATAATTCTATATTTATAGTATTTATATTTGTATTAAACGATTTATCAATTTGAAAATAACCTTAATTAAGTTAATATTCGTTGTTTAAGTTTCATTAGATAGGCTTTTATATATGGTTTTTTGTAAGTTTGAGTTTTGTTCATAAATGATGTGGCATTTTTATCTACGGCGTCAACAACTGTGGGAATCCATTCGCCGGAGTCTGGAATCGGTGGTGAGGAATGTTATCAAGGAAATTATAGTAGTTATTAAAATGTAAGAGAAATTATATATTCATTTAATAATAACGAAAATAATTAATTTTTGTTCTTTTATTTTATTTCATCTCACATACAAATTTTTTCAAAATATACATTAGGAAATATGTGCAATGATTTAACTTTTTGAGCTCCTAATCTATATTATTCAACCTTCATTAAGCCATCCACGTATGCACCCGCGTGGAATTCACTTTTTTTTTTTTTTGTCTGTTCGTTTTTGGATTTACTTTTTATTAATTTTGGGTTGAACTATATTATAATAGGATAGTTTTAAGGTTCTTTAAGCCATCCGCGTAGACAACCACGTGAGACTTGTTTTTTTGTTTTTTGTTTTATTATTCGTTTTGGATTCATTTTTAACTATTTTGGGTTTGAACTTATTAAGGTTTAGGGTTTATACAACTATTTTGATCTTTAAAACAATAAGCCAAAAAAAAAAACATAAGAACCTTATAAACAAAAAGCCCATATGATAATAACCTAAATAAAAAAAATCAAAAATACATGATAGCTGTGTGGTTTGAACCCACAATCTTGCATACTTAATTAGACACCTTATACCACTTGGATAAAGTGTATTTCATTGTTTGTGACCATCTTACCAAGACTATGTGTGTTTAAAAAATATTTTTATGATGATGACATTAATTGGTTTATGCATGAGAGAAGTGGGAATTGAACCCATGTCCTTGGTGACCAAACATAGGGTCTTAGACCACTTGGCTAAACTGATATTCTTTGTTTGTAGCCAATTTAAAAAAACTATCTATTTTAAAATAAAAATGTGGGACTCATAATCTGCCCATGTGGACACCTTAAGGAGCTTTTAAACTCAATCATTATAATATAGATTTTTTTGTAAGTTAGGGAAACAACCTATGGTTTAGATTTTTAATGTTTAAGTACGTAATTTGAAATTTATTTAATACTTATTTCTTTTTATACTTGTTGGAAATAAATGTTTTAAAAAATAGAGTTATAAATAGAACGGAAATGAAATACCTTTCTTGAAATGCTAAGTCTAAAATTAACAGAGCATCTCTCACGTCAGAGCAAGTTGGAAATGTAGTAAAACCAAACAGACTCGTGACTTTTTACCTGATTACTTAACTTCCTTCTTTTTTTTCTGGAACCCACAAATAGTAGTTTCTACTTTCTCCATCATTGAGATCCGTATTTGGATAATTTCATTATCTTCTTTTTTAAGCTAAAAGATATTTAGATTCTCACACTTGGGGGATCTTTTTTGTTTGTTTGACAAGACTCACTTGGGGGATCTTAACTAAAACGAAATCTGAATTTATATTCGTATTCATCTAAAAAAAAATCAGAGACAGATCCGATAATGTTATATCTCGAATATTACAAATTCATAAATACATTAGATAATATCAGTTGAAAGAGACTGAAGAAGAGTTTGCATCGAATCTGAATTTTTTATCATTGTGATTTGCGAATGATTCTCAGTGAAAGATATTAAGAGGCTGCTTCCAAAACTCTCTGCGCTAAATTTAGTGTGAGTGTTGCCAACAAAGTAAGTAAGAACGTAGGCCCAATAATATAGGCCTAGTAATTTGGCTAATTAAAAGCCCATATAGATATTTCCAGGTACAGGCCCATTATGATATGATTTACGAGTTTCGTATACTGTATTTGGGACCACGCGGCTTAGAGAAAGCCAAACTAGACCCGGTGAAAAGTCAAAAATTCAAACTGGAAAACTGATCGACGTGGCATTCAATATGACGTAAACGAAGAAGGGGAGGAAGTTATATATCACCTCCCCAGTTTCTGTAAACCGTCAAGTAGAGACACTACACGACAAGACACGACAAACGCCTCTTTTCAAGTTTCCGACAAAAAAAGTTACGAAATTAAACAAAGCCCAAACGCGTCTTCACCCATTCCCATTTCTCGTCTTCTGTATCTACTCTCCGTTTCTATTTTTAGTTTCGATCCGCACTGCTTGTGTTAAGCCTCCATCTCTCTGTACTGTACAGAAGAAGCTTAATCAAAAACTTCATTGTTCTAATGGTACTTGGATCGCTTTTCTCTCCTCTCAAGTTCTGGGGAAAGACTCAGGTAACCTAATCGAGACTCTTCTCTCTCTGTTCCACTTCTTAATTGAAATCTTCGTCGTCTGTCTTCTTTTTCTTAGAAAAGAAATTTAAATGTTACAATTTGGTTGTGGTTTGTTCCACTTTTTTGGGGGGTGAAAATGAAATCTTCGTTGTTTGTCTTCTATTTTCAAAAGAAGAAAGTCAACTTGCTAAGTTAGTTTAANAACCTAATCGAGACTCTTCTCTCTCTGTTCCACTTCTTAATTGAAATCTTCGTCGTCTGTCTTCTTTTTCTTAGAAAAGAAATTTAAATGTTACAATTTGGTTGTGGTTTGTTCCACTTTTTTGGGGGGTGAAAATGAAATCTTCGTTGTTTGTCTTCTATTTTCAAAAGAAGAAAGTCAACTTGCTAAGTTAGTTTAAAGTCAACGAAAATATAGTTAATGGGTCTTAGCACAGCGAACCAGACAGACAAGAATGGCTGGATGTATATGTCGTGATAATAACAAAGTAATGATAATACTGAGAAACTTTGCGATTGAGAATGAATCACATTCCGTTATTAACAGAGACTTCAAACCCTAATCCTCAAGTAGTATTAATTTCTTACACATAAACCCCTTTATTGATCCAATTAGATTTCTACAAGTCTAACTCGATTCTGCTTTGTGTGTATATTTTAAAAAACAGGAACAAGAGCCACAGAGAGGAAGGATGCAAGAGATAGATCTCGGCATTCACACAATAAGAAGCCACGGAGGAGGTCTCGCCTCCAAACACAAACACGACTGGATCATACTCGTCATCTTAATAGCCATCGAGATAGGCTTACAACTCATCTCTCCTTTCTACAGATTCGTTGGTAAAGACATGATGACTGATCTCAAATACCCTTTCAACGACAACACAATCCCTATCTGGTCCGTCCCAATCTACGCTGTCCTTCTCCCAATCATAGTCTTCGTCTGCTTCTACATGAAGAGAACATGCGTCTACGATCTCCACAACAGTATCCTCGGCCTTCTATTCACAGTTTTGATAACTGGTGTCATTACAGACTCCATCAAGCTAGCAACGGGACGTCCTCGTCCTAACTTTTACTGGCGTTGCTTCCCTGACGGGAAAGAGGTTTTCGATGCTTTGGGTGGTGTGTTATGTCATGGTGAGCCAGAAGAAGTTAAAGAAGGTCATAAAAGCTTCCCTAGTGGACATACCTCTTGGTCATTCGCGGGACTTGGGTTCCTCTCGCTTTACTTGTCTGGTAAACTCAAGGCTTTTAATAGAGAAGGACATGTAGCTAAGCTTTGTATTGTGTTTGTTCCTTTGCTTGCGGCTTGTCTTGTGGGGATATCTCGTGTTGATGACTATTGGCATCATTGGCAAGATGTGTTTGCTGGAGGACTTATTGGTCTTTTTGTTGCTGGCTTTTGTTACCGTCAGTTTTACCCTAATCCTTACCATGATGAAGGATGGGGTCCTTACGCTTATTTCGTAGCGGCACAGGAACGAGGAGGAGGACAACAGAACGGAGATGCGTTGAGGACAATGTCTTTACAGGTGGAACCAACTTCTCTTGAAAACATGGAGTCTGGCACTTCCACTGTTCCAAGATGATTTAATTCTCTTTATTTCATTATTATTTAGTATTTTCATTTTTGTTGTGGTGAGAGTGTGTGTGTGTTTTAAGTTTTAACCTCTACGTGTACTCTTTTGACATTTGTAAGTAAATCTACTCTTTTTGACTGGAGAATGTCGAGATTCTAGTTGAAACAGCTGTTTTGCCAAAAGAAACAAAGATGCCAAGTAATAGAGTTTGGTACTTTGGTCGTATTTAGACAGCTACCAATAAAAGATTGTTTCTTTTTGTATTTAGTTTAAACTTTAAAAGAAAAAAGGCAAAATATTGGACCTTTCTTTGTGAGGGGTATGTTATGTGTGTAACAGAATAAATATCTACCATTCGTTTCGTACATCTCAACAACCTTTGGAGGGAGAAACTCAACCATGGGCGGCTTCTCCGGAGATCAGTCTTTAACTCCCTCCATGGATTCCGGCCAAGCCCGCCTCAAGGAGCTCGGCTACAAGCAAGAGCTCAAGCGTGATCTCTCGTCTGTCTCCTCCCTTTCTTTTATTTGTCCACTTCTGACTTTTAATCTATGAAGCTAAAACATTTGACTTTTTTTTCAGGGTCTTCTCAAATTTCGCCATCTCCTTTTCCATCATCTCGGTGTTGACCGGGATAACTACAACGTATAACACCGGTTTGAGATTTGGCGGCACGGTTACTCTGGTTTATGGATGGTTCGTGGCTGGAGTGTTCACTATGTGTGTGGGATTATCAATGGCTGAGATCTGCTCCTCGTATCCAACTTCTGGTGGTCTCTACTACTGGAGTGCTATGCTTGCTGGGCCTAGATGGGCTCCTCTTGCTTCTTGGTTGACCGGCTGGTGCATGCTTCTCTTCTCTCTCTCTCTCTCAATCATTTATTTGAAAGCAAAGCGTCTCTCTAATTTTCTTTCTTTCACAATCTTTCAGGTTCAACATCGTTGGTCAGGTGTAGTAAACCATTCTGTTTACTTGTGTCTGACTTAAAATAAAAAAAGTTATGTTGTGTGTTTGCAGTGGGCAGTGACGGCTAGCGTTGACTTTTCTCTGGCACAGCTGATTCAAGTGATTGTGCTTCTCTCCACGGGTGGTAAAAACGGTGGAGGATATGAAGGATCTGACTATGTTGTGATTGCTATTCATGGAGGAATCTTGTTCGTACATGCACTTCTCAACAGTCTCCCTATCTCTGTCTTGTCTTTCATTGGACAGCTTGCTGCTCTCTGGAATCTACTTGGTACCTCTCATCTCTTTGTTTGTGTTTATATATGTCTTAAAAAAAGAAACCAAGTAAGTATCTCTTGTTCAGGGGTTTTGGTGCTCATGATTCTGATTCCGGTGGTTTCTACCGAAAGAGCCACCACTAAGTTTGTCTTCACTAACTTCAACACTGACAATGGACTCGGCATTACGAGTTACGCTTACATATTCGTTTTGGGGCTCCTCATGAGTCAATACACCATTACAGGGTATGATGCCTCTGCCCACATGGTGAGTATGTGTTCTGTTTTAATGATTGTGTTAAGATTTTCTTGATGATGTAATTAGTGAGATGAAATGGTTGTAGACTGAGGAGACGATTGATGCAGACAAGAATGGGCCAAGAGGAATAATAAGTGCAATTGGGATATCAATTCTGTTTGGATGGGGTTATATATTGGGCTTATGTTATGCTGTCACAGACATACCTTACCTCCTGAGTGAGACCAACAACTCTGGTGGGTACGCAATTGCTGAGATCTTCTACTTAGCTTTCAAGAGCAGGTTTGGGAGTGGTACTGGAGGAATTGTGTGCTTAGGCATTGTTGCCGTTGCTGTGTTTTTCTGTGGCATGAGCTCTGTCACTAGCAATTCTAGGTATGTTTATGTATTTGTGTTTGGTTTGAAACTTAGTGGATTTTGATTATATATATATATGGGATATGATCAGGATGGCTTATGCGTTTTCGAGAGATGGAGCAATGCCATTGTCTCCCTTATGGCACAAAGTGAACAGCAGAGATGTACCCGTTAATGCGGTTTGGCTCTCTGCTTCCATATCATTCTGTATGGCTCTCACCGTAAGCGCCGCCCGATTCTCTGTGTCTGTCTTTGTGATGGGATTGTTGTTTGATGTGATGTGATTTGATATAAAATTGGCAGTCACTGGGGAGCATAGTGGCGTTCCAAGCAATGGTGTCGATAGCAACCATTGGACTATACATAGCATACGCATTACCGATCTTTCTAAGAGTTACACTGTCACGCAAAACCTTTGTGGCTGGACCATTCAGCCTTGGGAGGTACGGAAAGGTGGTAGGGTGGGTGGCAGTCATATGGGTTGCAACCATCTCCGTCCTCTTCTCACTTCCCGTGGCATATCCTATAACGGCTGAGACACTTAACTATACTCCAGTGGCAGTGGCTGGCTTGTTGGCCATAATCCTATCGTATTGGCTTATAAGCGCTCGCCATTGGTTTACAGGCCCTGTCTCCAACATTCTTAGCTGAAATAACTTTATAGCCTTTTGGTGTTGTTTCATGTTTGTTTTCTTATTTATATATAGTAAAGGCATTCAAGATGTCTACCCTTTAATCTATACAGAGTTTACAAACAAACATCATATCCTTTTTCTTGAACGGCAAATAGTCTCATATTCCTTGTTTTTTACAAACGAGCAACATCATTCTCATACCTATGGACGGCCAGCTAAAATAACCCTAAACTAAAAATGCTATCTGATATGCCTCATTGTTAAAATAGTCTTTTTATTTATTTATTTTAATTTGAAATAGGCTTAAAAAAAAAAAGAATGAGAAGGAATAAGGAGGAAAATCATTCTTTATAAATAGTGATTTTTTAATTAATGATAAAGAATTCAATGTTTTTCTTCATTCATTGCTCACCATTCAAAATTTTAGGTGATTAAAATAGTTTTCATAAGTTTAATGCATTACTATTAAATAAATAAAAAATTACTTATGTATGTTTTTAACCAAAAGTAGTTAATATTTAGAAACTTGACGTAAAAGTATAAGAGATATTGTTGTGTTACTGCCGACCATTTTAAATAAATTGTTGGTACTTTTTTCATTCTTAATTCGTTGAATTTTTAAATAATTAGCCTCACCTTATTGTATAACTCTAAAGTTAAGATTTAACTAAATATAAGTTCAAACGATTTAAAACACAACTGTTAACAATATGAATTTCATTAGCACAAACAATGTGAACATGTGCTAAATAAAGCGAGCTCATATTATCGGTTCAATTCACCCAAACAACATAAACCTATAATCTTTTTTTTCATACATACATATCAGTGCTGACTCAACAGTAAAAATCAAAATAATAATATAGTCACAAGCCAATGCTTAAGCCTAATTATTCAATAATGAGTCTAGCTTATATTTGTGTTAGTTCTGATATCTTTGAGAATTATATTTTGTACCAGAAGGCCTAGAGAGGAAGATTTGAAAAAGGAAGAAAAAAGTAATTGTATGATAATATTTCATGTGTGGTGAAATATTCTGTAGGATTCAACTTGCGCACTACAATACAAACAAGTCGTCCACTATTCCAAATTTCAAAACCTCATGTTTGTGTAAGTAGATGACAAATGCAGAAATTTCCCATTTGGGGTTTTAAGTTGAATGATTGTGATTCAATAATTGACTTTTTGATGTGAAAATGAGATTAGTTGCAGAATCTGAGCTCAACTAAATGACTTGTTTAACAGATTCAAGCCGGGAGGCATGTGATTTGCCAATTCCCAAGTTTGTCTTTTTCTTTCTTATAAAAATAGTGAATCTTCGAGATCCGACTAAACGAAAGACAATATTTTATAACAAATCAATAAAACTGTGTGTTTCAGTTAGATACTAGGTGGATACCCGCAATTTTGCGGGTTTGAATGTTTTGTAACAATATATTTATTATATTTTGTCCAATTAAGATATTTTTTCATCATCAAATTTTTTTTTATGTGTGTTACTGTTAAATATATTTAAAGAATAATTATTTTTGAAAAATATGATTATGACTATTTTAAATATCTGTTGATATTTTGTATTTAAATGTTTTACTAAAATTAGTTATATAATATTCATAATTCAGTTTTTAATATAAATGAGTTTTGAAGGTATGTAGTATTGAAAAATTTGATTTTTAAATCATTTATAGCTAAAGTCATATGTCTTTATTAAAATTTAAAGATAAATCAATATGATTGTTACACATTCTCTATATATTCATATTCAACTACATAGGAGTAAATATAAAACTACTATATCAATTATATAAATTACTTTTGAAATATATTATATAGTTTATAAATACTTGAGTAATAAAATGATTTTATGAGCATTACATATATTTTATATAAATCCCATATTTAGTTATCATAAAATATTTTATGAAATATTTTTATATCTTTTGGATACTGGTAAAAATTGGTTCTAGAAGTGATTTTCTTACTCATAAAATAAAAAAATATAAAATTTATTCAAGAATCAAGATATAATAGTTTTTCTAAAACTCAAAGACACCTACAAATATTAATTAAGTGAGTCCTCATTTAATATAAAATAAATTTTCAAAATACATTTTATAAATTAATATATAAGCTTCTATAAATGACTTAGAACCTCTTATAATAATTTAAAACATCTGATAAGGCAATGTAAATAATTTATAAATTTATTTATAATTTTATAAATGATTTATAAAGCATGCATGAAATTTATTAAACATTAATAGTTATTATAATACTTTATATACAAATATAAGGCTTTTTATACGAATATAAAATCATTATATCAATTCAAATAATTTTTTTTGTTTATTAATTTATGTAATTTATAAATATATAAAAAAATTGATCACAATATTACTTTTCATAGTTTCAACAATTAGTTACCATAAATAATTACTTCTTAAATTAAGTAGCTTATTTGGAAAGTTGTAATTGACTTATCGTTAAGACATAATTATAATAAAAAATAAAAAAATCATTGACCAATCAAATTATAACAATTTGAAGAGTCCATGTACGTAATAAAAAATCACTTATGTTATTTCTCAATCAATATATAGTAGGTTTTATCAGATAAAATTATTCTTTAAACAAAGCTAAAAAATTTAAAAATAATATTATAAACATGCTTGGATTTTGTAATATTTAAAATAGTTATTATATAATTATATTGAATACAGTTCATCAAGTAGAGTATAAAACTATTATAATTATCTTATATAAAATATCCTTCATTATATTTTATATTTTATAAATATTAAAAGTAATAAATAAAACATTATTAATCTTTCTATAATTTTGAGAATTAGTTTCCATAAATTTTTATTTGTAATATTCTTTAGATTATATGGCAAGTGATGTTAAATGATTTTAGACTTACCATAAATTTTTAGATCTAAATTAAATAAATAAAAATTAAGAACAATCGACCAATCAAATTATAACAATTTCTTGAAACTTCACCTATGAGCGACACGTCACCAGAAATCACTAAAGTGACTTCTCGTTTAATATATAGGAGGATATCTGTTGACTTGTGTGTTTGGGTTAATCAATCTTAATTAGGATTAACTTCTGGTTGGGTTGGGCTCTAAATAGGAAGGCCCTATGGCATTGAATTTGAGTGCAAAACTATAGACATAGGGTCACATGGCAAATGCCATTGCTGGTGTGTTTAATTCCAGGACTGGATATAAGGTAAATGCAGGAATGTCACAAATGCAAAGCTTTTGGTTTTCTAAAATCTGAACAAGATACAAATCTAAACACAAAAGACTAAAACAACACTTCTCATACTAAAGATTTACATCAACACACACTATCTATCCGTTCGATCCCTCAAACAAAAAAAAAACATATATAAAGAAGTGAATTTCGAAAAATACCAATTTTAAGGAAATAATCACAAACCCAAAAAGAAAAGAGGAGAAAGCAACGAGATTAAAAACACCCAAACTCTTCTTCTCTCTTTCCTTCTTTTTTTTTGTCATAAAGACAAATTCAGTGAGAAGAGATCGGTTCACCTTCATGTGCAAGCAAGGTAGATCTACAAAGCGGACAGTTGAAATTAAGATGTTGGAGCCAACCTTCCAAACAAGTTTTATGGAACACGTGTCTGCAATCAAGCTTCCTCACTTCTTCTCCCGTCTTAAGCGTAGACAAACACACGATGCAGTCCGAGGCAGCGTTATCAACGTAGCTGTAAGAGAATAGTCTGTTGAGTTTGAGCTGGTCCGCAAGTACGGCGAGGTTCGCGAGTCCTGAAGTAACCGAGGCAGAAGAAGAAGCAGCAGCATCGTCGACGGATGTGTGAGGATTAGAGAATCTGAGGAAGAAAGAGCGGACGTGTTTGAAGAGAGTAGCGAGGAGAGCGACGAGCATGAGAGGGATTGAATCGGTGGAGACGTCGGAGAGTTGACCTTGTAACCCCATCTTCTTCTACTACAAGATGTGAGAGAGTGTGTTGCTGCCTGCTGCTGAATCCGATTGAATTTTTAGGGATTTGCTGTTTTGTTTTTCTGCTAAGCTCTGCTCTTCTATTTATATATGCAAGACGATGAGAGAGAGATGAATGACACACAGGCCACGTGTTGCGGGACCCTTTTCTTTGCTTTTATGTTAAACTTAAACCCTGTCAACATCAGTCCTTTTCTTTTGTTTTCCACCTTCATATTCTATTCAGTATTCACCCAAATAATTTCATTTTATTACAAACGTTCCCAAACAATTTTGTATTTTCATTGTCCTCCCCCTACCAAAGGACCCTCCAGCTTTTTCGGTTCTTGTATGAAATTAGGAGGAAAAAAGAGAGTCAAAAACGGTTCATGGTTGAAGAATTTACACGGAAGAGGGTGATGACGCTCTAACCTTTGGCTACTCTGTATTCCCAAAGACCAAACCAAATCAATGATTTGAGTTTTGGAACCATAACTAAAACGGGAAAAAATGATGGCATCTAATATGTCACGGTTCTCGTGGTACGTGGGATGTCATGGTAATACTCGAATGTTTATTCTTATATAAATCACATTTAACTCCAAAAATTCAATCTTAGGAGAGACACACCAGTCACCACTTTATGAAATCTCCGGATATCATAACTCATACTATTAGTTCTTCTGTTTTATAAAATTTTCAATATTTGTCTATAAATGTAGATTAAAAATGCCAATTCTCATTCTTTATAAAATAAATTTAAAATCTTAAAATGATATTTTTTATGAAACACAAAAATTACTAACTAAATAAATATTTTTAAAGTTGTGACTGAGAATATAGAAACAATTGTGACAGTTTCATGCCGGCTTTGAGGAAAAGCCAAGGAAACATGGACTTCTGCTTTCTATTTTATAAAATATTTCTAACTAAATTACTAACTAAATAAATATTACTAACTAAATAAATATTTTTGAAGTTGTGACTGAGAACATAGAAACAATTGTGACAGTTTCATGCCGGCTTTGAGGAAAAGCCAAAGAAACATGGACTTCTGCTTTCTATTTTATAAAATATTTCAGTTTTAAACTTCAAATTCGTTAGTTTAGTGGTTAAAGTATGTTATATTAATCCTTAAAGTTAGGAGTTCAATGCATATGTCTTGCTATGTTCGGTCTTTTTTCATCTTAGTTGCTGGTCTTAGTAACCTCATGATAGGTATTGGACAGTTTACAAAAGAAAAGAGAAAATTGTGATACTTTTCTTTGGGTTATATTAAGAGTATTTTCAATTCATTGCTATTTTAATTTCTACTAGAGTTTTTACCCGCACGAACGTGCGGGTATATTTTCATTTTTAAAAATTTATTTAATATTAATGTAAATATTTTAAATATATAATTTATATTTTTATGTTATATATTGGGTAAATTTATAATCTAATTGGTGTAGATTTTTATTCAACATTATTAATATATAATATTATTTAATTTTTACGTTGTTATTCAACATTATTAATATAAAATGTTTTTTTATATTTTCTCAACATAATATTTTATAATAAGAATATTAAATTTTCAATTAAAAATATTTTCCACTAATATCTTCTGAATTAGTAAAACTTTCTGATAGTGTAATTCTATTTTAATATAACATAGACTATAATATGAAATTTATAAAATAGTATAGGATTTTTTTTTGTTATTATAGTGAAATTTTAATTAATATTAATGTATAATAGTATGATACGAAATTCATTATTATGTTATTTAATAAAAAAATATTTAAACTTTTAGTAAGATTTTGTTAGATTTTCTCTCAACCGATTCTGTTATAATTAATAATAAAATATAAATTTATTATTTTCAACATATATGATATTATTTGATTGATTAACCTAAATAATTTAATGTGTCATATTAAGTGATTAATGAATTGGTCATATATGACTTCTTTGTAGTAGATAAAAATAGTTACTCTATTTTAATAGAGTAGATAATAGTATTTAGAGGTAAAATTGCTACAATCCCTATATTTTTTCTTCTATAGTTAAGATTTCTATTTTTTCTTCTATTTATAGAAAAAAAATAGTATTTCCATCTCTATTGTAAAACTCTTCTATTTAGAGGTGAAAATAGCAAAAAATATGGTCTAATCAAACTTTTAAGTACTGTTCAATTATTGTTTAGTAAACGGTTTGGGTTTAATAATTCATCCATCTGATTCTACACCATATTGATTTACACAAGAGTAGAAGAAAGGAGAAGAAGCCTTTTTACAGAATATATAAAGCAAATGGACGGTTTGAGATTAGATTATTCTTAATTAACAACTGACAGGGAACCGACTAATTAATTATCTTTCTGTTGTGGTTATGCTCTTATACATAACGTTTAAGCTATTCATCTGTCGTGTGGGGATTTAGCACGATCCTCGCCTCGTTCTTTTTGACTCCAGCGTGACTCATTTATACTTGTTATAAATTTATAATGCTAGATATATCCAATTATATGCTCTGTTGATGAAAAAAAATTCAAGTATTCAGTTCGTGCTACCTATGAATCAATTATTATAAGTTTGTTTAATTTGATGTAATTAAATAAGCTTTGGATTAAAACATAATTAGAAAAAGAAGGGAGAAGGTGTCCCGCCGTCCAAAAAGATATGGAGATCCAAGGGACTCATAAAAATAGACACAAGTTGTGATTAAGATATCTGATGCCAATCAACGACAACCACATCGACTCTCTTTGACCTAATTATACCCTATTATTTGACCCTCTTTCGATTTAACATCATCATCACGTTTTAACATCACCATAATTAGTAAAGCCTAATTAAACCACTCACCACCTTCCTCCATCTTGTCATCTTTTCATGTGGTTGTGATTCCAATGGAATCTTGCTATTAATAGCGTGTGCGCGTGTCTAATCCATTATCACTCTTTTAATTAGATATGTTATTGAGTATAACTATCTTTAATTTGTTTTAAAAGGATAGAAATTTTAGTTGTGTTAAAAAAAAGGATAGAAATTTAGCACTCCGTTTAATCAAATTAAACCTAAGAGTATTCATTTGTTAATTTGATTTTCTATCCTCTTTCTCCTTTTCATTTCAATTTTTACAAAAATAAACACAGATGCCAATAAAAAAAAAGAAATTTACCTCTATAACCATAAAAAAACACAAATACACAAGATAACCAAATTCACACTTTTTCTCTTCTTTGTTCTTTCTATATCTCTCTTAAAAATCTAACTTTTTTTTCTAGTTATTTGGTAAATAAACCTAAAAAAAATGCCAGGATTCGAACGAATGCTATTCACGTAACTCTAGAAACCAAATTCCAGCTCCATTATTGGTGGTCGATGATCAGTGCTTTCAATTACGACCAAACGATTGGTCCACGTTCTTGTTTAATCAAATCATTAACAACCAATGTAAGTAAATAATGAAAAGGACAAACGAAGAAGAGATGAAGAAATAACAAAAGAGGTTTGTATAAGAATTGCCAAACAAGCAGTATAACGTGGTCCTATAATCTCACCACGCACCAACCAGTCAATGCTCAATTTGTATTACAGGACAAATATAACAATTTTTGTTTTTCCTGAACTGGTAAATCATCTGGTAAATTAGAAAATATAAAATAAAATCGTCTTCAGCGGAGCGTGGCGAAGTGTGAACACAAGCTCGTAGAAAGATCTGAGAGTCAAGTCTTCTCGAGTGACATGTGCAATGTGAACTGCATCAAGACGCGTTTCAGGGTTTTTTATTGTTTAAAATTCTTAGCTATCAATATCATCACCAAAGTGTTTCATCATAGATATGATATCTCTCCAACATCAAACACATGTTATTTTATTCTAAGATTTGTTATGGGCAGTATAGAAGAAGACTCTAGAAGATTTAGGTACATTATTCAGTGAGAAAGTAACTTTACGCATGTTTTTTAATTAGCTAATTTCAGAATTGTCGTTTATTATATGGAAAAATCTAAGTTCCTACCCTGAATAAGATTGACATTATTATGTTCACCATTCTTTTTAAGATTGGCATTATCTTAACTTTTTTTCCACATACCATTGGCAAAAGAAAACAATGACGTTATAAAGAGTTGCGATTACGAATGAGATACGTAAACACATCAATCATGTATCGTTAAGGATAGTTGAATTTTGAAGGGAAAATGTCATTTTTCGATCAAACAATTTTGATCGTGTGTTTTCATACCTGAAAAAAGAGGAAGTGCGAATTCATACCTAAACCGGTAAATTATTTAAATTCCTACCCAAACTTAACAACGTAATACAAAATCCTATTTTGACTATACAAAATCCTATTTTGACTAACTAAACTGTTAGTCAATCGTTTATTCTAAATGGAAAATTTTAAACGACGTCGTTTTCCGTTCCGAATTGAAATAATAATTATTCTAAAAATAATAGTTTCAGGGAATCAAACCCATGTCTCACTTGAGCAACAAAGGAAACAGAGACCATTGTGCTACTACTACCATATCAGTAATGTAACAGATTTATATTAGTTCAAAACATTTATAATCTTTTGAAATATATTAATAATAACTAATAACTCATATATCATTTAATTATATATGTATACAAAATTTAATATATAAAATGTATATTAATTAAAAATTAATTTTGATAAAACATATATACATTTTAACATTAATTGTGAAATAAAACAATAATTTTGATAATATAGTATACATATATAAATGAATGTATATATGTAATTATATTTAGTTATTTTTATTGAACAGTTTCGTACTTTAAATTAAAAACTACATATGTACATTTATTTATATATGTATATTATATTGTCAAAACTATTTTTTATTTCACAATTAATGTTAAAATGTATATATGTTTTATCAAAAGTATATTAATAAAACATTAATTTTGATAAAACATATATGTTAAAATGTTAGATTATTCAATAATTGTTAAATTGTTCAATAAATGGTAAATTTTAAATTGTTCAATAAAAAAATAAATATAATTACATATATACATCATTTATATATGTATATTATATTATCAAAATTATTGTTGTATTTCACAATTAATGTTAAAATGTATATATGTTTATAAAAAATAATTTTTTTTATTGAAATACATTTTATATATTAGATTTTCTTTACATATATAATGAAATGATATATGGGTTATTAGTTATTAATATATTTCAAAAGATTATAAATGTTTTAAACTAATAAAAATCTGTTACATTACAGATATAGTAGCAGTAGCATAGTGGTCTCTTTTTCTTTTGTTGCTCAAGTGAGACCTGGGTTCGATTCCCGATACTACTATTTTTAAATATTTATTATATCAATTCGGAACGGAAAACGACGTCGTTTTCAGTTTTACCTTCAAAATTAACGATTGACTAACGGTTTAGTTAGTCAAAGTAGGATTTGCATTACATTGTTAAGTTTGGGTAGGAATTTTAAATAATATAACAGTTTAGGGATGAATTCGTATTTTCTCTTTTTTTTTCAGGTATGAAAACACGATCGAAATTATTGAGATCGAAAATGACCTTTTCCCGAATTTTGAATGTAGTGTGTCCGAACGCGATAAAGCACACATTAAATGCTAACAGTGAGACAATTAATGTTAACAAAATCCGTAGAACTAAAAAACATTAACTTTCATAAAAAACACTAATGTTCAAAATAGGTTGCAACTTTCTCATTTTTCATACACTCTCCTTAACTTGCTCTCCTCTTTTACACCTTCCTCACAAGTTACAAGGTAACACCAATATTTTGATATGTATGTCCGATCATCTTGCTTTTCAAAAATAATAAAGAAGTAGCCAGCGATAGAAACTATAGGCAATGTGCCAACTGCCAAGTCCTCGTGTGCTTAACTTACAGCTTTAACTACAAGTGACCCCATTTGGCCCAACAACTAATTACTCCAAGAAGGTATTCCATTTTTCGATTTATTTGAGCATTTCTCCTAGCCCAACTAATAAGAAAGGGGAGTGTCCGACCCTTTCCTTCTCTTTCACACACTCATAGATAGGTCTGGTATTTGATCCGAACCGAACCATCGAGTCGCATGGCACGGGAGGGCTTAAACAAGCATCGATCCGGTTTGTGGTGGTTTTGACACGAACTAGAAGGAAATGAAGCGTGGGTTTTATTTTTTTATACTAATATTTTTTTTTATAATACAAACAACATGGTCTTCTTTTTCAGGTAGTACTTCTTACATAGAGCTATCCACTGACAGAAACAAGACAACTTGTTATGGTAGTGCTTAGTGAAAGCTTAACATTTTTTGTTGCCGACAATGTAATACATGGGGAATAAAGGGAACCAAACTTCAATTCACACTTCTTGATCAGATCATTGGGCACATACTGGTGGCACACAAGGCCTGTTCGTTTCATCACCTCTACTTCCAGCCGCAGCGTTCAGAAAAGTAGGGAAACAAAGACAAAAAGAAATCAGAACTGAAAGTTAAAACAACGCCGATTGAATGCTGGACACATAAATAACCAGACGCCAGTGACGCTAAAATTTTCCGCGTCCGTTTCGTTTGTCGATAGCTGCCGCAGTGACTGGAAAACAANGCCGATTGAATGCTGGACACATAAATAACCAGACGCCAGTGACGCTAAAATTTTCCGCGTCCGTTTCGTTTGTCGATAGCTGCCGCAGTGACTGGAAAACAAGTGGATGGTGCTTCAGCAGCGTTGTATGCTGCGGTGATGAAAGGCTTAATTATCGGACGCTGCCGCTGGACGCAGCGGTGATGAACGAACAGGCCTACACTTAGCAAATAGGGACAAGTCTTAGGCAACAAAATAAACTGTTAGCTTATGAAATTTGTGGCACTTATTGCAAAATTGTGTATTTATTTTCTTTTGAATAAATTTTAAATATATTCAAAATAACTTAGTCTGCAAAATAAACAGAAAGTGCGGCTACTATTACCAAAAAGTCGGATCTTTGTAGTTAGTGTCTTCACAAAATGTGTATTGTTGGGATTCTAGAATAACTGGTCAGGGTTTAGGACATTATGTGCATGAGCAGAACCCTGTCTTTGAAATTTTATACAAGTCTTTAGACAACATGTGATTGTGTGAAGAATATATAAGACATCTTTTGGATCTAACAAGTTGTCGTCCATCAGCTCATCCCAATCTTCTTTTAACATGAACATACAACTTTTCTTGTCTCGTTGGATCCAGATTTGCCACGAATGGCCCCAAGAAACAGTAAGCACCATGTGTGCTTCCCGAAAACTTTTCAGAAATAATCCTCTTTCTTAAACCAGAAAATCAGAACAGTGAGTAAAAGAACATAATAGAAAAGAAGAGAGAATAATATTTGAGTTACCATGGATTCAAATATCAAATATTCTCCCAAGGGCAGAGACTTGCAGAAGCGAGGCTTGCTCGCATTTTCTTGGAGCATATCAAAAGCAATACTCGGCGACATTAGCTTGTTATTTTCTTCTTCAAAGTGACATCTGTTCTGAAATTAGGGTTTGTAAGAGATCTAATGATACTCTATTTTTCTTTCTATTTTTGCAACATTATCATCCATAACATATATATAGTCCAATTGATTTGTAAATCAAAGTCTTTTTGTCTATAGAAAATCATTAAATCTAGAAATATAAACTCACGTGATAAATAAATCAACCTTTGCAACTAAGTATAAAAAATAATTTGTTAAGAAAAAACAACTATATATATATATATATATGTGTGTGTGTGTGTGTGTCAAATTTAATAAAATTTATAGCAATATAACGACTTTGTCATAAATTTAGGATATATTTTCATTCATAATATTTTTGGGATTGTTTTACAACTGATATATGTTGGTTTGTGGTTGTTTTTCTTTAAAACCAGTACAAATTTTTTGTTTCTTTTGAGATTTTTGAAATTAATTTTGAAAATGATGAGTTGTGAAGAAAATAACCTTTGTGATTAATTCTGATTTTATAATATCTTTATAACCTCTTATACAGTAATTTATACACTAAAGCAGTTTATATAACTTATACACAATATATTTGTGTAAATAGATTCACAGAAGTTTCTTTTTTCACAGAAGTTTTAAAATCCTATTAATTAGTTTCATGAAACACGACAAGTGGTTTTATATATAATTCAAAATTACTTATTATATATTATAAATAATTTGTATACTTTAAAATGATTTAATAATAATATTTTTACAAATATCTAATGATGATTTTAAATAATTTACAAACCCGTTAATTTTTATAATACTTTCATAAACTCATATACATATATTTATTCCTTATAAATGGTTTTAAAATCTTTATAACATTATTATAAATTTTTTTGTAAATATAAACTGTTATATATAAATATAAACTATTATATATGTTTTATATACCATTAGAAATGAATTAGTATAAATTAGAGGTACCTCTCTCTCTTTCTTTTCGTTTCTCATGCGAAGTTTTTTTTTTTTTTTTTTTTTTTTTTGTTGTCACACTCTCATGCGAAGTTTAGCTTAATTATTTTTAGTTTAGTTTTACACACACACTCTCTCTCTCTCTTTGGTTACAAAGTCAAACGTGATGATATTAATTCTGATTCGTGTAAACCTGTGAATACAAAACGATTGCATCCCATGGAAGAGGTATATTGGCTACTGACGAGTCGAATACGAAACAGGCTCGTTTCCATTGGATTGTATAACACTGAGGAGAGCCATCAGACCTATAAGCAACTTCTGCTTACCTGACATGGACTTGGAGATTACATTTCTGGTGCCATTCCCTTTCGTAGAGACTCTTTACCAGTCCACAAAAGACGTTTGTCGATTTGCTTGCCTGATGTCAACATCGTCCCTAGCATCAAATTTGACAAGGTTTACACTATTTTTCACAACAACAAAAATCATCTGAGTTCTTGTTTTGTTTCTTTGTATTTGCTCTCTCTCATTAAGTTAGCAACCAATTACCATTGTATAGGTCTTGTCTCTCCTTCATGGCTGGATGGATTGGCTTCATGCTCTGCACTCGAACAAGGCCTCTTCGGCTGTTCCAGGGATCATATTTCTGCCTGGACGATAAATCTGAGGCGGATGCCAAACTGAACATGAGCGCAATGAACACGTGGCATGTGTTTTTTCTTCTTACACATGTGTGCCATGCAGAACTTTGTGTTCAGGAAGGAAACCCAACAAGATCGAAGCCTCACTCTCTTGCAAAAACTAGCTCGGTAAAATACTCAACTAGAGGTGAAAATCAAGATTCCAAACAAGGAATATTCGTCTAAAGAGATCGTAATAAGTGATGAGGTATGAATTAATGACGGTACAAAATCACGAGATGTATGTCAGAAACTTTGAAAACTTCCTACAAATCTCAATCTTAATAAAGGATTTTGACTTTGCTAAAAATATAACAAGTTGGGAGGGGTATTTAGTAAAGTTGATTAGTTGTTGTTTTGTTGCCACGGCTAAGTCCAGTAAGTAAAGTTTAATCCTTTCGCCGGAGATCTCTCTCTCTCTCGCATTACAGAAAGAAGATTGCTTTCGGTTTCTGTGACGAACCAACGGCTTTGCTGCTCTCTTTGGTATCTCCGATGAAGGATCGTCTTCCTCCTCCTTCTTCCCTCTACGTTCCTCCCCACCAGCGACTCCGCTCCATCCCTCCTCCGGATTACTCCTTTCATCCTCTTCCTCTCTCCCACACCCAATCTCAAAAGCCACTCTCTCCCGTTCGCTATGTCTCCGCCTACGATGACACCGTTTCCGAGCTTGCTCCACTCCCCGACCCGGTAAACTTCTCATCCTTCTCTATTCAAAGGGTTGTCCTCAAAATTCGTTTTTTTAAAAAGGAGCAGTTGCATGTTCCTTGAAATCTAATTAGAGTTATTGAAAGTCTCTTCCTTTCCCACTGTGAAGAAGTCTTGTTTAATTGCTAATTGCAGGTTTCATTTCATTGTGCTAACTTGGATGAGTGGAGAAGGAAGTTTTCTATGCTTTTGCGCGATTCTGTGAAGCAAGAAGTTGTATCCAGGGATAAGAAAGATCGAAGGGATTTTGATAAACTTTCTGCACTCGCTACAAGTATGGGATTGTATAGGTAACAATCAGTCACACACTCTATGCTTGGTTTAGGTTCTAGTCTGTTGGTAGTTTCTCACTTTTTTTTTTTTACAGTCATGCATATGCTAAGGTTGTTGTGTTCAGTAAGATCCCACTCCCTAACTATAGGTTTGATCTAGATGACAAGAGACCTCTCAGGGAGGTAATATCTACTCTCCTCTCGAGTCCTCGTCTCTTGGACTTATACAATAAGCTTATCTTTCTTGCGGTTTCTTATTTGAGCAAAAAAAATACAAAATTGATAGGTGAGTGTGGACACGGACCTTGTTAAAAGAGTTGATGCTTACCTCAAAGAACACCTCAGTAAAAAATCAAAGAGTAAGGATGCGAATTCCTTCTCAAGAACTAGTAGCACAAGCAGTATGGCTACCGATGATGGGCTTCTTGAGCAACCTGAGCTCGTGGGTGCCAGCAAGACGGTGCTGGACAAAATTCTTTGGCAAAGGAGTTTACAGCTGCGTGAACGACAAGAATATTGGCAGGTTCGGCGTAGTCACCTATCTATTTATGTTAGGTCCTTAATTTCAACTAGCGATCCCCCTATTTATTTTCATTGTGTTGTTTTGGATTTTCTTTGATTAGCAATCAGTAGAAGGTCGAAGACTGCTGGAATGTCGCATGTGTCTCCCTGCATATAAGCAGAGGGATGTAGTATTGTCAGCGATATCACAAAACCAGGTATGCAACAAGAAGAGAATGGGGGCACACTTATGCTCAGTTTTGTGACATCTATATCAAATGAAAAACCGAATATCAACTTGACAGTCTTGTTGGTTTTGTATTTGTTCCGATGATCCACATCATTTTTGGCATGACAGGTTATTGTTGTCTCTGGAGAAACAGGTTGTGGCAAGACCACACAAATTCCACAGTTTATTTTGGAATCAGAGATTGAAGCAAACCGTGGGGCGTTATGCAGTATCATATGTACTCAACCGAGAAAAATATCTGCTATGTCTGTCTCGGAGAGGGTTGCTTGCGAGAGAGGAGAGCCGTTGGGTGAATCCGTGAGTTTTCCTATATCTAGTTGGCTTGGAGCCTTATATTTGGAAATCTCACTCTCTTCACTGATTAAGTTCTCTTTCTTGTTTTTGCGTGAAGGTTGGATATAAAGTTCGATTGGAAGGTGTTAGAGGAAGAGATACTCGCCTACTCTTTTGCACCACAGGCATTTTGTTGAGAAGGTTGTTGGTAGATCGAAGTTTAAGAGGAGTTACTCATGTTATTGTGGACGAAATTCATGAGCGTGGAATGAATGAAGGTATACTCGTCTTATCAGGGAGCACCTCTTTTTGAGCTTAGCTGGAATGCAACTTTCTGACTACATTATTTTTTTGTTCTAGATTTCTTGCTTATCATTCTTAAAGATCTCCTACCTCGCCGCCCAGAGCTTAAGCTGATTCTGATGAGTGCAACTTTAGATGCTGAGCTTTTCTCGTCATACTTTGGTGGGGCAGGTGTAATTCACATTCCAGTAAGTAGGAAACATACTATGTTAGTGAGGATGTGTTTGGAAGAGAATTACTATTCGATCTTTATATGACATTTCAATATATTGCTATTCCTTCTGCTGACTCGACATGGATTGATCTATTTGCTCTGTTTAGCCCCAGTGATGCTACTAATATATTTTGCTTTTATTTTCTTCCTCACTGTAGGGCTTTACATATCCGGTTTGTAGTTATTTCTTAGAGGATATTCTGGAGATGTCCGGGTACAGATTGACTACCTACAATCAAATTGATGATTATGGTCAAGAAAGATTGTGGAAGATGAACAAACATATCCCAAGAAAAAGGAAGAGCCAAATTGCCTCCGTTGTGGAGGTATTAGAAAAAGAATACCGGTCTACCTTAATTTAGTTGTACGTTTTAGGTTCCTCATTTATTTTTCCCTTATGTAAGCAGGATGCACTGAGAGCGGCCGACTTCAATGAGTTTAGCCCTGTGACTCGAGAGTCTTTATCTTGTTGGAATCCTGATTGTATTGGTTTTAATCTCATAGAATCTCTCCTTTGCTATATTTGCGAGAATGAGAGGCCTGGTGGTATTTTAGTTTTTATGACTGGATGGGATGATATCAGCTCTCTGAAAGATAAACTCCAGATTCATCCAATCTTTGGCAATCCAGACCGGGTTATGTTGCTTGCTTGCCATGGTTCTATGGCAAGTTCTGAGCAGGTGGTTTTATAACTTTCTCTCCTGATGACTACTTTCATCTTATGCTAGTATAACTAGAATATCAGTATTGTAGGTTATCCGTGTTAATTATAGTCTGCATTGTATAATGATTGTTTGAAAGGGAAATATTAAGTTCATTATTTGCATAGCTGTTACCATTTTCTTCTCCGTTTCTCTCTCTCTTTCCTTTACAGCCGGAACTTTTATACTGCAGAAAGCATACTTATCAGTTACTCTTTACTTTGAGTTGATGCAGAGGTTAATATTTGAAGAACCTGCAAACGGAGTAAGAAAGATAGTTCTGGCCACTAATATCGCAGAAACAAGCATCACGATCAATGATGTTGCTTTTGTTATTGACTGTGGAAAGGCGAAAGAGACCTCCTATGATGCATTAAATAACACTCCCTGTTTGCTTCCTTCTTGGATTTCCAAAGTTTCAGCCCAGCAGGTATTGCTAGTTGTTCTGACTTGATAGCTTTTCAAGATCAAATAATAAAGACTACAAAGCCATTCGCCCCATTGATTCGTAATAGGAGTGACCATTGGTCACAGGGACATGGATTAGCAGTAGGGTTTACATACACGTAGATATACCAGCTATTAGATGTTATTTGTTCGTGTTATGCGCAGTTGCATTTCATATATACTGTGGACTACTAGAATTAAATATCCATTGCCAACCTTCTTTTTATTATTTCGACTGCTCAGTGGGTTACATTTAGTGAATTTAGTGTTGATTCTTATGCTCTGTTTGTGATTGCAGAGAAGGGGAAGAGCTGGTCGTGTTCAACCTGGCCAGTGTTACCATCTTTACCCAAAGTGCTTATATGAAGCTTTTGCAGAATATCAGTTGCCTGAAATTTTGAGGACTCCTTTACAGTCACTGTGTCTGCAAATCAAAAGTTTAAATTTTGGAACCATATCTGAGTTCTTATCAAGGGCACTGCAATCTCCTGAACTATTAGCGGTACAATTTTTGTTTATTTCCATGGTTAGATTTTCTTTTTATTAGAACTTTACCCATGTTAAGGTGTTTGATTTAAAGCAACCTTATAGTAATCACTGAAACAGTAGTATTCTTCAACTTTTCCCGCAGGTTCAGAAGGCCATTGAGTATCTGAAGGTAATAGGGGCATTAGATGAGAAGGAAAACCTCACAGCTCTAGGTAAGAGGAAAAATCCTTTCATCTGAATCATAGCAGAAATGAAATTTGTCTAATGTGGCTGAAATTCAGGTCGTTATTTGTCCAAGCTTCCCATGGAGCCAAAGCTTGGAAAAATGCTCATACTAGGAGCCATTCTAGGTTGCCTTGATCCCATATTGACCGTTACGGCCGGCCTGAGTGTGAGAGATCCTTTCTTGACACCTGTGGATAAGAAAAATGTAAGTCTTTCTCCCTCCATATATAAAATCAAATGCAGCTCAACTGCGCACTTATCACTATAACATCTATTGGTCTGTTTTACCCAAAGGCATCTCGTCTTCAAGTCAGATTGGTACGAGGTGTTGTGAAATCTCCCTGTCCCCTGAAAAATGTGTTTGTTTTTAACTCTCACAGCTCGCAGAAGCTGCCAAATCCCAGTTTTCACGTGATCACAGTGATCATCTTGCACTTGTTCGGGCATATGAGGGGTGGAAAAGAGCTGAGGAAGAAGGTGCCGTATATGATTACTGCTGGAAAAACTTTCTCTCAATACAGTCGATGAGAGCTATTGATTCTCTCCGAAAAGAGTTCTTCTCCTTACTCAAGGATACCGCATTACAAGATGGAAACCCAGCGACCTGCAAGTCAGGAGGGTATGATGAGAATCTTACACGAGCAGTTATTTGCTATGGATTGTATCCTGGAATCTGCTCGGTTGTGGTGAGTAGTACCTCTCTTGTCCTGCTCTCTCTTCTATTCAGCAGTCTGCTTTATTGAGAATTTATTTATGTGAATGACACATGCAGCATAATGAGAAATCATTTTCCCTGAAGACTATGGAGGACGGCCAAGTTCTTCTTTATTCAGTATGCTTCCATCCAGACAATTAATAAGAGAATTACCTAACCACTACTGTTTGGTTGGAAATTGAGTACATTTTTTTTTCCTTTTCTGTAGAACTCTGTAAATGCTCGGGAAACAAAAATACCATATCCGTGGTTGGTTTTCAACGAGAAGATAAAAGTGAACTCTATTTTCGTTAGGGATTCAACAGCTGTCTCTGACTCTGTGCTTATCCTCTTTGGCGGTAGCGTTTCCAAAGGAGACTTTGTGAGCTTCTCTCTGTCTATTGTTTTTTGCTTGTACTTGTGTTTCTTTGTTGACAGGATTGACAGCAATTTTTATTGCCAACCTTTTGTTTCTGGTAGGATGGCCACCTGAAAATGTTAGGAGGATACTTGGATTTTTTCATGAAACCTGCTGTTGCAGAGATGTACCAAACCTTGAAGAAAGAGCTTGACGAGCTGATACAGAGCAAAGTGAGTTTCATAATATCTAAAAACTAGTCAGCTTTGTTGTTGTGTATTTCAACTGTGTTAACAGATGTGGTCAGGGAATAAACATCTGAATTATGAATACTTTTCAGCTACTTAATCCTAAAATGGACATGCAAACACACCGTGACCTCTTGTTGGCTATATGGTTATTGGTCTCTGAGGATAAATGTGATGGAAGCTTTGTGTTTGGTCGGCAAGCACTTCAGCCTTTAGGAACGTCGGCGGTGTCAACACAACCGACATTGGTTTCAAGGACCGAAAATGGGCCCGGGGGTGACAATTCCAAGAGTCAGCTCCAAACAATGCTCACAAGGGCTGGTCATGCAGCACCGATGTATAAGACAAAGCAACTGAAGAACAACAAGTTCCAATCTACAGTAGAGTTTAACGGGACACAGATCATGGGGCAGCCTTGCAGCAACAAGAAGACTGCTGAGAAGGATGCTGCAACTGAAGCTATACGATGGCTGATGGGTGGGGCTAAGGAAAGCCATGAACATGTGAATCATATGTCAAACCTGCTGAAGAAAAGCAAGAAGAATCACCTCTGATTGCCTTGCTGAGACCAATGCCTTTGTAAAAGACAACAAGAAACAGGGATTTTGTGGAGTCTCAAATATTTCCTTGGCAAACCTGAGAGTAAAAGTGGGAAGAAAAAGAATTGACTCGGAGCATCACTTTGTGGCATGCGGCCAGATGGGATTGAAGGGAGCTGGTGTGTGAAAATCCGTTGGTGCAAGCACACAAATATAAGAGAGAATTAATGTGAGCATTGACATGCTGAATGTTGTCTGTTGCAATTCGTAGCATATGGTGTAATTCTATTAGTTAAAGGGTTTGACCAAAAAAGGGTTTGATGTTGAGACTTTAATAAGATGGGTTGATTGTTGTAGATAAAGTTTCCCACTTGTAAATATAGTAAGTTGTAAGAAGACTATTGTTTGTGTTGACAAGACTCTGCCTCTAAATAAGCATAACCGGCAGGTGGAGAAACTCACAGCATAGGCAAAACTGAACAGAGTAGATTCACCATGAATAAACATACACATGCATAGTCATTACAGAACTGTCTTATTCCGAAAGGACAAGGAAAAAAACAGAGAGACTAATGGTCCAATAACTTAAGAAGAATGGCCTGTTCCAGCAGAAAAAGAAAAAGATATCACCAAGTGAAGCCAGCTTAAAAAATAAAAAGCTAGGAAAATGGAAACTTACGGGGCAACACGCATGAGATCTCATTCCTTGATGAAGCTCAGAGGCTGATATTAAAAGCTTCATGGGACGGTATTCACCTGCCTGAGACTGTCCTCTATTCTCTGCGTAGCATATAACTTCTCGTTCTCTCAGGTGCTCGAATGCCTGTCATGCCAGCCATTTAGATCATAACCATATTCAAACCGTGACATTTCATAAAAGCTATACACTTACACGTAGGCAGACATTTTGTGCGTAGTAGTCTGAGGTCTGAAAAGAATCGTGTATCGTCTTATACTCTGGAAAACACATAGAATCCCAAGTTATTTTCATTGTGGCGCACTAAATTGAATTAATAGGTTATACCTTTCATCACACTGATGAAGTTGTATGAGCTTTGCTCTTTCACTTCTAACCTCCTCATGCATACTAAAAGATAAAGCTCCAGTATGGAACAATCTGCTCAACAAAGTTAGTAGTACCATTTGATTTAACCATCTTCTCTAAGGAAAAAGTTTAAGCCAAAAACATATTTCTCGAATCTAAATTATTTTCCAATTGGCTTATTATACCTCTAACGGCTTCCAATTTTGGTTGCCTTTGCATACTTGAAAGTGCTGTTTTGAAGTTCTCAAGAGAGAGGAGGCCAGATTCCAAATTCATTGAAGAAACAGCGCGGAATCTAACATCAAGAGATAGCCTCAACACAGAAAAAATGACAATTATATCAAGAAAGTAGCTCACTCTTGGAAATGACGACTTACATAAACTTCAGCAAACTGTTGACAGTAGAATTGGCATTTAAAAATGTCTTCAGCATGTCTTTGAATCTCGAATCTGATGTTATATTCTGCACATTACGCATTTGAAAGAAAAAAACTCTCAATTGGAAACCATCAATATTTCAGAACAAGAATTGACATCGTATAAAAGATATGCATGGTACAGTACTGATTGGGAGTGAGTGTTAGAACCTTAATCTTTTCATTGAACTGAGAAACATATCCACTGGGGAAGCTTGAGTCAGCTGGTAGAGAAAGCAGGTGTTCCAATAAACTAGAGAGATAATCCAAATAATAATACAAGTTAATGTTTTCTGCTCATTACAGATCAGAAAGATGCTGCTCATTACCTGTCAATTTCTTCCCTAGATGGAGGAAGAAACAAAATTTTCCTGTGTGAAAAGCGAGATCTCACCCTTTTCTCAAGGAGTTGGTCAGCATCCTGCGGTGAGAGATTGCATGTAGAAGATTTTAAACCAGAGTACTGTCCTCAAACATAAATAACAGAGTCTATAAAAAAATTAACCAGAAATAATCTTAAACCCAATGCACGATCATACCAGTCGAGAACTAATACCGACGACAACAGCTTGTGATGTTACAGATTGCATAGCATCCAGCAAACTGTACAGTAACCGTTGCTTTCCCTATATATAACCAAAATAATAGGTGAGTTGACAGACGTCCAATTCCTTAACTCATCAAAAGTTCTGTTCTACTTCTCAACCTTAGGATGGCTCTGGGTAAAATGTTATTCTATCATAGGGAAAACGAGTAACTTGCCTGTGCAAACATGTCGAATTCATCAAGCACAAAGATGATTGTCTTATGTGCTAGTCCACATTCCCTGAAAAATTTCAATCAGTTTGTCTTAGTTGATTATCAACAAAACCAAAATGCTCTTTACGTCAAGGTAACTATACTCACCGCAGCATAGCTATTATAAATTGCGAGTTCTCATCGAATGATGCCTAAAGATGAGCCAATTGTCACATTAATTAAAAAACTAAAATCATTATGAACATTTGGTTGAAAAGTGAAAAGAATGCCATATACCATTTTGGAGAAGAGCAGATGATGTTCCATACACAACTGTCTAGCAATTTCCTGAAGAAAAAAATCAATGCGAGCCAGTGAATATCACACATACATTAGTTGTAACTTAATCCACCGTCAACTAAAACATAAAGAAATCCCTTGAATAAACATCATTACGCCAACCCCAGAGTGAATATTGAAACCCATTGACATAAAGTTAACTAAGAGATTGAGAATGCTGGCTCTCTCAAGCTAACGAGACCTTAAATGCACAAATATCCTCACTATGCAGGAGTCCATTCAATCTGATCTGCATCCACACAAGGTATTAGTTATGACAAGATGGAGACACAACATATCCCAATGTAGATTGCTTATATATACAAAATCACACATACTACTGTTACTGAATCTGGATACTCTTCCATTAAATCACCAACAACGAGATCCAACACCTGAAAAACCATTTAAAAATTAACAAATCAAACGCCACGAGAGTATAAAGAAGCAAGGTTGAGAGGATCATACAGCAGCTTTCCCAGAGCCACGAGGACCCAGAAGCAAGATTGAATTGTTGCATCCTTCCGTGATAGAGGTCGACACAATGAACTTCAATTTGCTGAAAAGAAAGAGACGATTTTTATTTTAGGTTTTATTTATCAAAATGAATCCAATTTACGGAATTTTCAGACAGAAAGACAAAGCAATTAAAACCTGTAGTTGCTGTCTGAAGAACCGGAAAGTGGTCTGAAGACGAAAGTAGGATCGCAGAGCCTCCCGCGAATCAGATTTAGGGTTTTCTCCGCCGGATTCTCTTTGCCCATCGGTAAAACAAATTGGCGGGAAAATGACTCGGCCGATCTCCAGTCCTCAAGTGAACCATCGTAACCACTGGTATTTACTGTTCAGTAAAGTTGGGCCGTGATGGGCCTTTGTTTCTCGAAACGATGACGTTTCGGATTTACATGAGCCGAAGGAAACTCGAATGACAAAGTAGTAATAAATAAAGTGTTTGGGCCGTAATGGGCCCTTTCTGTAACGATGTCGTTTTGAATTTACATGAAGCGACGGAAACTCTTGCTGAGAACCAATCGTTCTCTCAGAGGCTCTCCGCTCTTGCAAGCAAAAGAGAGGATTGTTTCTTGAACTGGAGAAGACAGAGAGAAGAAGTTATGAGCAGCACAAGCACGAGTTCTGCTGCTCTAATCCACCATTTCCGCCTCACCAGTCTCAACTTGAATTCCCCTAGAAATCTTCCGTACACTCTGAGTTTCTGCAACTCATGGAAGGAAAGTGGACTTCGAAACGGTGTGACGCGACGCTCTAGCAAAAGCTTAACCCCCGTGACTCGCTTATCAGCTCTGGGTGAAAACTCCGTTGATTCACCAATAGAAATCACTCCCAGCGTTAGCTCTGCTGTAGAAGACAGACCAGGTATGTTAACTTAAACTCCAGTTTCTTGTTTCTGTCGTAATGAAAGAGTTGTTTTTTATTCGTATCTTTGTCGAAAGTTTACACTTTTAACCTTCCGGGTTAATATAGCTGTGGAAGATGCATCCTTTGAGCAAGAAGACAAAGCAAGTTCGATATATGAGTTTCTGTATCCTCGCAAAGACGAGCTTCCTGATGACAAAGAGATGACTATATTCGATCACCTCGAGGAGCTCCGTGAGAGAATATTCGTCTCTGTTTTGGCTGTGGGAGCTGCAATCACGGGTTGCTTCGCTTACTCCAAAGATTTAATCGTGTTTCTTGAAGCCCCTGTCAAAACACAGGGTGTACGGTTTCTTCAGCTAGCTCCAGGAGAATTCTTCTTCACAACTTTAAAGGTCAGAGTCTCTTGGACTAAAGGTAAATGATTAGATTGTCAGATGAAAAGGTCTTATTTTTTTATGTTTGTTGTGGTTACAGGTATCGGGTTATTGTGGGCTTCTACTAGGGAGTCCAGTAATACTGTATGAGATTATAGCTTTTGTACTTCCTGGTTTGACACGAGCTGAGAGAAGGTTTTTGGGGCCAATTGTGTTTGGTTCCTCTTTGCTCTTCTATGCTGGACTTGCTTTTTCCTACTGGATTTTAACCCCTGCAGCCTTGAATTTCTTTGTCAACTACGCAGAAGGGGTGGTTGAATCTCTCTGGTCTATTGATCAGTACTTTGAGTTTGTACTTGTGCTTATGTTCAGCACTGGCTTGTCTTTCCAGGTATATAGCAATGAGAATATACATGTTGCAACTTGCAAGTACATCGTAATGTATGCATCTTCACCTCGAATTTGGCTTCTTGTGTTCGTTTATAGGTTCCAGTAATTCAGTTACTCCTGGGACAAGTAGGGGTGGTGTCAGGAGATCAAATGCTATCCATATGGAAATATGTTGTGGTTGGTGCGGTGGTTGTAGCAGCTGTTGTCACTCCCTCGACAGACCCTGTCACTCAAATGCTCCTAGCAACGCCTCTTTTGGGGCTATACTTGGGTGGTGCGTGGATGGTCAAGCTCACAGGTCGGTGAGGATCTTAGATTATCAAAGACAAATAAAATCATGTATATCACCTTCCATGCAAGAAACCACAGTTTGGTACTTACATTGTTTATCTGAAACATAATCTTTATAGCAACCAAAAAAGAGAACATAGGTCTCAATGGGGCTATGTAAATCCTATCTTCTACAACCCATGAACATTAAACTCTGAGACCAACCATTAACATGGAGATACCTGCAACGTTTACTATATAATCTCACAATTTTCATTATAAAGACGCTTCACCTGAGAGCTGAAAAACAACTTTTGTTAATGCGTCCAGAATCATTTAGGATTTGTTTCAGGTTTAAAATCCACTGATGTAAAGATGAAACATAAACAAGGAAGAGAAATGCCACAAGTAAATCACAACAATATTAAAGAGTCTGTGTGCTAATGGTTGCACAACACTCAGTTTCTGATAACCGAATTTAACAAATGCACTTTCAAATGCCCGTCCACGTTTTCACTTGTCTATGCTGTGCTCTCTTTTCTCATCTGACAACATTCCATCAGTTTCGGATGCCGACTCTCTGTCATGTTTATGAAGCCCTCTCCTTCGCATTGCTCCATCATCCTCGCCTGAAGACTCTTCCCTTCGATGCCTTTTGTGTTGTCTTCTCTTTCCACTCTTCCCACCATCCTCAGAGTCGCTGGACGAGGCTGAACCTCTGCTGTGCCTGTGATATTTGCCTCGTCTTCTTCCTCCTTTCTCTTCCTCGCTATCACTTGAAGTAACCACCTCGCTATGCGACTTGTGCCTTGAGCTATGCGACTTGTGCCTCCGGTGGTGTCTTATCTTTATCCTGTGCTCGTCATCAGACTCACTTTCGTACTCATCATTGCTACTTGAGGACCTTCTCTTGTGCCTCCTTGATTTCCTATCTTTCCTCCTATCACTATCATCTGAATCAGAGTGTGCATGCCTCCGGTGCTTACTGTGAGTTCTCCTTGACTTTCTTCTCACCTCAGAGCCACTATCACTTTCTGAGCTCGATTCAGACGCATCCCTATGTCTTCGCTTCTTTGACTTCTTATCTTTGGTTCCAGTAGCCTTGGCAGCCGCCTCTAGCTTCTGCTCCCATTTCAGAGGAGCTTCTTTCTTCGCAAGAATCTGTCTTTTCTTCTCCTCCACCATCTGCATGAACTTCTTGGAGTCCATTTCGAATCAAAAACCAGCTGAAAATCTGCATTTTGGTATGAATATAACCAAAAGTGCATCTCACAAAAGAGAAGAAGATAACAATGTTAGCTCTTCTATCCATAAACAATCAATTAAGCTTAAAAAACAAACGACAAACAAAAAAATAATGAGTTCTTGAAGGAACACAATCAAGGCAAAGCACAGAGAGAATAACTATGAAGTTGATAAAACAACTCAAACGTTTAACACTTTGGCAACTCCTACAAAAAGTAACACTCCAGCAAAATTACAGTTATTGCAACTAGGGTTTACCATTCAAGACTAATAACTGCAAAGACTCAAAGATAAAGCTTTAAAACTAACGCGATAGAGTACATATGAACCAAACTTCTTACCTGATGCGAGTGAAAGTTATAAGATTAGCCCAAGAGGAGAGTCAAGGCAAGCTTCCTGAAAACTCCGAGGGCGAAGATAAACCACAACAGATAACGAATCTGCAAAACAGGGGACAAGTTGTATTCAAGATATCATCACTCCAAGAATTTCAAGAAAATCAACATAGACTAAGATAGGTTCACGCACTAAGAGAACAAGACATCTCGAAAAAAAGAAGGGGAAATTGAAACTCAGATCTACAAGATCGGTGTTCAATTAGGGTTTGAAGGTCTGAAATCTGAGAGTAGGATCTTACCGTAAGGAGAGGAACAGAGAGGAGGAGAAGACAACCGCCTTAGGGCTTCGCTTAAAAGTCTTCTCGGAATGCTCTTCGACAGATCTGTCTGAAATTAATTGACTTTTTTATCCCGTATTCTTTTGTAGATTTACGAGTTATGTGTATATATTAAAAAACTGTGTTCTCTTTTAATTAAGCCCAGTAATATCCAACATTTTCAAGCCCAAAAGGCTTTTTTTCTTTAACAAACATCGCTTCAAGATCCTTCTAGTCATCAAATAAAGCCTTAGCACAGAACATTTCGACATACACAAATGTAAACTAAGGGTGGCCAAGGAAGGGGTCACAACGTGATTAAATTATTAATTACTGAAGTGATTAGTAACTTTGGTAAACACAACACTGTTGCTATTTCAAATATAGCTTGTACAAAGGAACACAAAAGAAAAAAAATCAGATATGGATCCTGTTCCGTTTCTTTACCAGTTTAACTTTTTTTTGGAAACTCCACAACGTTTCAGGGAGTGGTCAGTAGTACTATATGTTATAATTTGGAATTTAGACGGTGAGGCCATCAAAGCCACATTGTTTGTAAATCAAAGCCTGCTTCCTCGGACTAATCCCTATCCCGCAATTCACTGATACCTGCATTTTCCCATCAATACAATAATAATAACAATAAATGAAAGCATTAAATACTCAAGAAGGTGTTACGTCCTAATAATAAGCACAAGATTTAGGAGTTGTTAATAATGGGATTATTAGCTTTTTTTAGCTGGTGGATTAAACACAATGCAAAGTGCCTACGTGGATCCTAGCAAAAGGTGAGTGGGACTAGTGGTGTAAAAGGGAATCTATTACTTAACATCAAATTCTTCTTCTCCTCTTTTTCTATTTACCCTCAAAGTTTTTACTGCTTGTGGTAAATTTCTTTTACTCAGTTCACACTAGTCCATCCAGATCCACCACAAATCCTTTTCCGACAGAACTGAAAAATAAAAAGAGACAAAAAGATGTAAGAACCTGAACGCCTGGGGAATCAAAGTTCATGACTCGGATCTTAGCACTAACATCTCCTTTAACAGTAAGCTCAACTCGGTCGTTCAACGAAGCGTCTCTCACCAGATCAGCCGCGTTGCCTTGCATAAGATTCACTCTATCCACAGCAATAGTCGCCTCAACATTCCTCGTGCTATGCGCGTCTTGGTAGAATCCAGGCACCGTGGCTCTCCCTAGAGGCAAGCCTTTGTACATCACCGTGAAGCTGGACTCACCGTACCTGATCCCGACTTTATTCGGGTTACCGGCGGTGAAGAGCATGCGGATTGTGAAGGAGAGGGAGGCGGTGGTTGGATCCATGACGCTAGGGTTAGGGTTGTCTGGAGATGTGATTCCCATGTTCATTACTGCCACTTGTTGTAGATCGAACTGTGGTTTCTTTGGCTTCACGGCTAGTAATATGATTAGGACTACTGCGAGTACGACGAGGGCTAGAAAGGCGAAGAGGAGGAAGAGGCAGCAGCAGCATCCTTTGAGAGATGCTGTTGATGATGAGGAGGAGGAGTAGTTTCGGTAGTATGGTTGTTGATGATGCCTCGTTGGTGGAGGCATAATAGGTGAAAAGCAGGAAGCTCTCTCTCTCTCCTTACTTCAATGGCGGTGCTGTGGAAAGAAAAAGATGAGCGAGAGAGAAAAGGAGAGAGAGAGACTTGTGCTTGAGGATAGTATTTGACAATTTATTAGTTTTACAATAAACGATTCTAACTACAATAAGAAAATAATTAAGATGAAGTATGGCAATAAATCTGGTGCACAAAAAAAAAGGAAGGCAATAAATCTATACCCTCTCTTCCTAATCTCATAACACCAAAATAGATTCATTACAAATGATAAAATGATTGTTGCATAGTAAAAATAACAAAAGTAATCACTTGGATTTGAGAAAACTGAATTTTGTGGTGAGAAACAGATACTTTTATGTACTCAGAAAACAAACGGGGATAGAACTCAGATACAAACATACAGTAAAACACAAGCAGTCTTCTTTTTTTTTTATAGATATTTCTTGTAAGGAAACGTTTTGGTTACTTTGTGTTGAAGTTGACTTGATGTTGAAAAGACACTGTTTCTACTTCACTGGACTTGTGGGATTAAAGTACAGACGTCGTCAACCTCATTCCCTCTTATCTTCCTCAATATCTTCTTCCGTGTCCGAGTCAGTATTCTTCTCTAGCTTGACTAAGCTAATATCACCATCTTGTTTCCCCCCTGTCAGAGACTGAACTTCCTCGTTTTCTTCATCCACTTCTCCCGAGTAAGCGTATCTGTTCAAACCATTAGTCTCACATTAGCATCATCAAGGCACAATAAACTGGACCACTAGCGTCTATCTAGCCCAGACTTCCACAAGACCAACAGAACATGCTCAGCTGGTACAGTTTCCATTTCAGTTACTCAGCTCACAAATCAAGCTTCTTGTTGGTATGCTAGACATTTATCAAAACCTTTAAGTTGGTGTAACATACCTTTGAGAGTTCTGTGATGGGGTCCAGAGATAGCATATAATACATAGCAACACAAATGCAATAACATCCCAGAAGGCAGTTATAGTCCAAGCAGTCTGCCATCGTTCATTGAACGGATCTGTTGCTTTGAAGTGCACCTGCAGGGGACAAATCATCAGGCAAGCTTGATAACATTCCAAGAAATAAGGATCTAGCTTGATTTCAAAACCAGTTTTAAGTCATCCTAAATAATAAGTTCAGGAGTGCCTTCACCAGCCATTTACTCAAGTAGGAAATGAGTTAATACGATTTACAGTTTTACTACATCAGTATCAAATCAAGCTTGAGAAAACAGTACCTCATACACTATCCAAGCAACGGAGGTAACAACCAAAACAGCAAGAGCATTTGAGAACTTCCTGTAAATATCCAACTTCACTGAAGTCCTCTTCATCTGCATAAGAATCAATCATAATGAAGTTTGATAAGCTACTCTATTGAATCTCGCCTGAAAACCTTACAGATTCTAATCAAAAAGCTCCCAATTTAGAAAGAAAGAGATACCTGTAGCTGCTCCAGTGTTCTGGAAAGAGAGGTAAAGATCCACAATATAAGAAACGCATCCAAGAAAGCATCAGGCAAGACAAGAAAAAGCTTTGCTCTTCCAGACACATCATCAATAATCCCAACATTCTCAGCAATATCAAGCATCTCCGAAGCCACAAAGTAAGTACCTCCAACAAGAAGAACCTTAGAAGTAAGCCCACCAAGAGTCGACTTAACAACCCCAAACCCCATGGAAACACAAAGTATCAGAATCCTCGAAACAGTCTTCCTAACAGCACCAATAGTAACAACCCAAGTCGTAAGCGCCAAAGGCCTCTTCCCAGTACTATTAAAATTCGCATAATCCAAATACCAAAACACCATCTCAAGCAACCCAAGAACAATAACCACAGTTACACAATGCTGAAGCTGCAAAATATCTTTCCTAAACCTCAAATACTGAAAGAACCAAACCACACTAAGCAACACATAAGCAAACGCCATGTACACATAGAACTTCATCAAAGGAGCCATCCTACCAGGAAGATAACCCTCAGGATTCTTCCAAACAGTCTTCCCTGTCAACTTAACTCCCTTAAGCTTAGAATCACACGAAATAAACAAAAGATTGTACATCCCAGTTTTCTTGATTAGAATCTCAGTGTCTTCCATCTTGGTAGATAATGTTTTCCCTTTGAATTTGGCGCGTAAGAGGATAGGCCAGTTTGGATCGTGTGAAGAAGGGATCCTAATGATCTCTCCTTGCTTGCAGCCCTGTAGCTTGGCGAGATCTGGTGTGCAGCAGATGGATCTCTGTCCACCGTAAGCTGACCCGCCGATGTTGTTGCGATCCGAGGCTTCGAAGATAACGGCTTGGACTAGGCCGTTGCGGCCTTTTCGTTGTATGTCGTTTGTTCTCCAGAGAGTGATGTTCTCAAACCTGCAAAACGAGTATAGATCAATGCTTAGACTCAGACAATGTGAGAAATCTAGAGGAGAAGGGAGAGTTGCGAACCTGATGAAGGATCGGGAAGAGGCGAAGATGCCTTCGCTGCCGCCGTAGAGGAGGAGGGAGTTGCCGACGTCGTGGAAGGGTTGGGAAGGGTAGATGTGGACGGAGGATTCGGAGGTTTTGAAGTGGAGAGAGAGGAGAAGTGGGAGGAGGAGGAGAGAGAGGTGGATTATGTTTCTCGAATCCATTGGTCGCGATTATCGGGGGAGGAAGGAGGATTCTCCGGCGAAGTTGTGGAAGCGGGAGAAGGAAGGAAGGAAGTAGCTGGTGAGTCGCTGTTCTTTGCTGAGTTTCGGACCCACCGAAAGTTGATCTAACTACTCAGTATAATGTTTGGGCCTTAGTGTGGCTAGACGAGAGATCCGGCCTAGTGAATCTATGGACAAATAGGTATGGGTGATTTGGTTCTTGTTCGGTTTTTATGTTTTTTCTGATTCTAGAGACATACGAATTGTTCGGTTTCAGTTCTTTTGGTCTTCAGCTCGGTTTCAGGTAATAAATATAGGAACCGGATCTGATAAATCAGATACGGGTTACAGGTAATTTCAAATAATTCGGATTGCATATCAGTTTTTTTTAGTCAATCTATTATATTAAAAGAGAAATCATGACTCATTTTATGTGTGATATTTTAGTTTTGATCGTCTTTAGGATTTTATAAAATTCTACATAACATTATAATATATTTTCATATCTTTAATTTTTGTTTGAAATACAAATAAATAGTTGTAAAAAATTCTAACAAAATCTTTTAAAAATCTTTATAGTTTCAAAGAGTATTTGATTAAAATTTTAATTATCATAAAATATAAATAAACTTTTTTTTTCATTTTTTATTTATAAACAAAAAATTAAATTATGTAAAACACTTTTAGCAATATCCCAAGTTTTCTTATGTATTATGTAGGTCCAATTTAATTTAATTTTTACATATATTTCAAATTTAGAAATAAAAAATATAAATTAGTAATGTTACATAATAATGTTTTAAAAACTGTTACAAAAATACAAATTTATAAATTTTATATTAATAATATTATAAGTCACATAAATTTATTATAAAATTGGATAGCATACATAATCAAATTATACTTAGTTATTGATAAATTTTATTATATAATTTCATATATTTTCGTATTAAAATACCCACACAGTTGTGCGGGTCGAAATCTAGTTTTAGTTTATAAAACTATTTTAAAACTATTTGGTATTTAAAACTAAAATTTAACAATATTTTAAAGAAAAGTTCTCTATAATAGATCTAATTTTTTTGTCATAAATATAAACCTCAAAAATAAAATGACCAAATTAAATTTAATTATTTTATCAAAAATAAGTAAATATACATTTATATCCTATAGATTAACTAATTATATATTTTTTTGTTTAGAGTCGAGAAGTGAAGTTTTGAAGATAAGATTTCAAATTTAAAATAAAAAATAAAATAAAAATTTTGAAAATAAAAATTATTTGATCATTTTTAATTTTTGAGGTCTATTTTTTGTGATAAAAATTTTAAAATATATATTTAAGAGAATTGTCCTATTTTAAATATATGAATTGTATCCTAGATAGTTAGGTATATCCAATTGATTTATCGGTTTTGTTCTAGTTTGGTTTCCGATTTTCAGTTTAAGAAATACAGGAATCCATATTATCTGTAGACTTCGGTTTGCATTCGGTATTTTCGGTTAGGTTCAGGTTCTGCTTTTTGGGTTCTCGGTTTATAATGTGGCCATGCCTAGTACAATAGTCAATGCCACAGACGCGAATTCGATCTATCGAAAGCTGAAAAGGACGACTAGCAAAACACGGTGGAGGACTCTGCTTCATCGCCGTTTCTCAGGAACAATCGGAATTAAGACGACTGAGTGAAATCCAGAACATCTTCAGATACAGACAAGATCTCTATTGGATTAGATTTGAGTGTCGGATAGAAGATCAAGTTCCGAGAATGGAGGGAAGCCCTCTGATTCTTGTATAGATCCACCCAAAGGTTTCTCCTTTTTTCCCTCTAGTTTCTATTTTCTATTTTTCTTCCGACCACGTGATTTGGTTGTTTGTCTGATCTCTGGTAGAACTTTAGAGAGTCTGAAACTTGAGTTTACTTTCTTTACCGTATTAGTTCTAAAGTTAACAAGCTTTAATGGTCCTTGAATCATTTCCTTTGGCTGCAGATTTGACTGCCTGATGTTTCTGACCAGCAACAGCTCATTAGTTTCCTTTCAACGTGTTTATAACTTAGCCTGATGGAAGCAGACGACGGAGGGAACAATTCTAATCACGCTTCCAAACAACGTTTGCGTTGGACTCATGAGCTTCATGAACGTTTCGTTGATGCCGTTGCTCAACTTGGTGGCCCTGACAGTGAGTTTCCTATGTTTCTATTAAATTTAGTAACTCATGTTTTGTTGTCATGAGAGGAAAAGCCTATCTGTTTGGTTAGGGTTACTGAATGTTTTTTCCTCTCTCTTTGATGTTTCAAAGGAGCTACACCTAAAGGAGTTCTTAGAGTGATGGGTGTACAAGGGTTAACTATTTATCATGTCAAGAGTCACTTACAGGTAGTATACTTGAATAGATTACAGTGTTCGGTCCTGTTTTATTCTCTCTTTCTCTTTAAGTCTGAACCATTAATGCATCCCTTAGTTTCTTTTGCTGATTTTTTCACATGTGTGTTTTGACTCAGAAATATCGTCTTGCAAAGTATCTGCCAGATTCTTCGTCTGAAGGTAAGTGGACATTTAATTCCTTTATTTTATCTCATGCTTTCTGTTACCTATTTGCCTAAAACTGGAGTTTATGTATTTTTTTCAGGGAAGAAAACCGATAAGAAAGAATCTGGAGATGTGCTTTCTGGTTTGGATGGTTCACCGTACGTGAAGTTTCATTGTTTGAGTTAATTTTGATGCTACCACATGGTGTTTAAGATAAAGTGATCAGAAAGAGGCTAACACTTTTTGATTACAGGGGAACACAGATTACTGAAGCCCTCAAGTTGCAGATGGAAGTTCAGAAAAGATTGCACGAGCAACTAGAAGTATGCCTTCACCATGCTACTTTAGGAAATAATTAATTAGTTAGTGGTTACTTTGCGTGAAGTATGACATTCTTTGCTGTTTTGTAGGTGCAAAGACAGCTGCAACTACGGATAGAAGCACAAGGGAAGTACTTGAAGAAGATAATTGAAGAGCAACAGCGACTCAGTGGAACTCTTGGCGAATCCTCAGGGCCAGTAACAGGCGAATCAGATCCTGCAACCCCTGCCCCAACATCCGAGTTTCCCCTACAGGGTAAATCTGGCAAAGAATGTGAGCCAGACAAGAGCCATTCACTTGAAGAGTCTCATTCATCTTACCCTGAGGCACTGACACCAGACTCGGGGTGTCACATTGGGTCCCAAGACGAGAGCGCTGGAGAAGAGAGATCATCAAAGAAGCCTAGGTTGATGAGAGGAGGTGGAGCTGGATATACATCTGAGATGGTGGTGGCGCACCCAATACTAGAATCAGGCTTGAATACAGCTGGTTACCATCAGTCAGACCATGCTCTCACCTTTGACAATCCGTCTACATCATTGCTAGGGACTGAAAATGGATTGGACAAGGTTTCAGGAGACGATCTATGAGTTGTCATCTGTAGTTGAGTGTGTATCACATGTAGTTTTGTTGTCTATCCTTATTCCTATTAGTTAGGAGTTTCCACTGCTCTCTAATTATAGACACTGCCACGAGCATGAACAATGAATATATGTCGTTTTGTTCGGTAATTTGGTAAAAATACAACAAAATTACTTTCTTACAAAACAGTGAAAGTTCTGCTGAAGCTATTTAGAAGAAAAAAACAGTTCTTCAAGGACATTTTCAATGTAAAAACAGGTATATTTCACTAATAACATCGGTCTTTACTATCCAAACAAATGTAGTTTACGTATCATCTACAATTTGGTTTCTCATGTAATGAAGATCTCATCAAAAAATAATAAAAGAAATAAAGTTTGACGCATATTACAACTGCTCTTCAATAGAGACTCTATTGCTAAGGATTGATGTTGCATTCTCTGAGATAAACGTGCTCATAGTCTACGTGCTTTGACCAAATGCCTCGATATTTTTGAAGCCCAATCTCGAGCCATGGTTTGAGGTTGCCATTGTAGTGTACGACGGCTGCCCTCTCAATATCTCTCTGGTTCACACTTGGGTTGTATCCAAGTCCCAGCACGTGCCATCTCCGTTCTAGCGGGTATGTTCTTTTCCAAAATGTGATGAGACCAGGCGGCAGCGTCCCTAGCTTCCATAGTTCTCGGTCTTCATTCTGCAAGTTCAAAACAGTTCGTGTATAAGATCAACAAACATTGTTGAACTCAAAGACCTGCAACCAAGTCCACAGCCACAAGCAACCAAACCATAGGTGAATATATTTTCTGCGTACCAGATTCTGCCAACGATGGTAAACCTCTGTTATGTTTTGCCTCTTCCATTCGTCAAGGTCAAAAACATTCATACCATACGCCCATCCACAAGCTCGAGGGTCAAAATTCTTGGAGATGAGTGGATTTGAGAAGTTCAGATATCTGTCAAAGCGATGAAAGCTTTCCCCACAAGTCTCCACAGCACCGTTGACATTACCCTTCAGATCAACTAACCAAAGACCAGAAAGGTCCTTCTGCACAACTATATCATCATCCAAGAAAACCACCTTGCTTAGCTTCGGGAAGATCTCAGGCAAGTAAAAGCGAAGATGATTAAGGATAGATAAGTATTTTGGATTCCGGAACTTCAAGTTGGCATCTGAATTTGTATGGTGCGCCCTGAAGTAGTAGTCTATCATGGACCGAGAGCTAAGCTGTTTGAGAACAGGACTGTAGCTTGAATTCAGCCATGTAAATTCTTCAACGTTCTGAACCTGGATGGTGGCTTTGCCTGGTGGGTTGTTTAAGAACCACATCCTCATTGCCGCATAGTTGAGTTTGTCTGTGACGATGTGGAAGACATGCTTTGAGGGATGCTGCCAACAAACCAATATGACCATAAGTATAACTTAAGGAATTACATTTAACTGTTCAATCAGATGAACAAAGTTAATTCTTACCTTTGCATTGGTTATGGTAGAGTTAACAACAACTGATGCAGCCAAAACATTATCAGAGAAGAGGGCATAGTGATAAAGCTGATTATCTTCTAGTTTCTCCTGATTCGGGAATTGTCGCTCAGACGAATTTAAATTGTAGTAATCGGTAGTGAGGCGTAAAGGGAGGCAGTGAAGGCCCTTTGGAATCGTCTTGGCAGTCAGTTGTGTCAAGAACATGGTTTGCTTCTTATGGACTCGTAGCTGCTCCTCTGCCGAATGGAGCATTGCACGTAGCTTCTTCACCACTGTGGAGCAGTCATCTTGGATCTGCTTGCCTTTGGCCAATGTTAGCTCCATTGCTTTCAGCCTTTCTATAGCACTGAGTTTAAAAAATGCCAGAGACGTTAGTCACTGGAAGAAACTTTTTTTAAGAGGTCATTCCAAGGAAGGAAACTTACTTCTTTGGGAGATCCGAATCCTTGGAGGCATCTAAGACAGCCCGTGTAACTTCTTTAACACGGAGCCGAAGCTCTCTCACAAAATGTGGATTAGCCTTGGCAGCTGGAAGTGAAAGATAAACCTTTGCCCTAATCAGCTGATCTTTAAGATGCCTCACCTGAGCATCAGGCATCACCACATTTCCCCTCTCTTTCTCAGCTCCAAAATCTTTAGGCTCTTGCTCATCAACCTTTTCAGTGGTTTTCTGAGTCAACTGAACTTGCATCCTTTCCTACAAGATGACGAGATAGGTGCACAGCTTAATGAGAGAGTACAAAGATCATTTTGTCATAACAACACCATAATTTGGTGATTTTGCAAAACAATCTACCACAGGAACAAGTCCTGCTTCTCCTAATCTACACTATCAATCACAAAGTAAAATCTGAAGCCTATCAATGAGGAAACTCCGATGGAACTCAATCCAAGAAACTGGATACTCTTGTCATATAGAAAACGTACCTTATCCTGAGAGGTATCAGAAGAAACGTGCACATCACTTGGCTTATCCATCTCCGAAGCTGTATCAGTGACTTGTTTGATGTGATTATCAGTTTGAGACTGAGTCTCATCGTCGGCGGCTGAAAGAACACGAGCAGAAAACTGGTCTCTCGTTTCTGAAAAAGGTAAAAGCTTTATGAACTAAACTCGTCTAAAGTTTAAAACTTTGAATAAAAGAAAAGTAACAAGAGAAGGATAAACTTGTAGAAACCTTGCTTCCGCGAAGAATCAGAGTCTTGCGTGGAATACACTACACCCACGACGTCTCTTCTCACCACCGCCTGAGATTCCTATTACACAAATGAAAACAAGAGACTAAGAAAACAATTGAAATAAGATCTAAAAGGCGAATCAAGTAACTTGAAAACGAGAGAAACATTCACCCGTGGAAGCAGATTCAAACGGTTCTCTTCGGAATTGAAAGTCTGAATCAAGAAAAAGAGTAAAGCTTTAGAAAATTGTGAAGAAAGAACTCATCAATGGAGGAGGAAGAAGAGAAGTAAACTAACCAGAGCAGTTACGTCATCGATGAAATCGCGTTTAGCTACACAATCAATCAATCAAACAAACACATAGGAGTAAGAATGCGAATCGAATCGTAATTAAAAACAAAAAAAACTCAAAATCGGAGGAAACTAACAAGATGGAGTCTTGATAGAGGCGTAGGGATCGGTGTAGAGAAGAATAGGAGCAGCGACGGTGAGAAGCAATAAGATGAGAACAAGATTTCGGAACGTCACCATTGTTGTCGTCGTCGTAGCATCAAGATCAAGAGAGATTAGAGCATCAATGTGCGGACTGTGAATGATTGTTTTTTCTCTAGTGAGAGAGAGAGAACCAGGTGAAAACTAGCTGTTCTTTTATAATGACGATTTTACCCTTTTTTAACTCGGTTTAGAGTTGATTTCTTTTTTTTTTTGGGAAATTTGCCAAAAGGGGACCAAAAAACACAACATTTGTCCCCTTAGAATAAATATCATGATTTATGTCCCCTTAGAACAAACTTTAATGAAAATTCAAATTAGTCCTCAGTATTTAAATTTTTTTAATTTAAATATAGAATTAATAAAAAAAAATACAAATACTAATTAAAAAAGGTGAAAATACATATATACTAATAAGCATACAAAAATCGTACAAGTCAAAATCCCTAAGTCAAAACACCAACTCCCCTCGTGTTCTCTCCGGCGCCGATTCCCTTCCGTCTCCGGCGTTCNATGTGCATGTATTAGAGAAACAGTGGGATAGCTTAGAAACTCAACAATTATCACCTCTCTTCAACTATGAACCGAGATGAAAAATGAGACCCCTTTTTGATATTGATTTGTTTTACATGTTATTTTTGTGATTCATTTGTGTTCAATTTACATGTGATTATTGTGATTCTTTTGTGATGCTCAATGCCTTCTTCGAAAAAGCGTTTTGTAAATAGTACGATTTTTGTGATTCTTTTGTGTTCAATTTAACATGCAAACCGATCAATTAAGTTACTCTTCAGAGTTTTGTGCTTAGTAGCTCACAATGTAACAATTTTTGTGATTCTTTTGTGTACTATTAACATGTAAAACCCATCAATTTAGTTACTCTTAAGAGTTTTTAACTGAGTAACTCACACTGTATATAGTTTTGTGATTCTTTTGTGTACAGTTTAACATGTAAAACGGATCGATTAAGTTATTGTTAAGAGTTTTGTACTTAGTCTGTCAATTGATACTGACTATCATGTTATTTGATCTCATTTTTTACAGGCATGGCTTTGGAGTATCCAAAACGCGTGTTCGAAGAAGGCATTAAGCATCAGATTGCTAAGATTAACAACACCTGTAGACGTACAATTCTTGATATACTGAAGGTTGCTCTCAAGGATGAGTACGAGGAAGTGCAGAAAGACCCGGTCTTTGGTCCGCTTCTGGCCATCAATGATAACAAGCTCATCTACTCAGGGAAGATTGTTCACAGCTTCATATGCAAGCAGTTGAAGGTTTCTAAGCTTCACGAGCTGTGGTTTCTGTTTGCAAAGAGGCCTCTTAGGTTTTCAATGCAAGAGTTTTATGCTGTGACTGGACTCAAGTACAAAGAGGAACCAGATATTGA
>CAKOAT010520710.1:0-47180 GCA_932364175.1 Eruca vesicaria subsp. sativa
AAAACGATCTCTCGAGTTTTATAAAACGATCTCTCGAGTTTTATAAAACGATCTCTCGAGTTTTATAAAACGATCACTCGAGTCTTATAAAACGATCTTCGAGTTTTATAAAACGATCTCTCGAGTTTTATAAAACGATTCTCAAGTTTTATAAAATGATTCTCGAGTTTTATAAAACGATTCTCTAGTTTTATAAAATGATTCTCGAGATTCATAAAACTGTTGCGTTTACGCGTTTGCGGGGAATTTTGGCTATTGATTCTGTCGTACCGATTTTGACCCCAACATGGTTAGATTAGGGAATTTAGATTAGGTGGTTAGTTTAGGTAATTTAGATTAGGTGGTTAGTTTAGGTAATTTAGATTAGGTTTGTTTACTTTTATTTAGTGTTTTTTTTTATTATACGGGGAATTAATATTTTGATTTTTGTTTTTTTTAAAAAATTTAGATGCCTAGACAGAGCAAGCTTGCTAAGGCTGCTGGTAAGAGGACGTCGTCATCTCTCGAGGGGAGTCACTACGGAGATATGTTTGGGCGTCAGGATGCTCCGGGTTCATCTTCGTCAACTCCCGATTCATATTCGATTCCCGAGACTCAGGGAGCTTCTATGGCTTCCCAGAAACCACCTCCTCCTCCACCACCTCCTCCTCTATCGGTCGGGGTTCATCCCGATTTGCAGGTGCCGCCGAACGCACCCTTTGCGGTGTACACGGTGGAGGATATTTTGGCCTTTCCAGGCAGAGAATGGCTGGCGGAGTTAGATCCAAAACGACGGGACGACCAAAACGTATTATGGTATGTTTTAACTTTTAGAAAGTTTTTTTTATTTATTTCTTAATTAACAAAATATTTAGAAATTAATCTAATTAATGATTTATTTTGTGTCTTTCCAGGTTTGGTCTTGACAATTGTGTCGGATCTAGCGTCACAGACTGTATCAAGGGATACTTTCCCGATCCAGCTCCAAACTGGAAGATGACTGCGAACCACACAAAAAAACGTGGTTTAAATCGTTCGATGTAAGTTTAATTCGTTAATTTATTTTTAAGTATTTATAATTATTAATATTATTGAACTAATCCGTCTTTTATTTTTTCTGGTTACAGCAAAAGTATCGTTGGTCTATTGGGATTCACCAGCGGGTGAAGAATGAGTTTGAGGCCAAGGCAAAAGCACGATTGCTCGATATGGTCTACAACTGGAAGGGCGACTATCGGGTATAGATTTATAAATTCTAATATATATAGTTTTAAAAATATATATTATATATTGACTTTAATTCTAATTTTTTAAAAAATCAGGTGGACGGTTACGAGCGCGGGAAACCCGATTGCCTCACAACCACGGTGTGGGATGGCCTCATCAGCTATTGGGGGTTGCCGGACTCGGTCAGAACCTCCAACACAAACTCTGGGAACCGCATGACCAAAGACGAGCATGGCAACACGAAGGTGTTTCACACCACGGGCCGAAAACCTCACGGGGGAGTTCGTCTAGACATGGTAAGATGATTTTTTATAACTATTTAATTTTTACTTTAATATATATTCTAAATTAATATTTAATTTGAAAAAAAAAATTTAGGCTAAAGAGACGGGAGTTCTTCCATCTCTGAAAGACCTTTACGAGCGGACCCATAGGAGAAAGAGTGGGCAGTTTGTAGATCCTGCTTCCGAGCGGATCTACAACGAGCTTGTTGTCCGAGTTGACGAACGCCAGGCCCAGCTGACTCAGCAGACTGGGAGTCAAGTCATATTATCCACTGTTGAGGTGAATAAGATTTACGAGGAGGTAAATAATTTGTTTTACTATTACTTTTTAATATTTTTTAAATTTTTTTCTTAATGTTATTAATTAATATTTTTATTTACAGGTCGCCCCTAGGAAAAAGGGGCGTATCATCGGGATTGGCTCGGTTAACGATGTCCCTGCCGCGACATCGTCTTATCATCAGGAGCAGCATGATGTTAATGCTCAGCTGCGCTCGGAGTTGCAGGCGACGCAATCTCATGTGAGTTCTCTCACCGAGCATGTGACTTCTCTCACCGATGTTCTCGAGATTATGGCGATTGGAAACCCGCATTTGGAGGAGATGTTGCGTCAGAGACGGGAACGCGGAGGGATTCCAACCCAAGAGCATCCACCATCACAATCACAGCCGACAACCAACTTAGGAGAGGAGAAGGATTTGGCGAGCCAGGACGAGTTCGTTCGGCAATTTCACGACCAGCATCCGTAGTTTTTATTTATTTTTAATTGTATATTATGAATTTTAAAACTTCATTGTATATTATTTAGTTATTTATAAAATATTTTGTTTTTTATTTTTTATTTATAATTTGATTTTTTTTTATTTTTAAAAAATAAAATAATTATTTATAATTAATTTTTTTAATAGGGAAAAAACATTTCGAAGCAAAATCCTCGTAATTGATTCCAAGTAATGTCCTCGTAAATGGTTCTAGTAAGTTCCTCGTAATTCATTACTACGATCTTACGAGGAAAATCATACTACGAGCTTACGAGGAAAGCCTACGAGGGCCTTACGAGGAAAAGCCCACCACGGCCCGAGGAAAATTTTCCTCGTAAATTTGCTAGGACTTTACGAGGAAAAAGGCTTTACGATAAACGTATTTCGAGGAAACGCGTTTCCTCGTAAGTTCCTAGTAAATGTCCATTTACTAGGAAATAACGAGGAAAACCCATCCTAGTAACGGACGAGTTTTCTTGTAGTGCAAGTACAATTAGGTTAAAAAACTCGTCAGGGGAAATCTTGTAATTTGGTGAGAATTTGGGCTTCAAGTTGGCCAAATAAATCTTGCTCACGCTCTGTATCGATCGATGGTACATGGTGTACATCGATCGATGGAGTATCTCGACTTCAACTTCTACGGAAGCGTTATCGATCGATTACACTGGGTGTGTATCGATCAATATGTATCTCTTATGTCGGATCTTCATAGTCATCTTGGAAACTCTTCTTTAAGCACCAAAAGGCACCTAAATCATCACTTTACCACAAAATGCTCCTGAACCTGAAAACATACCTAATAGACTCCAAAACATAGATATTTATTATAAAAACATAGTAATACCATGACCAAAAACGGGACAAAATCATGGTATATCAGTCGTTTTTCGTTTAATAAGTGTTTGTCGTATGTTTGAACATGGAGGCACTTTGTTACTGAAGATTATACAGCAATAGAAATATAGTGGCTTTTCAGTTGTTCCTCTTACTCTTCGAGAGCTTCTTGTTCATTGAAGGGTGAGTGGGAGGACTTGTAGTTATCTTGAGCTCACGAGCTCTCTTTCATTAAACGTCGGGGATGTGGTATATATGTGATTGTTAAGCTCGTCGATTCGTTGGTCTTGAATGAGGCGTTGAGTTCGTTGATTTTCACTTTGAACTAGAAGTCGGGTTCTTGTGAGAAGTCTGGTTCGTCTTTTTCCTCACCAAATACATAGTCGTATGGAGGCGATGGAAAAAACATGGAGAGCGACCTCTTCTACTACTCGTGTCCGTCTTTATTGCGAGGACAACCTTTGCTCCTCTTAACACGTAAAACAACAGTGGTAACGTCGCGTAATTAAGAAGAACTTGGCATGTATAAGTAGGAACGTCGCATGTTCGCTTGTTAAACGGGATACGTCATTAAGTAAATTTGAACATAAGGAGAGTCTTTTTTTCATATCTTGGTGGTGGGATTTTTCTTGATGTCTCCCCGATCTCATACTATGCATCTTGAAACCTTGGAAATCGGGTGTATTGTCGGGTTCGTGACCGTGGTCTCTAAAGAGAACATGGCTTTCTTCTTGTTCATATATGAACGTCATTCTTGAGTTAACGCGAATCATATCAATGAATAACATGATGGTTCAGTATGTATGAATTTATGGTCGTGAGAGATTGAGCTCTCATAAATATTTAAGTTGCATGATGATTCTAAGAAGAGGAGAGTGTATTCTTCACCTCGTGAGTTCTAGTTCGTTTTAGGTGAATGGGGTTTGTCCTCTCCTCTAGAAGATGCTCGGTCTCAATAAATACGTCTCCATATTTTTTTTTTATTGAATGAATATTTCTTTTGTTTAAACATCAACAACTGCCTTTCTCTTCTTCCCAACGCTTCATAGGTGGAAAGATCGTTGCCGGATTTTGTTTTCTTTTGCGGGAAAGATTTGGTGATAAATATGGGTCCAATAGTTAGTTGTCCCCCAAGTCCTTCGAGTGAGGTGACGAGGTTGAAGGAAAAAAATTCGGCTTCCCTCTACTGGCGAAGTTGTAAGGAGTCTCTTCTTCCCATTTCTCCATTAATATGGTCGAGGAATCGTCTAAACATGTCGCCAGATCGAGTCTGACGTAGGTTATTATTTTCATCTCTAAAGAGACGTCGGTTGTGTCGGTCTTGAATGAGACTTCGTTTATGGCCGACAAGTTAATAGAACTTGAGTTGGCTAGAGAAGATCTTGTAAGATCTTCTATAGATTTTTTTTCGTATTGTTGTCCTTCGGTGACTACGGAAACATATCGGGGTAATGTAAGGCACGGAGGTAACGATTCTCTATTTTGATGTTCTGTTGGGTTATACTCATTGACAAAGAACGTCGTTTTGATCAAATGCATATGATCATAATCTAGGGGTGGGCACTTTATCCGATACCCGAACTCGTACCCGAACCCGACCCGAAATATCCGAACCGAAATCCGAACCGAAGTAGCAAAATACCCGAACGGGTATTGAGTTAGGAGAGTTTGGATATCCGAACCCGAACGGGTATTACCCGAACCCGAACGGGTATCCGAAGATAACCGAACATATGTATATATACCTATTTATTCCTAGTTTATTTGTCTCATTTTATTAAAAATATTTATATTAATGTTATATATAATTTAAGATCAGATAATATACATATAATTGTAAAAAAAATAATTTGTTACTCATTTAAAATGCATATTAAGCTTCTTATTTCCTATTTTAAACAAAATTTGCATCCAAAATTCAAAAATAATAACCAAAATACTGATTTTTATTTTCAATAATTTATTTTCAAACTTATTAATCGTCTAACTTATTAAACATTTTAAAAACAGTTAAGTTAATAGTTAAATTTTAAATACATGACACTTAAGTAATAAAGAATTTGAATTTTTTTTTCAAAATCTAAATATCCGAACCCGACCCGAAATAACCGAACCCGAACTAAAAATATCCGAACCCGATCCGATATGTAAAAATACCCGAACGGGTTCTATACCCCAATACCGAAATACCCAAAAACCTGAAATGCCCGATCCGAACCCGAACGGGTACCCGAACGCCCACCCCTAGAAGATATAATATCACGGTAAAGGTCGGGTGATTTTGGAATTTTTGATTTGCGAGCTTTCATACTCGAGAAGTCGTTTATGTGCTGAACTGATATTAAGATTTTCTTTTGTCTTTTCTTGTCGACCAAGTCCCGAGGTGGATGAATCTACCAATCATCGTGTTGACTTAATGATTTGATAATATATTGGTCTTTATTGATACCATCGTCGAGCAGCGAGGACAATATCGAGCTTGATATTCTCTCATTTTTCGTGGAGCAGGTTCATCTTAGTGATAAAGGTATGAGTAAGGATGGTGATGAGAACCATCTTTCTCCTGTTTAACTTATGGACTTTTATCTGTTTTCTTTGTGCAACAAATGGCAGTTATTGCTTATCTTTCTTGTTTAAACAATTAGAATTGTTCAAACGTTATGTTGGTGTAATCATTTCGTGATAGAAATATAATGATCTTTTTAATGGTTTCCGCTGAGCAGTGAGAGCACTTCTCTGCTGGATTGAAATTATCTCGGATGAGACTTCGGGTTTATCTTGATGTTGGATTCACTTTAATAACAACGTGTAGAGAAAAACTCTTTTTCTAAATCATTTGCATGAACAGGTTTCTTGTTGTCTAAAAAGACATTTGGTTCGATAGATATATCTCTGTGTTCACTTTATGATATAAACATAAGGAACATATATTCCTTCTTATCATTCGTCAACCAAAGAGTGGAGAGATTTCATCATTATTTATACATGATAAAAAGTCTTTGTGGTTTGACTTCTTTGACTGAACGAGAGATTGTATCTAATCAAATACATGGTTGTATTTGATCCGTAAAACAACAATGTGAACATCTTTGGTCTTTATTCTTCAATGGAGAGTCTTGTTGAGCTGTTTTTCCGGATGAAGGGTTCTCATCTTGTTGGATTCATGGCAGTATCGGGAAGTAAATGACGAGCGCATTATTGGTCTTTAGGAGCTCATACTCTTCTTCTTTGGATAGCAAAGAGCTCTGGTTTCTTTACTTCCCCCTCGACAGGAATATCTAGATCTTGAGAATCGGGCGTACCTAGTTTCTGTAGACATTCTGAGCATGTTCGAGGCATTGTGTTTTGCCCCTTTTAAGATTCTTCCTTGCTTTTGATCATCTAAGTTGTTCGAGACAGTATCAACCATTTAATGGTTTCGCTATCTAAACTCGGGGGGTCGGTTATTGGAACTCATCGGTCCGCCATGGTTTGAGGGCGTCGATGATTAGAATTTCCTTTATTAGTAGATTTCATTTGGCTGAGTTCGGAATCGAATCTCATGTTTTGTTTCTTGTTTCTGATTTAAATAAAAAATATCAATGCCAGCATGGCGTGATGGCTCGTTTGTTGGATATATAAAATGGATCCATTTTCATGCTTACAAGCCTTAGATCGGGTTCCTCACAAGGTTGTTTTTCGTTTCTCTTCCCCCACAGTTGTCGCCAAAATATAGATCCTAAAATCCATACTAAGTATTTGATAGTGTTTGTGATGTAAAATAAAGAATGAAAAGGATGATGTCAATGGTGGACGAAGGTACAACAAATTCTTTTTTTTTTGGCATACATGATCTGAATGATTAATTTCTATGTTGTCTTTATTTTTGCAGGTACAACAAATTTGAGCCTTTCATCTTAGCTTCACAAACAAACCAAGTTAGCTTCCTTCCATACACTCGGATGAGAGAATCGGGAATAAATTGGTTAGTCGTGATCAAAGTTATACCTCGTGGAAGAATCATCAGTGGAGAAGAACCACCATTGCAAGAAGATTATATAAATGAAGTCGAGGAACATGAACAACAAATTGATGACATCCTTCTCATTGATCCGCATAATCATGAGTACGAAGATCTTACCGACAATGCCATGGATGAAATTGTTGAAGACGAGATTAATGAAAATGATGATGTTTCTAGTGATAACGAGAATGTCGATGTATCCGATTGACGTATTTGTTTTCAGACTTAATGCATATGATTTGATATATTTATTAAGAAGAGATTGAGATTATAAGTTAAGGAATTGTGGTTTTATAATTTGGGGTTTGGAATGGAAAGAAGAGATTGAAGTAGAAGATATAATATATGAGGTAGAAGATAAGGAAGATGGGGTTTTGAGTTTGGGGTTTCGGATTTGGGGATCTAACATAATCCTCGTTATTTCCTTGTAATATAATGAGGAACTTACGACGAAAATTAAAAATAAAGAACACAGGACTCATTAATTCCACGTAAGCATAATTCATCGTAAAATCCACGTAATGAGAAAAACACAGGATCAGATCACTTCCATTTCGTCTCCATTTCCTCTCTTGGTCGAAGCAATGTATGTTCTCTCTATTTCCTCTTTAATTTGATTAGTTTAGGATAGATTAGGTGATTACTGTAGGGAATTTAGATAGGTTTACGGATTTTATGTTAACTAGTCTTGATTAGGTGGTTAATGTAGGAAATTTAGATAGATTTATAAAATTTGTTAATTATATACTTTGTTAATTACTAATGAGCTTAATTTTAAATTTTTTTTTCAGGTTCGGAAGAACAAACTTACTCCCCATTACAGAGAGATGTTCGGTGAGCCTGGTAGTCGTTTAGACCCGTCTTCTTCAGCTCCCTGTTTTTTGGGTCCGGCGGATACTGTCCCCGAGACTCAGTCTTTTCAGGGAGTCTAGCGGTCGCCTCCTTCTGGTGCACGATTGGTTCCTCGATTCGTTGCACCACCAGCTCCTCATGATCATATCCCATAGGTGCCTCCTCATGTGCCTCCTCCGATGCCGGCTGGGATTCATCCTGATTTGCTGGTGCCGCCGAGTGCTCCTTACTCGCAGTACACTGTTGAGGACCTTCTCGCTCAGCCAGGCAGAGAAGGTTTACCAGTCATAGACCCCGACCGACCGGACGGAACTTTGTGGTACGTTACATCTTTTTAATTTTTTTTAAATTATTTTCTAACAATAATAAATAATTTGTATTTTAGATTTGTTTTTTCAGGTTTGGGGTTGACAGATGCCTTTCTTGGAGCGTTACCGAGACGATCAAAGGTTACTTTCCCGGTCCACATCCGAACTCAAAAAGACGTGGTTCAAATTGTTCGCTGTAAGTTACTATTAATTAATTATATATATTTTACTTTTTTATGATTTATATTTTTTTAAACTAATTCTTAATTTAATTTTTTCTGTTTTAGCAAAAATACTATTGGTCATAGAGGTCAATGAGAAGGTGAAGAACCAGTTTAACTCGAAGGCCCAAAAGCGCTTGTTGGACACAGTTTGCAACTGGAAGGGTGATTGGATCGTGGCAACCCACTGCGCTCACCACGGAGGTGTGGAATGGCCTCATCCGTTATTGGCGGGATCCTGACGCCATTAAAGTCGCCGAATCTTTCTCTAGCTCCCGTCTGACGGTAGATGAGGACGGCAACGGCCCGATGCTTCACTCTTCGAGTTAAACACCCCATGCCGGGGTCCGTCTGAAGATGGTAATCAAATATCTAATTTAATTATTTTTCTATATATATATATATATATATATATATATATATATTTCTAACTTTCTTAAATTCTTTTTAGGCCAAAGAGGCAGGAGTTCTGCCGTCTCTTTTGGATCTTTACGAGAGGACCCGCAAGAACAAGGCAGGCCAATTTCTAGATGCTAGGTCCGAGCATCTCTTCAACGACTTAGTTGGTCGGGTTGAAGAGCGCCAGACTCAACTGACACATAAGTCCACCGATGGATCACACGTCACCTTATCCACACTTGAAGTGGATATGATTTACGAAGAGGTAATTTTTTAAAAACAAATTATTATTCATTTAATTTTTAACTTTAATTTTTCACTAACAATATATATATATATATTTTAAGGCTGTCTCTAAGAAAAATCGATGTACGTTGGGAATTGGTTCCGTCAATCAGGTTCCGAGAGTGACATCGTTTTATGGTCAGAGTCGGGAAGATGAAGTCACTCAACTGCGTAACGAGTTGGACTCGACCCAACGTGCGTTCAAAGCTCGTATGGGTGGACTCGAGGGCTTCTTGGACGTTATAGCGGCCACAAATCCGGAATGGGAGTCCTTGTTGAGGAACATGCAACGACAAAATCCCATTTCAGGCAAGTCATCCGGCACACATGACGAGGATGATCTAGAGAGGAGGAGTCAGGAATTCTACTGGGAGGCGATGAACGACTCTTAATTTTTTTTTTCTTTTCATTGGTTGTATTATAAATTTAACTTATTTATGTATAAAATATTTTTGTATTGACTTTTATTTTAAATTATATTTTATTTTAAATTATTTTTTTATTTTTTTAATTCTGGAAAATAAAAATCGAAGTAAATTCGTAGCTAAATTACGAGTACCTTACGTGGAACGTTTACGACGAAGTAACGAGGAATGACTTTACGTTAACATTACGAGTAAAGATTAACGAGTATTTTAAGTGGAACACTTTACTTGTTATTTACGACGAATATATTACGTGGTTTTTACGACGAAAGCTTTACGTCCTTTTTACGACGAAATATTTTCCTCGTTATTTTACGACGAATTAGCGAGGAAACATGTGTTACGACGGACGATTAACGACGAAACATGTTTCCTCGCTAATTCGTCGTGAAGCCTAGTTTTTGACGAAATTACTATGAATTTCGCTGTCGTTAATCTTGTGTTTTCTTATAGTGGATACATTGGAGAGGAACAGTCACTTGCCACAGAATCGACCCACAGTTATAGAGAGAGGTGGAGCCGGTAGAAATTGGCGTACCCGGTGACCAGTAATTTATGATCGGGTTGTCAAAAACAGCTTGCTAAGCCCTCCCAACCAGCAGACTTCATGGACATACAACTACACTCCAGACCAAGGCAACACACCCCAAACAGGTCGAGCTTTATTGGAGAAGGAGCAACCCTGAGCCGCTACACGCTATCAACCCTCAGTCCTTGTTGACTCCACATGCGCCGCCACCAAAAAGGCTAGTCGTGGTTGACAAGACCAACTCCTCGCCTCCTCGGACATGCCCCTACTACGGAAAACCCGCAACAGACCAAACCGGTTTGGAAACAAAAGCAACACCATGAAGCTCCTAAAGAACGGTTGACCAGCCTAAGAAAGGTCACTGTCGGAGACTAATGAGACGATGGAAGAAACACTGCAACTCTATCGTCTAGGGGACCCTAAGCGCCTTCAGCCAAACGAAACAACTCACCCTTATCGAGAAGATCAAACAGAGGAGGAAGGGGAAAAAGATAGAGCTCACCACAAATCCAGATCTGACGCCAGATCTGAACCACTGCTCCTCCGCCTGACCAAAGGAACCCCACATCTACTCCTTCACCTTGCTTCTCCGAAGATTCGTGTCTGACGTGCCAGATCTACACCGCACGGTGGCGCTAGAACAGAGCTTCGGAAAAGGAAACAGAGAGAAGGAGAGAGAGGAAAGTCGAAAAAGAAGGAAAACGAAAGAGATGGGAGGGGGCGACTGGCATCTACGAAAGAAAAATACGCCGCTGGCCACCCAAACAGGAGAGCTAGGGTTTTGAGAGAGAGGAAGCGTTTGCAATCCATTATTATTGGAATGTTCTTGAGCACAACTACCACTTATTTGAAGTGATGGCATGTTATTAAGATAATATTTACACATAATGTGTTTATCTAGAGAGTGAACAAACTGTGAATTATATGATATATCTACTACAAAACACAAATGAATACAATATTCATATGCAGTAAGTGCATGACCAATGGATAATATCTAGGAAAGAGTATTTGATTGTTTTATTATTAGACTATCTACAATGGAGGTGTTGAAACTTGTTTTCAACTGTTGAACCTCTCTCAACGAGGGTGTTGAAGTTTTGAGTAAACCTATGTGGCATCAACATGCGTTGATAAGTTTCAACAGCTGAATTTTTTTTTTGTGGGACAGCGTTGACACATGGCGTTATTGGATTGGAAGTAATTATTGGACATGTTTTTCTGATTTTTAGTTTCATCTAATAATTCAAACTTATTTATTCTATAATAGAATTTTTTTTAAAAAAATTAAAACTATATCAAAATTTATATTTATTTATGATCTATAGATAGAGACTACTCTCATTTCATTTGGATATAGAACATTTTTTCATTTTTTTCATTATAATCAACTATTATAATGTTTTAAACTTTTAAAAATTGATTTCAATTTTTTTAATAATAATAAATTTAGTATTATAAGTTATATACAATCAAAAAATAAAAAACATGATTTAAAAATTGTATGGTAGGATAGGGTGTTGAATTTTTTAAAACAAACTATTGTAGAGGTAAAAAATGAAGTGGATGTTGAAAGTGTACACTCAATACTGGCTGTACATGCGCGTTAGTGTACACTCTGTAATGGCTTTACACGCACTAGTGTACAATCGCTAGTGTACACTCGCTATTTATATGTTATTTAGTTTTTAATTTAATTATTAATATGTAATTATTATATTGTAAGAAAAATAAATAATATGAATTAAGAGTTGTGAGGTAAAGTGTTGAATTTTTTTAAAACAAACCATTGTAGAGGTTTAAATTGAAATGAGTGTTGAATAAATGAGCTGGGAGAAAGAGAAGATGAAGTGGAATATAAAAAGAGGAAAATGAGGATGTTGAAAAAGGAAAAGGTGTTGAAACCATAACTGTATTACTAACTAAATTTTAAATCATGAAAAACACAGTAGACTAATTGTAGAGTTACACGTATGAAAAAGGGGTCTTCTTCTTTATTGTTGAGGTTCGCCTGCAAGATCTTTTCCTTCTTCTCTCTCCATTCTTTTTTTTTTTTAATATCCTAATACTTTCTTAGATATCATAAATAAGGGTGCCCTAAGTATACATGCCTTATCACTACCTTATTTAAATAAGTACGCACCATATGTATCAAAAGCTTTACACGGAGTAGCAAAGATGAAGAACATATCCAGCACAAGTTATAACGTCCAGGTTCATTTTGGCTTCTTATGTGTCTGTTTGCGGACCTAAACTGCCATGTGGAACTGGACCGGAATAAGAAAAACCTCCTCCGTAATCGGGCTAGGGTTCCAAAACCTGTAATCACCATACAACTTTGGCAAAAAGCTCTTGGATGTCACCTTATAGTAAGATTCTAAATCTTGAGATGGAGGCTTGTTATAGTAGAGATAGAGGGTTTTGCCATGACGGGCGAGATTATGACAGTAGCGAGGGTTGGTTATGAGAAACATACACATGCTAGAAATATGAGGAATCATCATGAAGAGTACGCAGGATATGCATGATGTTCTAACTTTTCCTGGCCTATTAAAAACCAGATTAGATAGAGGATTACAGCACATGTCTTCTTTAATATTTATTTTTGTTTGTATATCCTGAAATTAATTTGTTTTATATAAAATGTATAAAGTATTGAAGAGTTGGCTTTTGATGATTCAATAGCTGTTTATACTTTATAAACTTTGAAACGAAACCACGTCGGTTATTTAACTCTTCGTATATGGATTCTTTTGAGGTAAATAAAGCAAGGCCTGCTAGTATGATAAGTGCCCATATCTTACAGTGACTTAGGGCTTGGTTTGTTTTCACGTTCTTTTTCTATTTTGTTCTGAAAAAGCAGAACTCAGTCACGCATAACTCATCAGTTGAGAAGGACCCAACCAACGCTGAAACCTAAATATTCAACGCATAACTCAACAGTTGCGAAGGACCCAACTAAGGAGCCGGGTTCGTTTTTTTAGAACTCATCATGTATTTGAAATTTGACGTGTGATCATCTTTTTCTGCCTTCCTTTTCTGTGGAACTCTTTGGCAAGCTCTTGTGTATAACCATGACGCCGAGACTGGTCAGACACGGTCCGCTACCTCATGATTCGATCTTTCCCGGTAAGCGACCATGTTCCCAGAAATTGACTTTTCAATGGCAGTCTACCGCATGGGCGGACGTATGTAGCCGACTACGGGGTCACGTGACACCGTCTACTTTAAAAAAAAAAAGTTATATGGATATTTTGTTAATTATAATTATGTAAATGGACAAATACTAAACTGTGTGTTTCCGTTAGCCTAAAAATATAAAATACAACTTTGTACAATTACATACGTACGTTCATTTAGTGCCAACTTTTATACTAGGGAAGAGTCCATCAATCATGCCTTATGCATGTTATTGCTCCCAACGAATCTTACAAACAATACTTGTTTCGATTCTAGTCCAAATAGAAAATAAAATGATCTTTTGAAAATCTCACTCATAAACTAAAGAAAATTAATAAAAAAGTAATTTTTTGACTAAATATACCACGAACGTTTTGTTTTGTCGTTCTTACTTTTTACAAATTAAATTCTCCAGCACAACATAACAACAACGCACACAAACAAGAAGATTGGAGATAACGCATTCAACAGAAAAAAAAAACTAAAAGGTAAAAAAATAATAATTTTTTTTATTTATATTAGCTAAATAACAAGATTCATTAGAACTTAGAGATTATAAATAAATTTAGATATAAATGATATTGTGACCCCGGTAAAAAATAGTTCTAGATCCGCCCCTGGTCTACCGTTTTTGGAAAGATTGAAATGAGTATCACCAATACATTCAACTTATTGGTGTCATCGATTAGAATCTTCGAGATCGCGCTTATTACGAGCCTTGACCATGTCACCGATATTGTATGGTCTAGAATACAATATTCGTACTGTCCGTATGTCCTAGGAAAAAGACAGTAGAGGTCAAGAAAGAGAATTTAAGTACTTAAACATGAATTAGTCACATGAGAGTTTATCTCTAGATTCGACTCATTTCATACGTATTACTTAGATCGCAAGCAAGGGTAACATATTCGTACTTAATAAGATTAAGATGTTTTAATACTACTGATTTTCCAAGTATATTGATTGTTTATTGGAAAGCTGTAGAGAAACGATCTCACTTTTTGATTTTTTCTTAAAACGATCTCACTTTTCATATAACGATTTCGGTAGACTTTTAAACCCTAGCTGTATTATATTAAAAATTCAAAGTTATTCATCCACAGACCCACCTTAACATACACGGTGGCGCATCGTTATCACGATTTATAAAAAAAGTATTTGGACCACGTACTATTCCGAATCGCAATTGTACTTAAGTCATACGCGTTAAATGTTTTCTTTATAGTCAGAACCTTATTAGGTTAATGGTTTAGACTTTAGAGTAAGGTGATGCATGAAATAAACATCACCATTCCATTGTGATCAAAGAATCTTAACAAGTTAGAATTATAAGAGAAAATAACAAAGGATGAGACTTTGGATATTTGGATCAAAATGTCTCCCTCGTTGACCCGATCTCATTTATTAGAGCATCCACATCAATGAACCCCCTCTTAGGTTCATTGAATCAATTTTTTATTATTAAAATTTTTCTATTTTCTTTATGAATTTTTTTTTATAAAAAAAAAGAAAAAAAAGACCTAGACCAATCCCGGGCCGACACGTGGTGAACCTTAGGAGAGAGAGGTTCACCCGGGTGAACTTTAGGAGAGAGGGGTTCATAGATTTTTGTTATTTTATTATTTTATTTTTTGGTTTCCGTGTGAACCCCCCATTTGAACTCTCAATGGGGGTGCTCTTAGGCGCGGATCATATCTCGAGCTAAAATCATTCAAACACATGTCAAAAATATTATGAATTCTAAAACTAAATTAGATATGGTTCTTTTTTTAAACATCATTTTAGCTGTTGACATTAAAGAATAGAATAAATTTGGAAGCTTGACAGTAAAATATTCAAAAATAGCATTCACAATTTTGCCTATAAAATAACCTTCTATATGCGTTTAATTATTTTAAAATATCAGGCTATACGATTAATGTATTTATGTACCTAATTAATTTGATTTTTACAAAATAATTGTTTAAAACAAATAATAAGAATAATAATATTTTAAATGATGACCAAAAAAAATATATTTTAAATGAACGTGTCCGATCAACTATCTGATGAAACTATCAATCATAAAAATATATATTAACTCTAACTTAATTGTGAACATAAATGATGTATAGTGTGAAACTAAACCTGGTAAAAGAAATAAAACGTGTAAGAATATTTTAAATTAAATAATGTAAACTATGGTATTGTAAAAAAGAGAGTAAAATCTGGTAATCATATATATAATAAGTATATAATGAAAGAAATCTATATCTTAAATAGACGTCAAAGATGCCATAGAAAATTTCACACCACATTCACAACAGTCGAAAGTGGGTTTTAGTATCATTGGTCTTGATGCTCATGAGACGTTATCAAATATCAAACCTATAACGGGTCAAAACTCCACCAGTAACTTTGATCCAAACATAAGAAGTTGTGAATTTTCACAATTTTATAAGTTTACACTATATCCAAAACCCACAGCTAGCCATTCATAAAATATTCCAAAATGATATGTAACTTATTAATTGACTAGACTATGGTGGGCTTAAAATATATAATATTGATACGATGCATAGTTAAACTATTAAACATAACATTAGCATTACCTAAGTATGTCGTTTTTATTTGAAGTTTGTTAAAATAATTATAAAGTTTTGTTATGTATTCCAAATAACTAAAAATAAATGTAAGAAAGTTGAGATTTTCTTGCATTGCATCTGGTCTATTAAGAGTACAATTAAGGATTAAGAAGATTAGGATTTGTTTTCTTAATTATAATTAAGAATAAGAAGATGAACAATTGTATATATCAGTTTTCTTCAAATATGTTAATTTTTATTCTGATATTGTATAAGTTATCAAATATATTGCTGTTTAGTAGCTTATTTGATTAATTTATGATTGTTTCTTATTAATAAATTGAGAGAAAATTTCGTAAATTGCTATCTTATTCATTTCTTTAGGTATATTTTTCTTTATAAGATTAAAGGTATTTAAATCATTATAATAATCACTTCAATGTTTTACCAGCTCAGCACATATTATTATACGCTATTAGTACATTATTATATGTAAATTGTACATTTGGAGGACGTTGATAAGCAATATGTAAATTGCTATTGCCAAAAGAAATTGATTTCATGTATTGCAAATTATATACTTAGAAATTTATTATATACAAAAAAAAATTTCTTAAAAAACATAATGTCATTATAAATCGTGGATAACAATACTATGGTCTTATATTTAGGGAGACTACAGTATTAAATCCAGAATTCTGCAAAAAGGAGATTTTTAAACAAAACACAAATTAATATAATCTATAAAGGAAATTCACCTTACAACTTTTCATCAATGTAGTAAACTTGAAATGGGTGTACAAATTTAATTTAATGGTAACTTTTCTTCAAAAATATAGAGTTAATAATTAATATTTATGAGTAACAAATGTCATTAGATTTAATTCAATAAACCAAACCAATATAAAATAATATCTATTTAAAATAAATTTGACTATATTTGATTTAGCAGTCGTGTCTATTTGTAGTTTGCTTACCAGTTACCAATAGAGGAAAAAAATATAGGTAGTGATTTACTCCGCAGCAAAACGACACGTACCAAAGTAAGCGTGTGGGCTCCGCTCTGACTTATGCAAACCACCGCACGAAATTTATTGGAAGAAGCCATTATAAGCATCAAACATTAACATATAAATTATTAAATATAATTAATAAATAGATAAATGACTTTAAAAAGAATTCAAGAAAAAAACCAGTAAATAGCAACAAAAAAAAAAGCATCTTCATTCACACTTTCCATGTTTGTGTCGTGGAGACAAAAACAAGGTGCCACGAAACTACGGATATTTACGAAACACTGCCACTCCTTCTGACAAAACCTCGGTTGACTCTTCATCGCTTGTCTGTATAAATACGAACACACTCCTCATAAACTTCACAAACACAACCTCTTCTCGTACTTTACTTTAGAAGAAAAAAAACAGTTCCTTTTGTTTTGTCTAAATGGCGCCGCCAGTTAAAACGGCGGCCGTTGAAACTAACGTCGTCGGTGAAGAGAAAAAACACCATTATAGAGGAGTGAGAAAGAGGCCATGGGGTCGTTACGCCGCCGAGATCAGAGATCCTGTGAAGAAGGTTCGAGTCTGGCTCGGCACTTTCGACACCCCCGAAGAAGCGGCTCGTGCCTACGACAAAGCAGCTCTTTGTTTTCGCGGTGCAAAAGCCAAAACCAATTTCACTTATACTAACTTCGTCTACGACGAGAGTCCGAGCCAAAGCAGGACCGGCGTATCATCGTCGATGATCACCAGCCTCAATCTTGAAACCAGGTTCCCTTTCCCGAAGATTCAGGTCAAGTCCGGGATGATCATGATCGATGAGTCGGCAAGGAGCGAGTCGGAAGCGTCGTCTGTGGTGATGGATCGTAGTCCTGAGAGACCATCACGCCTGCCCTTGGATTTCGATCTCAATTTCCCTCCAACGCCTGAGACCTAATTCTTATTAATTGGATATGAACATGGAATTCTATAACTTTTAGATGAATTAAATGTTCTGAAATCTAAATCTAAAGATTGAAGCTTGTCGTATCTTATTCATAAATTAGTGCCAAAATATTCAGCAGAGAGCTAAAAAGTATTTGTTTTCTCATCTGCTGTTGTTTATCATTATTTGCAACTCCTTTGTATTTTCTGATCAACATAAATAAAACTTTGTTTTGGCTTCATTCAATCTTTTGAAAAAAACAATTTTATGATCATCTCTCATGGTGCATTTATTTTTTAATAAATTATAAGAAAATTTTCCTCAAATTATTTTACTATTTTTTCTCTTAAAAAGAATATTCTAAGTGTATTTCTTTTCAGTTTAATTTTTTTTTGACAAAGTTTAATTTATTATTTATTATACATAATCTCTAACTTTTTAAAAGTTAAAAGTATAATCATTTGTTTTGTTTTGTAACATAAACTAACATAATTATTATGATATTATTAAAACTAAATGATTATTTTAAAATTAAAGTTTTATTGCAACATATAAAGAAAAACGACCAACATACTAAAGACATATTTAAATGTAAAAATTCATAATAATTAACTTTTTTAGGTGAAAATGAAAATATAAAAGTGAGGAATCATTTTATATAAAATAATTACTCAAAAAAATAAAATAAATAGTGTTACTCTAACATCTCTATATTTAGTGCAAGATATATATAGCACACTATTGAAGACATATTTACTCTATAAATCATGTTTATAAAATAAAAACAATATACCGTTGGAAATGCTCTAATTTTTCTTACAATAAATATCAAATTGATGTAGGACAATAATATTATTGGTCAAAAGGAGAATTTTTATGTCTGAAATAAAGGTGCACAGAATCCTCTTTTAGTTCATGATATATATATATATAAGAGTCAATTAGTCCAAACCGATCATGTTGTCTGTTTGTATGACACAAATAAACGTTTTATCATGCCGCCACTAACAATCGCAAGACCACTCCTTTAAAATACTTCATCTTCCTTTTTTTCTTCCCTCTTTCATTTTTCTTCTCCTTTTTTGCGTCATTACCTTCTTCTTTTTTGCAGATTTGGATAAGCTTATTGGTGGTCTCATATTTGGTTTCCATCATACATATATGGCTGCGTATAGCAGTGGAGGAGTGTGGCTATGGGGACTGCCCCTCTCCGGCCTCTGTCTACGTCTCCCTAGAGCAGAGGTCCCATTTTGTTTCAAAGTCGCGTTTTTTCTTGCGTGTAATGATGGCTGAATAACCTGAGTGGTTTCTGATGATTCCAAATCCATTCACGGTGATTCTGAAGTGGGTGATGTCATAGTTCGTCTCCGCTTCATTTTACATATTGTTGTGAACTATCGGATGTATAATTATAGTCTGCGGAGTCCCCTTAATTATGGAAATTAATTTCGTTTTGGGACTAATTTTGGTTCCTTATTCCTTCTTTCTTGGTATGCATTTCTGCGGTGGAGGTGTTGGTTTGCTTAGTTATATCCCAGCTTGCTTTCCTCAAGGTTTAATAATGACATATGTATTAAAGCGATGGTTAGTACATGGTTGCGCATTTGTGTCAAGATGTGAACTGTTTGAAGGTGCAAAGATGCATGTGGATGTTCTGATACAGACGCAAGTTACAGCAACGAATGGAGTAGAGTCTACGACAATAAGTGTGCATGCGGATAAACAAGATGAAGTGCAGATCAAGACTTAAAGCATAACTTGGAAGTTGGAGTTAATACGAAGACTGCTTGGAAGACAAGCATGAAGAGAAGAGATTCACCTTGAAGAAGGGAGATCTCACGATGGGAAGTTCATAAATACTTGGAAAGGTTAGCTGATTTGACTATAATGTATATATATAAGTCACACACGATCTATGTATTAGGATTGTCACCATAATCATATTCTTAGCATATGAGTGGGTTTTATAAACTTGTAAGCGAGTAAAAGCACTAAGATTTAAGGGAAGAGATTCTAGAGATCTTGTATTCGATATTAGGACGTATGAGGCTAGGGCATCAAGTCAAGAGGATCTTGATTTTATTGGAATTCTGTTTAAAGAGACTTGTAAGTTCACTTTAAAAGAATACTAGTATGTATTTTTTTTTTTTGAGACACATACTAGTATGTATATACACATATCTTTGTATATATATTTTCTGGTATACTTTGTGTTTTACATATGTGCCTTGTTCTTGTATTTACACCGTTGATCTCGACTATCTATCTGATTTGTGCTTTGCAGTTCAAGATTGTTCAATGGAAATTAACTCAAGCTAACTTGAGATAAACTTAATATAGCAAATGAATAAAAAGATCTATCCAAACTATGAGAACTATTGGTGTGTTATCGTAATGTATTAGAAGATAATGTTTCTATTATTGTAGGTAGAAGAACCTTAATTTTCACCTTAGTTAAAAAAAATACTAATTTGATATTGCTTATGTGTTATCAGTAATGTTGTCCTCGCTTGGTTTCTTGTGTTGAAGAACATTAGGTTCGCCTCGGACAAGGTTCTCTAAATAAACAGAACTCGGTCTAGCTGGAAGAAGGAAGAAGTCGGTTGAGGTTTGTGTCTGACTTGAAGACGTAAAAGGAAACCTACCGAGTATATAAAGTGAAATACGAGGATCATAGAGGACATCACAAACACCTAGTACTTTCCTTAGGATAAGTAGGAAAATTATAAGCTGAAGTTTGTAATTTTTCTAGAACCAAATCACGACACTTAAATTAGTTAGTCTCGGTCATTTTGTTTCTAGATTTTACCTAAGATGTTTTTCTGTATGATCTAAGACCAGTGCCGTGCGAAGGTCTATTGGGGTTTGAGGCAAATACAAAAATGGGGCCTCTTAACCAATTTCATCTTTTTTTGATAAAAATATAAGCTTAAGTTAAAACAACATAAAATATTTAAACAATAATAGATAAAAACTACGACATAATAATCTTTCTCCCCTCTTTTTCAATACTCTTTCATCAAATTTTTATAATCTAGATTCCTAACTAAAAGCACTAGAAAAAAAATCAAAAACAAATTGATGACGAGATTTATACATGAAAAAACATATACCTTAATACAAGAAGAGATGGTGATGATTAAATAAAAAGAGACACTCGATAATAGAACCGCATAGCAAGGAACAAAGAAGAAAGATAATGAAATAATGCGTGAGAAATAAAATATAAAACTTAAAAATTTATATGATCACGTATAAAGTAATTGAGATTTGTTTATTCATTTTCTATTTAGAAATTTTGATATCACGAAAGAGATCTTTCATTTTTTATTTTGGAAAGTTAACAATAAAACAAAACAACTTTTTTTACCAAAAAAAAAACTTTGATATTCGAACTTGGGATGATAGAATAATATGTTAGCTAATACCAAAATGCTACACCAGATTTTTTGAGAATTGGGAGCTAAAAAATTATACATATTTTGGGACCTGAGACAAAAGCCTTTTTTATTACATAGCAAAGACGCCTCTGTCTAAGACCACTTGATATGTATAGAATAAATTATTTATAAATTATAAAACAATCAATTTGATTTACCGATTTTTTTAGAATCCGTATAGCCTAACTAAATTAATTGTTAACTGATGATTATAAAATTTATACTATGCCATACATGTCTAGCTAGGATTTATGAAAAAATTCAAAGAAAATATCTTATATCATAAAATGCCAAATAAAAGAATTCTTGTCTAGACAAATTACGGACAACTTATCATTTCCTGGTAATCCATAAAATAAATCTTATTTTTACTATGGATATTAATGTTTTTGAAGTTTGCCACAAAGATCACGTTGTATTTATTAGTTTACCCTTTAAAGATTGACTTATTTATACTATAAAGATTCTAACCGTATAAATTGTAACCAAGCAAAATCTATATTTTACCATGGACTCCTATCAAAGGAAAATGCTTGAACCCAGGGTAACTCCCAATTACCTTCACTTGTTAGAAGTGATCTTTGTAAAGATCAGAACATCCAATTCCAGTTTTATCTATTCACTTTAAAACGAGCTTCGTTGTTTGTGTTAAGAAAAATTAAGCCACAGTTGTAGCAATCGTACATTCCCATGAAAGAAGAACAAAAATCGCTAATCATGAAAACACAAGTATACAAAATCCCAACTTATATATTTTCCAATCATGATTTTAGATATATTATTTGATTTTATAACAGCTGGTTAACTTAAAACAGCATGATAGAACCTGTATTTATTTCATCAAATACAACATGATTGGTTTTTGATGTAGATAATTTCATGGCGTCGTTCAAATCTGAAAACGTGGGGTCAAACACAAAATATTTATTATTTTTTTGAATTTTTAGTTTGAGCAATTCACATTTAAATTATTTACGAAAATGTTACTAACTTTTTTCCTTTCTTTTAATGAAATATAATATTTTGGCTTAATCATCCTCATCTTCATGATGTATTCATTGAAATTACCATTATCATCAATTCACTAATCACCATTAACAATCAAAACCAATCTCTAAATGAATTAGAAATCGATATATACTTCTTCATATTTCATTTCTTATACAAAAAAAATATTTTATCTTTTAGTTTCTCTCTCATTTCATCCCAAAACTCAAACTTTTATATTTAAAAATTAGATTTCCATTGAAGTTACTTAAGTTCATGCTTCTTGATCAATAACGAGTGAAGGTTTTTCATTAAGAAATTATGGGTGTTTGTAAAAGCGAAGCATGAACTATCACTAGATATATGTATGATATTCAAAAGAATTCAGATCTGTTTCGTGTAGAAGAATTCTTTAGAAATCTGCTCCACCGAGAAGGGAAGTCTTATAGCCAATGCATATGTTAGTTTTGCAATTGATTATTTTTTTGAGTTTTTTCATAAAATATTTCTCTACCCTTTATTTGTAACAAAAAAAAACGAGTAGACTTCTTATGATCAATTGCAAAATTAACTTGTGCATACACTTCCGAAATTTCCAAGGCTTCATGTGACAGTAAAAAGAATTCTCCAGAAGTCTACTCACAGAAGAATTCTTTTATGAAAAATTCAAATTTCTGCAAAATTTATGTTGATTAAAATATTAACATGATTATCAGACACGACTTCTAGAAAAGTATGCTCTTGTAAAATTGGAAATTTATCTCAATACAAATTAATCAAATAATCTACAAATGAATATTTCTCAAGAAGTCTGCTAATTGAGGTCTTCTTTTGTTAATTTTTAAATGCAAAAAAATAACCTAAACATGAGACATCTAGAGAATTTTTCTAAGAGTATACTCTCAAGAAGTATTCTCCGCTAATTTAAATAAACTTACTTTTTCTCCAAATGTAAAATGAATTTTTAAAATTTTTCTTGTTTTTTATTTATCAATTTTGAACCTCCTGAATGGATTTTGTAATTTTATTGTATAAAATGATGAGGTTAGCAATATTTTTATTTTATTTATGTGTCTAGCTAATTATAACAATGAGGGCATACATCTTCAAAGGATTTTTTTATTTATATATTTTATAATGTATTTTAGTGTATTTTTTTGCAGATTGGTTCAGTTATAGAAGCCTACTATATAAGTTTGATGCATAAATATTTTCTTAAAATTTACGATGTAATATGTTTAAACAGATGTATTATTTTTGTGTTTGAATAACTTATATGATACTAAAAATGTGATATGTTGAACTTTGTTATATTGAGTTTGTGTCATGTGTTATTTTATTAAAATGTGTGTGTAATACTATAACTCGTTATCATCAATATCATCCATATTACCCAAATTTGATTAATAAACAACCCATAAGCCTTCCTTTTAAGTTGCACGACCACTATCTTAATAAATGATTCAAAAAGACCAATAGTTTATGGATACAAGAATTTGAAGGAATGAACAAATCATTAGAAAAAATTTTTTATTAGATTGCAGAGAAAATGGATGTATTATTTACAACATTATATAAACTACACAAACAAGAGACTCTCTCATACATATTTTTCCATTGTATATTCAATAGCTCAAACTGAAACATGATTGAGAACATCAAGTGTCCAAAATATTCAAGAGCCCTTAGAAAGACTTCTTTAGGAAGTGTGCTAGTGCGTTATATCTTACCAAACTCTCAGAATACGCAGTCAAATTTCTTTAAAATTTTTAGTTTTCACTTAAATATTAGTTTAGCAGACTTCTTCGGTGAAGTCTACTCAAGAAATCTGCTAATGAAATCCGATAAATAGTCCTCATATATGAGAAATCTACATATTAAAGTTTTTTTAAACGTTTTTAAACAGAGATTTAAGCTTAAATAAAAAGAATAGAACTACAATAAATTTAATATATTTTTATTTGAATCTAACACACAAAAATATATACACTATATTATTTGAAACTAAAAAATTTACAATGATAATAATAATAAAACATATATAATCACAATGAATTTTAGTTTATATTTTTATTTGATTATAACATATCTAAAAGAAATAACTATATCAAAAATTGAACATCTACATCTTACTTTTTAGAAAGAAAGATAAAACTATGAAAATACAATTTTTAAGCTAAAATAATTATAAGAAAACAATCACATTCAGTTAAATCTATTTCTTTACTTGGATGTAACACACAAAAACGTAACAAGCATTGGTCAAAAAAAAAAGAAAATATTATCAGCATTGGTCTCCTGAAACCTGCTAGTGCATTACAGTTTAGCAGATTTCTTGATAAGTCAAAGAAGTCTTCTAATAAAGTCTTAAGTCCGGTATATTGTCCTCGGATAATAACAAACGTTAAAAATGACTTCAAATAAAGAAAGAATTCAAAAATAGAACATTTTATGCTTAAAAAAAAGAATCATATTAGGTTGAATATATAGTTTTATCCAAATCTACCCTACGAACACACAAAAATACATTCTAAAATTAATAAATTTACCCTTTTATAGAGGGCAGGTGATAACCATATAAAGAACAAGCTGCAAAAACAATATAGTGTGGTGAGATAGACATGAGACGAGAAACTGATATAAAATTTGGTGTCTTTAAGTTCAAAGAGATTAGAGAGTTTTAAAGAGAAAAACATTACATTTTGGTTGCATCAATTTGAGAGAAAGGAATGTGTGAATTGTCTATATATAAGTAGACAAAATTCCAATTAGATTAAAAAATTTGGTATAGAATACTTCTCAATAAATCTTCTAATGCATTACAGTTTAGCAGAATTCTCAAGAAGTTTGATAGTGCATTTACAGTTAAGCAGGATCTTAAAGAAGTCTCTAAACACTAAATCTACTTTATGTTCTAAAAGACTCCTTGGTAGACTTTTGAAGAAGTCCACTACAAATAGTTTAATTAAATAAAATAACATTTCATTAAACATAAATTCAACTTATAAAATGTTTAATATATTTTCAAATTTTAATTTCAAAAATATATTTAAGATTCCAAAATCTAACCCTAAAATAGCAGTAGACAATCATGACTTACAATATATATTCACCCATCTATATGAAAAAAATTAATTTTATTACATTTAAATTTACATGATTTGGAATTATTTATATTTATACCATTTTAATTTAATTTTCATCAAAAAAAATTTCAAAATCTTGTAAACAAAATTTAAGATTAAATACATGAGTAGAATTTTTGAGTTATCCTCTCGGAGAAGGCTTCATTGTCTTGTGAAGACTTCTTAATTTTATAATTGTAAGAGTGTCTATAGTTATTTGTTTAGTCATAACATGATAGTTATAATTTTACTACATTTTTAGGTTACTTATACATTTGATTAAATTTTGGATATATATTTGCATTCAAATAATTGGATTATTTTTGGTAAATGGCCCATAATTTTATCTCTCACTCTACTCAGTTGTAAGTCTCAGCTATGTCATTGTAGTTGTGAGGTGCCAATTTTTTGGGATGTTTAAAATACCAAAATGCGAGTAAATGACTTAATTTAAGCAAAACAATTCAAGTCCAGGATTCTAATAACAAAGTAAAGCAATTTAATACACTCTATGTTCTTAAACGATGTATGTTTATGTGTTGTTGCGTATTTTCAAAATATTATAAATAAAGATAATAATGTATTAATTTTTGGTATTAACCAATTTGGTATGATTTTAAGCCAGTCGTATTTTAAAGGTAAATCTCTTCTTCTTTTTTTTTTGAAATTTACAACTCACCATTATTGACTAATAAATATTACATAAATAATAATGGCTTATATTGGATTTTTCGATGCTTTTAATTTTTTTAAAAATAAATTTCTAAGTATATGAATTCTAAATGTACTTATGAAAATCCCAATGTACTTAAAGTGTATAGTAAATATTTATTTAGCTGATAAAAATATTTAAACAATGATTATAATGATTTAAACACCTTATTTACAATATTTAATTCAGAAATCTATTCAACAGATCAACTATAATTATTGCCACATTGTGTCTGTTTGCAGTATGCTTACCAATAGAGGAAGAAAAACAAACTTATGAGAAAAAACCACTATAAGCCATTAAAATATTAAATATAACTTTGCAAATACAAAATTAATAAATAGACAAAAAACATTAAAACCATTCTAGGAAAAAACCCAATAAAAAGCATATTCACTCACACTTCACACTTAGTTGCTAATAATATTAACGAAAAAACTGCCACTCAATACCGCGGTTGACTCTTCATTGCTGTCTGTATTAATAAACCTCTCTTCCCTCACAAACATCACAAACATAACCTCTTGAGTTCCCTTTGTTAGTTCTGAATGGCGCCTAAAGGTAAAACGGCGGCCGTGGAAACTAATAACGGCGACGGTGGAAAGAAAGAACACCGTTATAGAGGAGTGAGAAAGAGGCCATGGGGTCGTTACGCCGCCGAGATCACAAATAAGTCTCGAGTTTGGCTCGGCACTTACGACACTCCCGAAGAAGCGGCTCGTGCCTACGACAAAGCCGCTGTCGCTTTCCGTGGCGCAAAAGCCAAAACCAATTTCCCTCGACATTTCTTTGTCCACAACGAGAGTCCAAACCTAAACGGCACCATCGGATCATCTTCGAGGATCACGAATAATCTTGAAACTAGGGTCCCTTTCCCGAAGATTCAGGTCAAGTCTGGGATGATGGTGAACGAGGAGTCGGAAGCGTCATCTGTGGTGATGGATCGTAGTCCGGAGAGACCATCACGCGTGCCCTTGGATTTCGATCTCAATTTCCCTCCAAATCCTGAGAACTAGCTAACTCTTAATTATTATGAGACATTTATTATTTTTTTAGATGAATAAAATGTTCAGAAATATTTGAATGAACTATTTGATAAACTGATGATGAAGCAGTTTTCTTTTGCTTTTTGGTACATAGCCAGTTCTAATAAAGCTAAATCTCTTATGAGGGTTTGAAATTCGAGTTTTAGACTATTTAAATTGAAGATTAGGTTGTTAAGAGTTTGATTCTCGATTGTGGTTTCTTTTTTCGTTTCCTTTTGTCTCAGGTTGTATACAGTTCCGTTTGGCAGCATCTATTGCTCTTCTTCGCGCTTGCTTTCCGTTGATAGTGTTTGTCTCAGTCTTCTCGTTGCTTGTAGTATTAAATTATTTTATTTTCCAATTTTAAGACATGTTATGGGATTTACTTTGTAATCGTGTGTTGCTCCGGTGAAATGGAACCTATCTGCTTTCTTTGTTTTTTTTGCTTAAACAATGGAACCAACAGTTTTCGCTTTCCTCAGACGTTAGGGCTTTCGTTTCCAGAAAAACTCTTGATCTTTATCTACTTTTGCATGGTATTTTTCTATGTTTAGTATAAGTACCCTTCAAAATGAAAAGCTATATAACTGTAACTAACTTAGTTCTTGAAAGGTGAATTAAACAACTTTAGACAATGTCTGACTCATACGTCACCTAGGGTTAATGACAAAACCCGAAGAAAAATATCCATGGTAAAATACTGACGTTAATTGTCACAAATTACAAAGTATCCAGTTTTATTTACCAAAAGAAAATGTCTACTATCCGAACATGTATAATGCTACCTAAATTAACTGTTAACCAGTGAGTTAAAAAAAAACTTTACACCTTTTCTCAAAAAAAAAAACTTTACACCATCGCATACATTTATTAGCATTTAGCTAGGGTTTATAACAAAATTCGAAGAAAAATATCTTATGTTGTCAAAAATGGCAAATGAAAGGTTTTTAAGTTTTGGTGATAGAGTTGCCAACCAGAAGCAATGCTTGAAATATGTAGCTTCCTGGCCGAGTGATTAATCCATGGATTGCCAACAAAGTTGGACTTCAAAGATTTTTTGAAAGATTGTTTTTTAGGTTCGGACTTATTTTGCTACGAAGGGAACAACTAAAACATACAATATTGCAAAAAATTACAGAAATCAGTAGAAAAATGATGAACACTATGTCTAACTGGATTTACAAAGCATTTATTATAGCCTTAAACAAACTATCTACTTTCCCAGTTAAGAAAATCATGAGCAGTGTACATTGTTGATTGTAAGCGAACTAAATAAATCAATTACGTAATCCATGTTATGAAGTGTTAAGTGGATGCACCATAACCATTAGATAGATTAGGACTGGCCCAATGGTCGTGTGACCCATTAGTCTAGGCGGCCAGCCCTTTTCCCTTTTCTATGTATTTCCAATTCCTTGTTACTTTAGGAATTGGACGTTTTCCATTTATCTTGTTCTTGTATCCCATATATATATGGAACCTCTAAAGCATGAATAAGACACAGATTTCACCATTCTTTACAACACGTTATCAACACGAATTGCTCTGGTAATTCAAGCAAAGAAATCTGCAAAACCCTAATCGAGCTCTCTCTCTCATCCGTACCAGCCGCAAGAACCTCACCCGATCTTTCCTTTTCCCCGGCGAGCCTCCACCCGCGTTTTCCTTTTCCCGGCGAGTTCCACCCGAGTTTCCTTTTACCCGACCAGGAACCCTAGCCGAGTTTCCTTTTTACCCGGCGAGTTCCCAACCCGATTTCCTTTTCCCGACCAGCCGCCTCACCCGATTTCCTTTTCTCCATCGACCAAGTTTCCTTTTTCCCGGAGGAAGCCCTAGCCGATAGCAGAACCAACCGTACCAGCCGCCAGAGAATTTCCTTTTTCTCGTCCAAGAACCCTAGACGACCCGATGATCCGTTCGCGGTCTTCTCTCCTGTTCTTGGTGGTCCGGTTCCTTTAATCTGTAAAAGAAAAGGTATACACATTAATCTGAGGACATAGAAACAATCACCATAGATTTTAAGAATATTTTGCTAAACCCTAAAATTTGAATGAACTAGAATTTGATTCTCTCTTTCTACCTTTCTATCACCCTCATCTTGAAATCAATTCCAAATTAATTTTGTTTGATTGTTTTTGTGATCATATCTGAGAATTTAAAAACCCTAATTTATGGAATTGTAACCCTAAACCCTAAAATCGGATTTTAATTTGTTTTTGATTGTTTAAATTGTTTATTTGAGGTTTAGGATTGTTAGATTGATTGTTTAATTTAAGAACCTAAATCCTAAAGGCCTTGAAACCTTTTTAAGATCATATGGCCTTGAAACCTTAAACCCTAATTTGATTTAAGATTGATTGTATGAAAAAGTTTTTTTTTAAGAAAACTGATTTTTATGATTGCAAAAGTTTTAAAACCAGTTTTAAGAATTTTTAAAACTTCTTTGAATAATTTTTATGAAAGTTTTAACTCTGATTTCAAGTTTAAAATTTTTAAAAGTTGATTGTATGATTGTTTTACCTTAGCCGCCTGTTTTAATGTTCTTGGGGCCTTGAAAACCCTAATTTTTCTTGATTTTAAATTTGACCTAAGGGATTTGAAAACCCTAATTACCACAATTAATAAAATCAGGGGGAGATTTAGTATGTTTGATTTTGTTTAATTGTGTGAATGAATGATTTTATGAATTGCATCATATTGTTGAATTTGGTTGCATTCATATTGCTTAATAAAACCGACCAGCATATGTTTTTGATGTCATCTCACCCATTCCGACCAATGCTGAACCATATGAGTTTTGAGTGACCATAATGGTGTGTTTTGTTTGTCTTCACAATGGTCATTGTAATTACAAGTATGGTTTAGTTTGTGGTTGTAAAGTAGTCAAGAAATCACAAGTTTTATAAAACCCTAATGAGTGTGGTTTATGTGATTCAGATGTCTAAGATTGCAAACCTTGACTACTCAGCTCTTAATCTCTCTGGAGATAACTACCTGCAGTGGGCTCTTGATACTAAGATCAATCTAAACTCTAGGGGCCTTGGTGATACCATTGAGAAAGGCAATAATAAGCCTATCAAGAACCAGTATAAGGCAATTCAGATCATACGCCACCACCTTGTGGAAGGGCTTAAGAATCAGTACCTCACTATGGTAAATCCACTTGAACTTTGGGACGCTTTACAGCGACGTTATGATCACCAGAAAACGGTGTTACTCCCAAAGATTCGAGATGAATGGAAGAACCTGAGATTCATGGACTTTAAGACCGTGGATGAGTACAATTCGGCCTTGTTCCGAATTGTGTCTTTGTTGAGGCTATGTGGTGATGTTGTGACTGAGGAGAATATGCTTGATAAGACATATTCTACTATGCATTCTTCTAATGCAGTGTTGCAACAACAGTATAGAACTAGAGAGTTCCCCACATATGATGATCTGATTGCAGTCTTGCTTTTGGCCGAGGCCAAGCCAATTGTTGATGAGAAACAATGCCCTTAGACCAGCAGGTTCAGCACCCGTACCGGAAGCTCATGAGGTCGAGCAAGATCCGACCAAGGAATCCAACTACGCCCATGGTGATAGGAAACCACACGGTCGAGGCCGTGGTGGGTTCAAGGGGCGTAGTGGTCGAGACCAGCACCCATACGACCGTAGGACTGGAAACCACAATAACCGTGGTCGTGGTTCCAGCTACGGCCGTGGGAGAGGCCAAGGAACTGGCCGAGGCCGAGGTGGCTCGAGCAAGCCTTCTCACTCGACCAAATCTGTCTGTTACAGATGTGGTAGCACTGGACACTTCCAGAAGCAATGCAGAATTCCTAAGCATCTAATTGAGCTATATCAAGAGAAAATGAAGAACCAGAACCCGGAGGCCCACATGGTTCATGGTTCCGGTTATGAGGCTGATGATGATGAGGAGCTTGAGAAAACTGATATGGATTATGAGACTGCTGATTGTCTAAAGGACTAATCAGATTGACATTTTAGTTTTAATATTTATGTTATTGGTGTTTTTATTTTAAAGAATGATTGCTTGATGATTGTTATGGANTGTGGTTGATAGTGGTTCCAGCCATACTATACTTAAAGACAAACGGTATTTTGTGAACCTTACAATGCAAAGTGCCAATATACACACTATTGCAGGCGTGGCCAATCTTTTAGAGGGCCACGGCCAGGCCTATATCTTATTGCCTAGAGGCACTCAGCTTGAGATTAAAGATGCCTTGTATTCCCCAAGTTCCAAACGGGATCTGTTGAGTTTCAAGGATATAAGATTGAATGGTTTACACCTTGAAACATGGGAAGAAGGAATGAAAGATTTCCTTAATATTGTTTTGATCACCAAAGGCATTAAGAAAGTGTTAGAGACAATACCTGCAATTGCTACTGGTCTTTATCTTGCAAAGATCAGTATGGTCGAGGTTAATGCCTGCGAGGCCTTTAAACTGTGGCACAACCGGCTTGGCCACCCTGGTACTAACATGATGCGGAAACTGATCTTGAACTCTAGAGGGCACAAGTTCAAAGGAGTTGTCCCGGATAATCTCACATGTGATGCATGTTCACAAGGGAAACTCATAACCAGGCCATCACCAGTTAAGGTTACTAAGGAAAATTTAAGTTTTCTGGAAAGGATTCAGGGAGATATATGTGGACCAATACACCCACCTAGTGGGACGTTTAGATATTTCATGGTCTTGATAGATGCATCGACCAGATGGTCGCATGTATGCTTATTGTCCACAAGGAATATGGCCTTTGCAAAGTTGCTAGCTCAGATCATTAGATTGAGAGCACATTTTTCAGATTTTCCTTTAAAGACTATACGTCTAGATAATGCTGGTGAGTTTACATCCCAGACGTTTAATGACTACTGTATGTCCATGGGAATAAGTGTGGAACATTCCGTGGCACATGTACATACACAGAACGGCTTGGCCGAGTCTTTCATTAAACGTATACAGCTGATAGCCCGACCATTACTCATGCGGTCGAAGCTCCCGGTATCAGCTTGGGGACATGCCATATTACATGCAGCTGAGTTGATCCGCATCAGGCCATCTAGTGAGCACAAATATTCTCCATCCCAGTTGATTACGGGTCAAGAGCCAGACGTGTCCCATATAAAAACNAGAAATAGAGTGGTCGAGACCATCTATATCCTGGCAAGATCCTCGGACAAAAGATTGTGATCTTGAGGTCCAAAAGATTATACATTTACAAGAGCTAGCTAATAGATTGCCAGATTCATTTGCTGACCCAAACAGAGTGACCAAGTCACATGTACCGGCTTGCAATGCACCTATCAGATTAGATGTCCCTGTTGGACAGGTCCAAGTTGCTACAGAGTCTAAGCAACGTTTGAAAAGTGGTAGACCTATTGGTTCCAAAGATAAGCAGCCTCGGAAGTCCATGAAAGGTGCCGGACCAGAGAGCTTGCAAGAACCCGTCCACAATACGGCTATGCTAGAACCGACCAGTTCGGTTGGGCCGATAAGGCCGGATGTGCCAATTGGGCCAGTCGGGCTGAATGTGCCAATTGGGCCTTGCACACCAGGTGATCCTAGAGAGCCGTATGGGCCGTGTAAGCCATCCGTACCAAGCACACCGTGTGAGCCAGATGGGCCACATGTGCCGAGTAAACCCGGGCCAGGCATGCCGTATGGGCCAGTTGGGCCAGACGGGCCTAGTGGACCAGACAGGCCGATGTTGCCTATACAAGTGGTTCGGGACGCTGAACTTCATAGTGCACATGGTTATGACAATGATGAGATCTCAATAAACTATGTCATGTCTGGAACAAAATGGAATCGAAAAGAAATCGAGCTCGATGACATATTTGCATACAGTGTAGCACTTGAGATCATGGAAACACATGAGGATCTAGAACCCACGTCTATGTATGAATGCATGCAGAGATCAGATTGGATCAAATGGAAAGAAGCCATAAACGTGGAGTTGAATTCATTAAGAAAGAGAGGCGTTTTTGGCCCTATTATTAAGACACCTATAGATGTCAAACCAGTTGGACATAAGTGGGTCTTTGTAAGGAAGAGAAATGAGAATGGAGAAGTAGTGAGATATAAAGCATGGCTTGTTGCACAAGGATTCTCACAAAGACCAGGAATAGATTATGAGGAAACGTATTCCCCTGTGGTGGATGCAACTACATTGAGATATTTGATCAGTCTGGCCGTACAAGAAGGCTTGGATCTACGCCTGATGGATGTAGTTACTGCATATCTTTATGGTCCACTGGATAATGAGATTTATATGAAAGTTCCAGAGGGTATTGAGCTCAAAGATAAGAAGTGTTCTCGAGAACAATATTGCATAAGATTGAATAAGGCTTTATATGGTTTAAAGCAATCAGGTCGTATGTGGTACAACAGGTTATCTGAGTACCTAGTCAAAGAGGCTATAAGAATGATCCAATAAGTCCATGTATTTTTATAAAGAAGTTTGACAACAAAGGTTTTGTCATTATATCAGTGTATGTGGACGACCTGAACATACTTGGAATCCCTGGAGAGATTACCCAAACAGTTGAGTATTTAAAGAAAGAATTTGAGATGAAAGATCTTGGTAAGACCAAGTTTTGTTTGGGTTTGCAGCTTGAGTACATAAAAGATGGTATCCTTGTGCATCAGAAAACTTATACAAAAAAGGTACTCAAGAAGTTTAATATGGACCAGGCCTATCCATTGTCAAGCCCTATGGTCGTACGGTCCTTAGACCCAGAGAAAGATCCGTTCCGACCAAAGGAGAAGGATGAGGCCGTACTGGGTCCGGAGGTGCCTTACCTCAGTGCTATTGGAGCTGTAATGTACCTGGCTAGCCACACTAGACCAGACATTTGTTTTGCTGTGAATCTACTTGCTAGATTTAGCTCCTGTCCGACTTTAAGGCATTGGAACGGTGTGAAACACTTGTTGAGATATTTGCAAGAAACCAAGGATCTTGGTTTGTTCTACTCGTATCGACCAAAGGAGAGTTTGGTCGGGTACACGGATGCTGGGTACTTGTCTGACCCGCACCAGGCTAGATCTTAGACCGGCTACATCTATATGTACGGTGGTGCAGCAGTCTGTTGGCGTTCCAAGAAGCACACACTCTTGGCCACATCTTCTAATCATGCTGAGATCATAGCCATGTACGAGGCTAGTACAGAACTTGTGTGGTTGAGGAACATGACCAACCATATCCGAGTGAGTAGTGGTTTGAGCATTGGGAAGGACGAGCCAACCGTGATCTATGAAGACAATGCAGCCTGCATACATCAGCTCAAGGAAGGTTACATCAAAGGAGACAGAACGAAGCATGTCTTGCCCAAGTTCTTTTTCACCCATGACCTGCAGAAGGCCAAAGAAGTCCGGGTGGTCCGAGTCCAGTCCAGCAACAACTTGGCCGACATGCTCACCAAGTCCTTACCAACCAAAACGTTCAAGAAGTTCGTGTACCAGATTGGGATGCGTTCACTGAACCATTTTCAGTGATGCATTCACCAGGGAGAGTATCATGTGTTGTACTTTTTTTCCTTGTTTGAGGTTTCCATTTTTCCCATCTTGGATTGATTACAAAACATATAAACGTTGATTACAAATGATAGATAACTAGGGTGAGTAACTACAAAAGCTAACAAAACTAAATATAACCATAAAATAAAATTGATATATAATTTTTGTTTTATGTTTATCATCAAAATGACAATATGAATTATATATATTCCTTTTTAAGTTTTGTTGTTTTTCCTAATCTCTTCAGCCCTTCTTTTATTTTTATCTTTATGTTCATTTTTGAATACCAAGAGCGTCCCTCCACACAGAAACTACAACATGTAATATTTCTAATCCCTAGAAATCACTCGAACTGGAGACATCTAACTCAATGAACATGGTCTTTTCCAGTTAATCTAACATGTTTTAACAAAATATTTTATTAAGAAAATAGGATATTTAATGGTAAATCTAAAAAAGGTTTTCATATAGTTCTACTCATATGTAGCACTCATAGTAATTCTCTCCGTCTATATGTACACTTCTCATATAGCAAACAATTAAAGCTTAGTCTTCCGGTCCGATCTTTTTGTTAGTAAATAATCGACCACCAATTTTCCAAATATCTTTTGAGTGATCTAGTGGTTATGATAGTTAACTATCAAGAAGGTTGTGAACTCGATTCTTATAACCACAATTTTTAAATTTTTAATACATTTCACTTGTTTTTTTTCACAATTTTTAATTTTTTAATACATTTCACTTGTTTTTTTTTTTTACAACGACAGGCTGATCTAATACTCAAGCTTAAGGTGATCTGAGAATCCAGACCGGAATAAAACAACCAACATACATGAGATCACGATAAAAGAATCGGGCAGTCTTAGCTAAATGATCGGCCACAGCATTTAGAGATCTAGGTATATAAGTGATCTTGAAGTCTGAGAAACAAATCCTCAACGTCGAGATTCTCTCAATTTTCGTCGAAAAACTTGGCCATCCCCAGGGATTCGTGAGCATTGCTAACAATTCCTTGCAGTCCGTCTCAAAGCTTTGACATGACGAATGTTGAAGCATGTTCTCCATTGCCCACCGCAGTGCTTCCAGCTCAGAATGAAAAGGCGACTCCACCCTACTCACATTACGCATCCCCATCAGCTGACTATTTCCCTCGCTATCCTTCCAATCTCAGCCACAACCGTAGAATTGATCTATAGAGGTCCAAGAGTCGTCTATCATGCAAATATCTCGTAGGCTTATGGCCTGACGTTCAGTATCGCCGTTCTCTTGTGAAATCACAACTTCCTACTCATTAGCTTGGAACCAGGCAAGACACTCACTCTCTGCCTACCGGGCCAGTTCCAGAGGGTCTCTATTTATTCCTCTAAACAACAAATCATTCTGAGCCTTCCAAATGTACAATATTAACCAAGGATAAATTTCCCTGTCTAATTCTGGCCCACAAATAGCCTTCTTCCGCCAGAATAGATAATCCATATTCGCATATGTACTTTCCAAAGGGAACAAAGTTGAACTGGTGGGTATAGATGCTAAGGTCCACACCTGTAATGCCGGTGGGAATTGTAAAATTGCATGTGCAATTGTTTCATCCGGTTCTCCACATCGTGGGCAGAAATTATCGCATCTGATGTGTCTATGATTCAGTGCACTCATAACCGCCACCTGCCCCGATATAATCTGCCACATAAGATGACACATCTTCGGGGGTGCTTTGACCTTCCAGACCTGTGCTTAGAGCCTTTTAATGCTAGGTTCATCTACCAGAATCTCTTCCTCCTTCATTAGTATATTTCGAGCTACCCAATAGCCGGACTTAACTGTGTACTGCCCACTCCTTGTGTAACTCCAGCAGTATGTGTCTCTGCGATGTGTTGAACTAATTGCCATGCTCCTTATGAGAGGTATATCAGCAGCGTCCACATAATTTGCCAGCCGATCCAGATCCCAAAACTTTGTTTCTTGATTGATAAGATCACTCACTCTCATGTTTGGATGCAGAACCGGAGCAGATGCAAGAGCTGGTCTCGCTGGGATTGTGGGAATCCATGGGTCATCCCATACCTTTACTTCATAACCGGAATGGATTTTCTGCCTTATCCCCAATAGCAATAATTCACGTGCAGCCAAGATGCTTGTCCACACATATGATGGGCTACTGACAGTGAGCTTTCGTAAAGGCGAACTTAATCGATAATATCGCCCTCTCATAACTCGAGCTACCAAGGAATCTGAATTTTGGGCCAATCTCCACAACTGCTTTGCTAGTAAAGCCAGGTTAAACTCATGGATCATCCTGAAGCCAATGCCTCCTTCCTCTTTAGATAAACATAACTTATCCCATGTCGTCCAGTGTAAGCCTCTCTTTGGTGGGTTTGAACTCCACCAAAACTGTGCAATGGCACTAGCCAAGGCATCGCATATCTCCAATGGGAGCAAAAAGCAAGACATAACATAGGTTGAAAGAGCTAGCAGGATTGACTTTATTATTACTTCCTTTCCACATCTAGATAACCACATGCATGTCCATCCATTCACTCTATTCCGAAGCTTGTCTTTTAAGAAGGCAAACAACTTACATTTCGATCCACTGATATCCTCTGGTATCCCTAGGTAAGTTCCCATTCCCGCTTCACTTTGGATCCCAAGTGTATCTTTGATCTCCTGCCTGGCCTCTTGACCGATCCTCTTACCAAAGAGTAAAGAAGACTTATCAAAATTAATGCATTGTCCAGAGGCTTGTCCATATTTTCTAACCACTTTCATTACTTCTTCACATTCACGGGGCTCCGCCTTACAAAAGAAAAGGCTATCATCAACAAAGAGTAGGTGGGATATCGATGGACACGCACGCTTGATGCGCATCCCCGTTATCTTTCCCTGATTCTCTGCGTGATTAAGAAGGCTAACGAGCGCTTCCGTGCATAGAATAAAGATGAAAGGGGATAAAGGATCTCCCTGACGTAGACCTCTCTCCGGGACAATATTCCCTCTTGGCTGGCCGTTTATAAGTACCTTGTACTTTACTGATGTTACACATCGCATAATCCATGTAATCCAGACTTCTGAGAAACCCATCTTCCTCAAGGTGGCTTCAATGAAAGACCATTCCATTATATCATATGTCTTGATCATGTCTGTTTTGATCTCCATCCTCTTATTGAGTCCACTTGGTTTTGTTCTCAAAGCATGGAACAATTCCTGGGCAATCATTATGTTGTTTGATATCTGTCTTCCAACAACAAATGCTGACTGGGTTTCTGATATCCTATCAGGGATGACTTTTTTTAATCTTTGGCATAAGACCTTGGAAATAATCTTGTAACAAAAATTACAAAGACTAATGGATCGGAGCTGACTCATCTGATTTGGTTTATCAACTTTTGGGATAAGGCAAATATTAGTATCATTTATACCAGCCGGTATAGTCCCTTGAAATAGGAATTGATTAACCGTAAGAGATAAATCATCCTTCACAATATCCCAAAAATTTTGATAAAACAAGGCTGTCATTCCATCAAGTCCTGGTGTTCTTTCTGGGTGCATAGCAAAAAGAGCTAACTTAACTTCCCATTCTGAAACCGGTGCTGTTAGATCCTCATTATCTGCAGGCGTAATTGTAGTGGTAACTTCTGAAAGTGCATCCTTGTTGGTGTCAAAATCGGTCACGACGGAATCAATGGCAAAAAGTCTCCGCAAAAATAAAAATATGTTTTACAAAACTCGAGAGATCGTTTTATAAAACTCGAGAAATCGTTTTATAAAACTCGAGAAACCGTTTTATAAAACTCGAAGAATCGTTTTATAAATCCAAAGAAATTTCCGAACAAAGAAAATTCGCGGAAAACTCAGAAGATTGTTATCTCGGAAAAAAGAAACAACCGTCGATTACACGATCTTCCGAGTTATTTACAATACCGTGAAAAACCAAAACCGCCGTAAAACGCGAGCTAGTCTCATCCCGACTAGTTCACCCAACGACGAGCTAAGCCAGCTGGCTTAGCTCGCTTTTGGGCGAACTAGAAGCTTCCCGGGCAGCTCGCCAAACGGCGGGCTGAACCGGTCCGGTTCGGCTCGTGGTACGTCGAACCGAACATTCCGAGCCTCGATCTCCCGCATCCCCGATTCAAGGCTTACGTCCTTCGACACGGTCGTGTTCCGAACCACGGCCGAAATGTCTCCCGTTTCGTCTCGATCTGACCTATCATTCGAGTTTTGCGATAAAAACCGTAAAACTTTGTTTTCTCGAATGGAACTCGAGGAAATCGTATAAAACGGAAATGGTTAAACGAAACACCGAACATTGCCTAAACTATACGATTTATTCGAGATTTTTTGTTAAAATCGTAAAAAACGTATTTTAATAAAAATGTCGAGTAAATCGTAAAAAACGGAAACGATTAACCGAGAAACGAACGTAGCTAAACTTTACGATTAACTCGGGGAATTTACTAAAAACGGCACCGGATCAGGAAATGATCTCGTACAAGGTCGAAAACGGATTTATCGCAAAACGGCCCGGAAGGTCATAAAACGCGATAAAAGCCCATCTCGCGATCTTAACGAAATCTAACCCGAAGATACGATAACGTTTTGACGATATACTCGCAGAAAGAAGATAAATGTCAAACTTGAAGATAAATGTCAAGTTTGAGGATAAATAGAAGACTTCCCCGCGGGAAAAAAGGAAAGATCGAGATAAATGGAAGATTCCCGATAAACTCGAATCTGGGCGAAATGGAAAAAATAAACCGCCTAGGAAGGGAGTATATAAGCAAGAGGCATAGGGCAAAAGCAAAAAAACGAATTTCAGAGCTCTCATCTGAGACTTTTACAACTTTTCTAGACTTAGAATTTTCCGCACTTAGAAACTTAGGTTTTTTTCTCGACAAGTTCGGTTTCTATGATTGGCGCTCAATTACTAGACAAACTCGCCTAGGCGGTTCGATCTATGATCCAGCTCTATCAACTGAACTACGTTTGACTTGATCCTCGAAAGGGGTACGTAGGCAGCCTTTCATAAGGTTCAGTCCGAAATCAATCAAATCTTTTTTCTTATCTTTTTCCGTCTTTTGTTATCGAGCTGCGACTCGATTAGGTTTAAGGTTTTTATGTTGATAACTCGCCGATGGCCCTGCGGCCAAAGCCTTTGTAAACCCTTGTAATAATCGCAACTCTCTTACGCGAAATCGAAATAAGATCTACTTTATCTTTAAATTCGTTTTATTACGTTTTTCATATTTTTCCGCATTTATTTGGTTACTTGTCGTTGGCTTTTGCAGATATCCGGTTCCTCTGGAAAATTAGGGTTTTCCTAAGTTTCTTTATTTAACGGAAATCGACAAGTGTGAATTTCGGTTCCCACAGTTTGGCGCTAGAAGGAGGGGGGTCGGATTACTCTTACTCATAGCCGCAAAACGCTTGATCAAAACGATGTCTGGATATATGAAAGACAAAGTCGCAACTCGCAAAAAGACGCTGGTAAAACAACTCCAGCAGCGACTACTCGTACGGCCAACGCTCACGCAAACGCTGTAGTACTCAACAAAATTGAAAACCTAATCGCGACTCTTCGCCACGGGAAGAGCAACAAAACGAGCTCGCGATTTCTATCTCAGATCACTAAGGGCAACAATAAATTCTATTAAACCCCATAGTGTTTTTCTTATTTCCGAGTTTGACAAATCTCATGGGTTGAGCAAAAGACGTTTTCCGAGAACTGTTCGGAAAAATAAAACTTGCTCTCCCAGAAACAGCGGAAAAACCCTAGGCTGTTCGCGGAAACATCCTTAGGTAACTCGCGGAAAAACCATAGGTTATTCGCGGCAAAACCCTAGGTTGTTCGCGGAAAAACCCTAGGTTACTCGTGGAGGAAACCCTAGGTTACTCGCGGAAAAAGCCCTAGGTTACTTGCGGAGAAAGCCCTAGCTTAACTCGTGGAGAAAGTCCTAGGTTACTCGCGGAAACACCCTAGGTTATTCGCGACAAAACCCTAGGTTGCTCGCGGAAGAACCTTAGGCTACTCGCAGAATCGGGCAATACTATCCAGCCGAAAAGATGGTGAGTTGGCCAAGCAACCTAGCTTGCCATCTTGGCGAGCTGACCAGATTTCCACCTCATCCTAGAGGCACTGAATTTTCCCCGAGGGTCCGCACAATCCAACTCATAGCTACGGTGAGCCTGATCGTACTTTAAACAATAATCGCACTGCTTTTCTTTTCGTCGATCAAAGTTTCCATTGAGATTTTACAACGAAAACAAGATAGCTTGATGAATCGAGACTATGCTCGCCGACTCACCATTAGCCAAGTTGGACAAACTCGACGGATCGAAACATTTCCATCTCGAATCTTGATCGAGACGCTTTTCGTTTCGTGTCAATCGGACTTTCTGAAAACAAGTCAACTCGACGAATCGAGATCACCCGCGCCAAGCGTCTTAGCTCGCCGAACGTAGAGCTAAACCAAGCGTCTTAGCTCGCCAAACGTAGAGCTAAACCAAGCTGGCTTAGCTCGCCGAACGTAGAGCTAAACCAAGCGTCTGAGCTCGCCGAACGTAGAGCTAAACCAAGCGTCTTAGCTCGCCAAACGTAGAGCTAAACCAAGCTTGCTTAGCCCGCCGAACGTAGAGCTAAACCAAGCTGCCTTAGCTCGCCGAACGTAGAGCTGAACCAAACGCCTAGCTCGCCCAAGAGACGCTGACTTTGCCCCATGGGTTCTTACCATCCAGATCGCCACACGGCGAGCTGAAAGGGTTCACCCGACTTGCCCTACGTCGAGCTGAACCATTCCTCGAGTTTCTCTCTCGAGTCTTGATCGCGCTGATTCTCGTTTCCTCTCAATCGGAATTTCCATCGGGATTTTACGATAAAACCGCAAAGACTTGTTTCTTCGTATAAGTTCGAATCAATCGTCTAAACCGGCAACGGTTGACTTAACACCAAAGTTGCCTAAAGTATACGAGAAATCTGAACTCTCTAAATCCAATCCGGTTTTCCGAAACTCTGCCACGCTAAGTCGAAAACGTCCAAACATAAACACGTGATTGATTTTTTCGATATACAAAGCGCACCTAGTCGGTCAAATAAAACCAGCAGTACGAACATGAGCTCTGATGGTTAAGTCTTCTCCCCGCTCCGATACTCTTGCTGGTAATTCGTCGAAGACTGGTAAGTCAAAAGACGAAGAACGAAGAATAGACGATCCCAAATCATCGATGAAATTAAGGTATGTCCGATTTGAAAATTTTATTATACTTCTAATTTCTCGTAGGTAAGAAATGAAAACAACTTGTAAACTGCCGTGAAACCTAGAGAACCTAGAATTTAAAGGATAGTCTAGCATGCTAAGTCGTAAGAAATTTTTGTCTATCTCGATTTGTTGTTCTCTAACCATTCAGGCATAACTCGCAAACCGATCCAATCTCTCGTACAACCGAGAAACGATCGCCACGCATTCGAACGTACTCATTTTCTAAAAGAAAGAAGGAGCTAGAGACGCTGACGTCATCTCAAAACCGACTCGCTCCTAGAAATTTTCGTAAACTTGACATACTCCAAGTCATCACCAATCTACTACAGTCTTTAACCAACCCGGATTATCGATCATCCGAATCCTTCAAAGGAAACTCATCTTTTTTCTTTTGGTTGAATATTTTCCCTCGCATCGAGAAAATGCTTTCTATAAAGCAAAATCTCGCCAAAACAAGCAGAAAAGTATTCGGACAATACGACGCCTCGTCAAAATCATCCCAAAAGCAAACGACAATCTAAAAACCGTCTAGGCGCTAAAGACTGATCCAAACCGTCTGGGAAATAGTCACGAGGAATATACACCATCTCTCGTTGCAATCATGCGGATAGAAAATCTCTGCAAAACTTCAGAGTGAAACTCGATGATTTGCCGAAGTCCTAAAGATCTTCTCCAACTTGGTAAAACAAGTTCCGTATAAGAATCGAAAAATTATACGAGAAATCTTTTGGGCATCGAAGCATTGATCTCATTTTCCGTCAAATCAAGTGAGTCACGGAATAATGTCAAGAACATTTGCGGCGAAAGAAAAATCGAGAACACAAAGCAGCAATAGAGAACACGTCCTCCCTTCTCGCCAACTGATCCTATTGCTGATCATGTGATTCATTCCGTCTGAGTAACCCGCTAAAACATTTTGCGACTAGATCTCGGTGAAATAACTTTTGGTAAAACTCCGCGAGTGACTCCGAAAAAACCATCACCGAAGAATCAAAAACTAAGCGGAAAGGTTTCTCGAAAAATCTGAGGAAACATTGTTAACCTAGTGCGTCATGCCGATTTACTAAATTCATCGCCCGTTGCTTACGCGAGAAATCCTTCGTATAGTCAGGATCATGTCATAACGAAGTAACTTTCGAAAGTAAACGTAACAGGTTTTGCGAAAAGTATTTTCCTTATAGCGAAAACCAAGCTATACGATCCGGCACTGGACGACCCATCTAAACTTTGCTTCCCCGCATCACGATCTTAAAGATCTCACTCTTTAGCCCTTCGGTTCACGAGAATCCGCTCTCATTCCTCCCGATTACATCCCAGAATGAAACCGCCCCGCAAGCGACTCCGCACGAGCTCTACATCGAGCTTCTTAGGCTTTGTCTCCCTCGAGTAAAAAAAAAAAGAAGAAACAACTTTCATACAAAGGAAAGTTTATACGAAACTTTCATTGTATAAATCAAACCTACAACGGAAAAACGTTTTCTATAACCACGAGCATACTTGGCATATCAAGCTCGACAAACGCGTGGTTATTGTCCGATCACGCTTCACTTCAGTGCCAAGTTTACAAACCGACTCGACCTTATCGATAGCACGAAAGTGTCGTGGTCTAATCCTCTACCAAATACGACCTTGGCTGTGCGGCCGAATACAACCTTCACGCCGAGCCAATACATTTAATGGATAATGCAAACTTGTCGAAAATCGGCTAAGTTCTGTATTCTCACGATTCACTCTTTTTCCGAAGAAAGTTTCCTACAAAATCCGACGTATAAGAAAACACTCGTACCAGAGCTCCTAAGGCCGTACGAATCTCGGAAGGTCAACACTTCACAAAGCACCGTAACGAAAAACGCTTCGTTTCGGGGAAACAACTTACGCGACCTCTCGGTCCTAATTGCTCTAGCCCAAATCATAAAACTACCTAACATCCAAACAGGAATGTAAGTTTTAATTGCAAATATCCGCAAACGACCAAAGTGTTCCTGCAAAGAAGGGTTAAGACAAAACCCTCGCAACCGCGCAACATCTTCGAGCCCGCAAACGTTCCGAACACGAAACGCGGCATATAAAATAAAAACCAACTTTCGGCACTGCGAGACGTCGCAGACGCCCGGAGATTAGTTTTTCGACACAAATACCTTCCTCGACAAAGTCATTTCCTTGGAAGACCTAACAGTCCGTTCGCGACTATAAAATACGCAAAACTTCTTAACGTACGTATCCTTCGCGAAGGCCCAAACTACGTAAACATCTATCATCTAAAAATAGTTTGTTGCTGATCACAACGAACTCGCAACAGTCCTAAACAAACTTAAGTTATCTCGCAGAGATAGCTCTCGAACACCCGACACAAGGGTAATAGCGCTATAAAAGAAATCCAAACTTTTNCCTTCGCGAAGGCCCAAACTACGTAAACATCTATCATCTAAAAATAGTTTGTTGCTGATCACAACGAACTCGCAACAGTCCTAAACAAACTTAAGTTATCTCGCAGAGATAGCTCTCGAACACCCGACACAAGGGTAATAGCGCTATAAAAGAAATCCAAACTTTTGGTCAGCACTTCCGGGCAACTTAGAAATTGTTCACGGTGAGATGCTCGGTTCCAACCAGACGAATCATATAAGCCGAGAACCTATCGCGGATTCTAAATCGGTATGGAATCATGTTAAAATCGCAACAAGCAAAACGAAAGCCGATTAGTCATCGCATAGCCTCAATCCGAAAGTAAACCTAGGTCTTGCCCTAAACCCAGCACACTGGTCGCTAAAGTCTCAAGGCATGTATCGAGATCCTAAAGGCATGTCTCTTGGTCTATATCTAAACGCTCACTCGATTTGCTAAACATCCTAAAACAAGCAAACGAATAAGGTGATACACTAAGGGAAAGGAATGCGAGACGACAACTCGCGGACCTCCCTCAATATCAACTCATATTCTTCCCGCTACATTCATAAGAATAAAAACACGCTCTTAAAAACGCAAACTGATTTTTAATAAAGCCGCAAAAGCGGCAGGGACTCAGAGCCGCACACGGCTAGTCCGAAAAATATAACGGCCACGCTCGGCCAGACCAAACGGCCTACGAGGCTAGTCTCAAGGCCGGCAAAGGTCCAGATGCCATCGACATCAATATGCTCGATAATTCCTACACGACATATAACTAGACCGTAAAGGTCTTGCTAGGAAACATGTCATACGAACCTTAATTCCAAAACGAACTACGAAAGGCTTGATCCCCTCAAAAGGGTACGTAGGCAGCCTTCACAAGGCGCAGCCTTAATCTTAAACGCATTCCGCTTCCTGGAGAATGGAAATATCACTCTTAACGGACCTTCCCAACCATTAATTCCGCCTAACTTAACTAAAACTGGCTAACCACTCGCAAGAACCTTACGCTAGAAGCTCAAGATTCTAGCGAGAGCTGGGGGGCTAACTGCTGGTGTCAAAATCGGTCACGACGGAATCAATGGCTAAAGTCTCCGCAAAAATAAAATTACGTTTTATAAAACTCGAGAGATCGTTTTATAAAAGAAGATTCCGTTTTATAAAATTTGAGAGATCATTTTATAAAACTCGAGAAATCGTTTTATAACACTCGAGAAATCGTTTTATAAAACTCGAGAAATCGTTTTATAAGACTCGAGAAATCGTTTTATAAAACTCGAGAAATCGTTTTTTAAAACTCGAGAAATCGTTTTATAAAACTCGAGAAATAGTTTTATAAAACTCGAGAAATCGTTTTATAAAACTCGAAGAATCGTTTTATAAAACTCGAGAAACAGTTTTATAAAACTCGAAGAATCGCTTTATAAAACTCGATAAATCGTTTTATAAAACTCGAGAAATCGTTTTATAAAATTCAAAGAATTGTTTTATAAAACTCGAGAAACCGTTTTATAAAACTCAAAGAATCGTTTTATAAATCCAAAGAAATTTCTGAACAAAGGAAATTCGCGGAAAACTCGGAAGATTGTTATCTCGGAAAAAAGAAACAAACGTCGATTACACGATCGTCCGACTTAAGCTCAAAACCGTGAAAAACCGAAACCACCGTCGGGCGAACTAGAAGCTTCCCGGGCAGCTCGCCAAACGGCGGGCAGCTCGCCAAACGGCGAGCTGAACCGGTCCGGTTCGGCTCGCCGAACGTCGAACCGACCATTCCGAGCCTCGATCTCCCACATCCCCGATTCAAGGCTTACGTCCTTCGACACGGTCGTGTTCCGAACCACAGCCGAAATGTCTCCCGTTTCGTGTCGATCCGACCTATCATTCGAGTTTTACGAGAAAAACCGTAAAACTTTGTTTTCTTGAAAGAAACTCGAGGAAATTGTATAAAACGACAACGGTTAAACGAAATTCTGAACATTGCCTAAACTATACGATGTATTCGAGATTTTTTGTTAAAATAGTAAAAAACGCATTTTTAATAAAAATGTCGAGTCAATCGTAAAAAACGGCAACGATTAACCGAGAAACGAACGTAGCTAAAGTTTACCATTAACTCGGGGAATTTACTAAAAACTGCATCGGATCAGGAAACGATCTCGTACAAGGTCGAAAAACGGATTTATCGCAAAACGGCCCGGAAGGTCCTAAAACGCGATAAAAGCCCATCTCGCGATCTTAACGAAATCTAACCCGAAGATACGATAACGTTTTGACGATATACTCGCAGAAAGAAGATAAATGTCAAACTTGAAGATAAATGTCAAGTTTGAGGATAAATAGAAGATTTCCGTGGGAAAAAAAAGAAAGATCGAGATAAATGGAAGATTCCCAATAAACTCGAATCTGGGCGAAATGGAAAGACTTAACCGCCTAGGAAGGGAGTATATGTGGGAGTCGCTTTCACCCTACTGTCAATAAATCGTAAAAAAGGAAACTTCGGGAAAACCCTAAGTTTCCAGAGGAACCGGCTATCTGCGAGAACCGCACAACGAAAATAAGATGACGAAAATACTTAGAATTTAAATGAGAATAAACGAAAACAGAGAGCAAAGATGTTCTTATTCCGAATCTGCGTTGAACTGGTACAAAAAGAATTGCTGAAAGCGTAAGAACTAGAAACCCTAATTGAGACGCAGCTCGCTAACAGAAAAACGGAAATATTCCTAAATGCTAGTTTTGGTGGTGAGAGCTCTGAATTTTCGTGTGTGCTTCTGCCCTAGACCTCCTCTTTATATACTCCTCGTCTTGGCAATCCGATCTTTCCATTTCGCCCAGATTTGACTTAAATCGGGAATTTTCCATTCTTCTCGATCCTTCCTTTTCTTCTGCGGAAATCTTCTATTTCTCTTTAAACCTTCCTTTTATGTTCAAACTTGACTTTTATTTGCTTTCTGCG
>CAKOAT010520710.1:47712-66880 GCA_932364175.1 Eruca vesicaria subsp. sativa
CTTAGATCGCCCATCGGCGATCTAAGCCGGGTTTGGCTTAGATCGCCGGTGGGCGGACTAGTTGCGACTAGTTCGCGTTTCACGGCTTTTTCGGTTTTTTGCGGTTTTGTAAAACGATTCTCGGATTTCATAAAATGACTTTTTAGTTTTATAAAAATGATCTTCGAGTTTTATAAAATGATCCTCGAGTTTATAAAACGGTTTCTCGAGTTTTATAAAGCGATTCTCGAGTTTTATAAAACGATTTCTCGAGTTTTATAAAACGGCTCTCGAGTTTTATAAAACGGCTCTCGAGTTTTATAAAACGATTCTCGAGTTTTATAAAACGATTCTCGAGTTTTATAAAACGATTCTCGAGTTTTATAAACTGATTCTCGAGCTTTATAAAATGGTTTTTCTCGAGTTTTATAAAACGATTCTCGAGTTTTATAAAACGATTCTCGAGTTTTATAAAACGATTCTCGAGCTTTATAAAACGATTTCTTGAGCTTTATAAAACGATTCTCGAGCTTTATAAAACTGTTCTTTTTGTATTCTTGCGGAAGGTTTTGGCTATTAATTCCGTCGTACCGATTTTGACCCCAACAGTATATAAGCAAGAGGCATAGGGCAGAAGAAAAAAAACGAATTTCAGAGCTCTCATCTGAGACTTTTACAACTTTTCTAGACTTAGAATTTTCCGCACTTAGAAACTTAGGCTTTTTTTCTCGACAAGTTCGGTTTCTATGACTGGAGCTCAATTACTAGACGAACTCGCCTAGGTGGTTCGATCTCTGGTACAGCTCTATCAACTGAACTACGTTCGACTTAATCCTTGAAAGGGGTACGTAGGCAGCCTTTCATAAGGTTCAGTCCGAAATCAATCAAATCATTTTTCTTATCTTTTTCCGTCTTTTGTTATCGAGCTGCGACTCGATTAGGTTTTAAGTTTTTATGTTGATAACTCGCTGACGGCCCTGCGGTCAAAGCCTTTGTAAACCCTTGTAATAATCGCAACGCTCTTACGCGAAATCGAAATAAGATCTACTTTTTCTTTAAATTCGTTTTATTACGTTTTTCATATTTTCCGCATTTATTTGGTTACTTGTCGTTGGCTTTCGCAGAGATCCGGTTCCTCAGGAAAATTAGGATTTTCCTAAGTTTCCTTATTTAATGGAAATCGACAAGTGTGAATTTCGGTTCCACAATCTTTTATCTCCTCAGGGTTTGATGATTGGAAGATTTGTCGAAAATAACTAGTAGCAATGGCTACCAAACCTTCCTTATCTTCCACAACATTCCCCTCAGCATCCAAAAGTTGGGTTATCCTGTTCTTCGCTCTTCGCTGCTTCGTGAGGGCGTAAAAAAATTTAGTGTTTTGATCTCCTTCCCTTAACCAGAAGCCCTACACTTTTACTTTCAGAACAATTCCTCCGCCTTAAGGGCATCAGACAATTCTTTTAACGCCGCAGCGATCTCTTCTGTAGTAGCATCATCGATGGAAGATAAATTACTTAATGTATTTGCATGTTATTAGGCTTATTTTTTAAGTGGCTTCCGGTATACGAATATTCAAGACCAGCACTGGTCTATATGCCACTGGTCTATATGCCATATTCCCAGCCATATCGAATGAACGGTTTGTTAAGGGTCTTGTCCAAAGTAAATCATACCAATCCTTCTCCGAGTCGTAACATGGATCATCAGGGAGGGATGTCCAAATAACTTCTTTTTTTATGGTTATGATCAATGTCCGAGACTTTGATAGTTCTATTTTTGTATGTGTCCAAATAACATCTTTTTTATATGTGATGCTAAAACCTGATGTAACAGTTCTATTTTTGTAACATTTTATTTTCTTTATAAAATCAAAGCTTCATTTTAGTAGTGTTTGTGTACTTTTTTTTGGTTTATTAGATTTTCGATTTTGTTAGGAATTTTATGAAATTTTTATTTGATTGGAGTCTGAATGCACATAAACATGATCTTAAATACATAACTAATCATGAGATTTATTGAGATTACATGAAATTTTTATTTGATTGGAGTTTGAATACACAAAAACATAAACGTAAATACATAACTAATCATTAGATTTATTGGGATTATAAACATTTGAAGAAATCTATGATAATTTCTTTCGCAATTTATTATGATCTATGTATACAGTATACTAACTCTTCAAATTTTAAGGATCAAGACAAATAATTGTTAGACTTTGTTCAAAGCCGACCATGCGCAAATGAATTATTGTCATTTCTTTCTCTTGAGTGATTGTAAACACATTCGAAAGTAGAGTAGTTTTGATCTTACAGCAAGCAAATGGTTATTTGCCTTGCTAAAAGAAAAAAGATTATCATTTTCTTAATTTTGAAATTATATTATAATAGATCAAGTTCCACATTCCTACCAAAAATGAAAATAAACGGGAAATATGACCTTTTTAACCTCTTAAACCTATCTTTGGGCCAAAACATATAACCACAATTAATTTTGAGAATATAAGAAGAGAGTTTGAATTCAGAAGTAATGTTTAGTGGAATTCGCTCCATTCTAAACCAACAAAATTCCGGTAAGGTGTCAACAATATGTCCATTGTTTACACTTACTGTAGGAAACGTGATCGATGAAATACTAATATCTTTCTCTAAAATTTTGAGCCAAATCTATTAACTTTTTGAGAGATCCAATAGTCCAAAGTTTAAACTTAGAATGTAAAACCAGAAATCGAAATATACCAAAACCACGGATCGTTTTTATTACAACTTTTTGGACATGTCTTCAAACCATTTATGTTGGAGGATGGGCCTTCGGCCCACTCACAAATCGGACATGAGATCACAAAGGGAAAGCCCAATAACTAACGACCGACCCAACCATATCGATAAACCCTCGGCGTCTGTTCGCGCACTCAAGAAACAAGCACCTAGAGGTATAGGCAACACCGACCACCAATCATAGGCATAACCCTACACAAGCAATAGTACAATGATGATCACCGAACCGACTCTCTGACACATAACAACTACAAAACAGCAAAAGCTAGATCGAAAAGACTATAAATAGAAGACCATTCAATGAAAAAAGGACACAGAAAAATACCAAGAAAATACTAGAGAGAGAAATAGCTTTGACAACGAAATAGTATTCGGAAAACGACTTCTTTCCTTTATATTCTCACTTCGGCATTTTACTTACATTTCAATAAACAAAACCTTTAGCCTCCTTTAATCTCTTGCAATTCCTGATTAAGTGCTCTTTGAGTCAATTAACTTTACTTACATTTTTTTGCTTAAAAGAAATAAATAAATTCTCTAAAAACCTATGCCGGGATCAGTCTCATAAAGCCCTAAACCTGACTCTCTCCTTCCTTAAGAATCCTAAAAGATCATTAGCACTCACTACAAGAAAACCTGGATTTCGTTACTGAATTTTGCGACCACAGTTACAGTTGCTAAATATACCGACCGAATACAGACTAATTAACGAGCGATAGGTGACCAAAAAAAATCAGTTCCTAAGAAGTCGCTATTTTGCGACCACCCGATACAGTCATCAAATAGTCGTTAAATCGCGACTAATTTAGCCACTGTTTAACGACTTAGAATAACGTCGTCAATCAGTCGCTAATATATGATTAATTTAGCAACCGTTTGACAACTAACTGGTGTAGTCGTTAAATTGTCACAAATCAATCGCAAAATAAAGTCCAGAACTCGTGGAAATCGTTACTGAGTTTGGTGTACCGGTTTATTGCGACTGATTGCCTTAGTCGCAAATTCGGTTGCAAAACAGTCGCTAAATCGGTCGCTAAATTTGTTATATATACACGAAAACCGTCGCCATTTCTCATTGTTGGGGTCAAAATCGGTACGACGGAATTAATAACCAAAACTCCCCGCAAAAATACAAAAGGAATAGTTTTATAAAACCCGAGGAGTCGTTTTATAAAACTCAAAGTCATTTATAAAACTCGCAGACCGTTTTATAAAACTCGAGAAGCCGTTTTATAAAACCCGAAGACCATTTTATAAAACTCGAGAATCGTTTTATAAGACCCGAAGATCGTTTTATAAAACCCGAAGATCGTTTTATAAAACTTGAGAATCGTTTTATAAAATTCGAGAATCGTTTTATAAAACTTAAAGATCGTTTTATAAAATTCGAGAATCGTTTCATAAAACTCGAAAATCCGTTTTATAAAACCCGAAGATCGTCTTATAAAACTCGAGAATCGTTTTATAAAACTCGAAAAGCCGTTTTATAAAACCCGAAGATCGTTTTATAAAACTCGAGAATCGTTTTATAAAACCCGAAAAGCCGTTTTATAAAACTTAAAGATCGTTTTATAAAACTTGAGAATCGTTTTATAAAACTCGAAAAGCCGTTTTATAAAACCCGAAGATCGTTTTATAAAACTCGAGAATCATTTTATAAAACTCGAAAAATTGTTTTATAAAACTCGAGAATCGTTTTATAAAACTCGAAGAATCATTTTATAAAACTCGAAGAATCGTTTTATAAAACTCGAAGAATCGTTTTACGAAACCGCAAAAAACCAAAAAAGCCGTAAAACGCGAACGATAGGTCGGATCGAGATGGAATGGGAGATGTTTCGGCCGTGGTTCAGAATGCGACCGTGTCGAAAGACGTAAGTTTCGAATCGGGAATGCGGGAGACCGAGGCTCGGGATGTCTAGGAAGTTTCTACTTCGCCGATGGCGAACTAGGAAACACTCGACTAGTTCGCCCACCGGCGAACTAGAAACTTCCTAGACATCCCAGCCTCGGTCTCCCGCATTCCCGATTCGAAACTTACGTCTTTCAACACGGTCGCAGTCTGAACCACGGCCGAAACATCTCCCGTTCCATCTCGATCCAACCTATTGTTCGAGTTTTACGATAAAAACCGTAAAACTTCGCTTTCTCGATAAAGAATTCGAAGAAATCGTATAAAACGGAAACGGTTAAACGAAACACCGAACATTGCCTAAACCATACGATTTATTCGAGGTTTCTCGTTGAACTCATAAAAAACGTGTTTTTAATAAAAACGTCGAGTAAATCGTAAAAAACGTGTTTTTAATAAAAAGTCGAGTAAATCGTAAAACCTTACGATTAGCTCGAGGAATTTATTAAAAAAGACGTCAGATCAGGAAACGATCCCGTAAAAAGTCGAAAAACGGATTTATCGCAAAACGGCCCGGAAGGACCTAGAACGCGATAAAAACCTATCTCGCGATCTTAACGGAATCTAACCCGCAGATTCGATAACATTTTGACGGTTTACTCGCAGGAGGAAAATAAAAGTCAAGTTTGAAGATAAAAGGAAGGTTTGAACAAAAATAGAAGATTTCCGCGGAAGAAAAGGAAGGATCGAGAAAACTGGAAAATTCCCGATATAGTCAAATCTGGGCGAAATGGAAAGACCGGATGGCCAAGGCGAGGAGTATATAAATAGGAGGTCTAGGGCAGAAGCAAGACACGATTTTCAGAGCTCTCACCACCAAAATTAGCATTTAGGAATATTTCCTTTTTTCTGTTAGCGAGCTACTTCTCAATTAGGGTTTTCGTTCTTAGATTTCTAAGGATTTTGCCGACGGCTCACGCAGCTTTGGCCTCTCTTTTGTACCAGTTCTTACGCAGATTCGGAATAAGAACCTTCTTGCTTTCAATCTCGTTTATTTTCGTTTTAATTTAAAAGTTCATCGTTTTCTTAATATTCGTTGTGCGGTTCTGCAGATAGCCGGTTCCTCTGGAAACTTAGGGTTTTTCCGAAGTTTCCTTTTTACGATTATTTGACAGTAGGTGGATTTCGGTTCCCACAGTTTGGCGCTAGAAGGAGGGGGGTCGGATCTATCTTACACCGAAACCGCAACATGTCCAACGAAGAAACGATGACTGGTGACAACCAAACTCGCGACGAACGCGATAACGTTGAAACAACACCACCACAAGGAGCGTCTGCGGCCAACGCTACGAACTAACGCCGAGACCCTCGAGAAGATGCTTTCCGAGTTTAACAAAAAATCGGAAGAGCAGGAAAAGCTCATCGGTTCGCTCGCGAAACGGGTGGAAACCCTAACCGCGAAAACCCGAGCAATTCACCCCCGCGGAACTACTGAGATCCGCGGAAGAAGGCTGAACTTTGGCGCTCCTACGGATCGTCCCAGAACCGAGCGTGGTAACTTACCAGAAAAAGGTTCCGAAAAAGACAATCCTGACGCGACGCTGAACGAATCGGGGAAACCTCCTACTCACGAACAGGAGACCGAGGGCGACGGCATCGGAAGGGTTAACCTGGAGACAAGCGACCAGGCCGATTCGACAGACAAAGACGCTGACGTCCATCCTAGGAGAAGAAAGACGCGAAGTCCTCTGCCGGAGTCTTCTCCCGAACGCTCTTTTACTGGAGACGAAGGGGAACTCGACTTCGCGCGATACGCAAAAACCGCCGAGGAGCGATCTCCGGTCACTCGCAGCAAACGCCGACAAGGTCGGAAAACTGCTGACGGTCTGACCGAGATGCGCGATCTCCGCGAATATATCACCAAAACGGCCGCAGCGGTAAAGGCGGTGAAATCTCAGATTCACCACGCTACCAGCGTCGCACCCGAGATTGATCGGCTATTGTACGAGTCTCGGAAAACGCCCTTCACGGCCCGCATCACCGAGATCAAACTGCCCAATCCCGGAAAACTTAAGGTGCCGACTTACGACGGGACGTCCGATCCCAAAGCGCACCTACAAGCGTTCCAGAATACCATGGGACGAGCCAAGCTCAAGGACCACGAAAAAGACGCAGGCTACTGCCGCCTCTCCGTCAAAAACCTAGAAGGAGCCGCGCTCGAATGGTTCGCCAAACTTAGGCGAAATTCGATCGGAAGTTTCCGTCGACTGGCTTCGGAATTCCTGAAGCAGTACTCCAATCCGGAAACCTCCGATGCCGACCTCTGGAGTTTGGTGCAGAAGGAGGACGAATCTCTCCGCGATTTTATGAGCAGATTCAAACTCGTCATGGCTAGGGTTAGCGGAATCAGCGACAAAGCCGCCTTCGACGCGTTAAGAAAGTCGCTCTGGTATAACTTGAAATTCCGCAAGTGGATAACTCTCGAGAAACCGCGGACGATTCAGGATGCGCTCCATAAGGCCACTGACTTCATAACCATCAAAGAGGAGACCAAAATCCTGTCCGAGAAGCATAAGCCGACGAAAACATCTGCAAAGGATAACGCGTCCGAGCAGAAGCAGAAAAAGAGGAGCTCTCGTAACGAAAAATTCGTCTATCACGAGGGACAGGATCTCCAAGGGGCGCATAACTACGCCATCAACTCCGGTTCGGAGCAAGGGCGAACTACGGGTAACACGTGGACGAGAAATTTGAATTACGATGAGAATTCTTTCTGCGACCTCCACCAACCCGCGGGCATTCCACCGTGAACTGCAAAGTTCTCGGCGCCAGACTTGCCGCAAAATTGGTCGCGGGAGAACTTTCCGAGATATCTAGCGTCAAGGATCTCATCCGCGATTCGGATCACCTCCCGAAGAACGACAGGAACGCGCGAGCGGAAACTCCGCCTCAGGGAAACCAGTCAGGCTAAAAGCGCGGACGAAGACAAGACGAGAAGGGTAACGACGCTAACCGCCGAAAAATCAACATGATTATCGGCGAATCGCCATACTACAACGACACCGTTTCGTCTATAAAATCCTACCAACGCAAAGCCGAAACCGGCTCGAGTTGGAAGGTGCCGACGGATGACCCTCCGAAAGGAGTGATCTCATTCGATGACGCTGAAACCGGCGGAATCGACCAACCTCACGCTGATCCTCTCGTCATCGACTTAGTAATAAGCGATTTGGAAGTTGCTCGGATCTTGGTCGATACCGGGAGTACTGTCAACATGATCTTCCGCAACACGCTAGCACGCATGGGAATCGATCTCTCGGAAGTCGAGCCGATTCCAAAACCGTTGACTAGTTTCTCCGGCGAAACGTCAATGACCCTGGGATCAATCCGACTACCGGTCGCCGCAAAAGAAGTGACGAAAATCGTTAACTTCGCGGTAGTCGATTTCCCGGCTATCTACAACGTGATTATGGGCACGCCTTGGATAAATTCCATGAAGGCGGTTCNACGTCAATGACCCTGGGATCAATCCGACTACCGGTCGCCGCAAAAGAAGTGACGAAAATCGTTAACTTCGCGGTAGTCGATTTCCCGGCTATCTACAACGTGATTATGGGCACGCCTTGGATAAATTCCATGAAGGCGGTTCTGTCCACGTATCACTTAGGCATCAAATTCCCGACGCCTACGGGAGTCGCAGTAATTTAGGGATGCCAAAGACAATCGCGATCTTGTTTCCTGGCCGAACATAAGCTGAGGCAATTGGCGGTCGCGATCGTGAAACCAAAACGGGAAAAGTCACGCCACCGCCCGCAGAAGACGACCCAAAGCAAGCAACGGCCGAGAAACCAGAAGTTTCCGCACCCATCGCTTCCACCCGACCGGAGGAGATAATCCCGGACAAAGACTTCGATCCCGCAACTGAAGCGATCGAGAAGTCTGCGACAGCCGAGTAAGCACACTCGCACAAACAATCAGAACTACGAGATGGCTTAATTTCCGAAAGGAATACGTAGGCAGCTCGCCTAAAGACGAGTTCAGCTATCCCCCCTTCCAAAACGGGGGGGGGGAGTGGGTGAGTATACGAGTATTCGTATACTCCCAAAAATTTTTACAAACTTTCTTTTAGCTTTGTAATCAAAAATTTTCGAAATTTTTAATAAAGACAAAGTTAGAATATCTCCACTACTGTCGAAAAACGCAAATCCGGAAAATCGTTTCCGCCGTAACAACTACTTAATCGTTTTTATAAAAACTCGCATATCAAAATATTTTCGGAAAGAACTGGCGAGACGTCGCCTAAACTCTCAAAGAAAAATATTTCCCCAAAGTCCGTCCGCGACTATAAAAACACGAATGCTCGGCGATTGGCCCCGTCGAGCACGCTATCCGTCCTAAACAAACGCACCGACCTATCGGTCCGCATACATCCGACGAGGATAAAATAGCGCGCTACAAAAGAAATCCAAATTTTTGATCAGCACTTCCGGGAAACGTAGAAATTGTTCCCGGTGAGATGCTCGGTTCCAACCAGACGAATCGTATAAGCCGAGAACCTATCGCGGATTCTAAATCGGTATGGAATCAGGTTAAAATCGCAACAGGCAAAACGAAAGCCGACTAGTCATCGCACAGCCCCAATCCGAAAGTAAACCTAGGTCTTGCCCTAAACCCAGCACACTGGTCGCTAACGTCTCAAGGCATGAATCGAGATCCTAAAGCATGTCTCTTCGCCCACATCTAAACACTTGCGAAAATCGAAATCTCCCGAGTTAACGAATCGGACGATTTACACCAAAGAGTTAGATACGAGATGACAACTCGTATTCTCCCCTCTACATCTAACGAAAAACACGATTTCATACTTAGAAAATATTTTCTTATTAAAAGCATCCAAATACACACCGCCCGGCGGTAGGGATTCAAAGCCACCAACGGCCAGTCCCGGAAAAGCAACAACAAAATCGAAAAAACTAAGAACATCACACATCAAAGTCATCAAACGCGGACTGGTCAACCTCGCCATCCACGTCCGGGATCCCAGGTCCAACTTCGACCGAATCAGGCGACACCACAATAGGGTCCCACTGATCCCACATATGCTTCCCGGGATTGGCAGATTCATTATTCTTCTTCTTTCTCTTAGCTAGACGCTTCTTCTGCTTCGCAATCGCAGCCTCATACGAATAGTCTGATTCCTGGGTAAGATGCAAACCCCCAACTACGCCCCGACACTTGCGGAAATTGCCATTCGCTCTTTGCGCATCTTCAAATTCCGCATAAAGAGGCACGAACCGCTCGCGCCGAGCCATCAACTCCGCAGCAACCTCTCTTTTGCCTGCCCTACGAGCACGGCGAGCCATCGTGTCAGAAAGTTCTAAGCTTCGACGAGATTCAGCTTCATACTCTTCTCTCACACGAGCGGCCTCCATTGAAGCCAAATCCTGGGCACGAGAAAAACTGGAATCAATCTCCCCTCTGATACGAACAGCCTCCGCCACTGCTGCTGCAACCCTAGATTCGGCCCTGTGAAGTTCCGCACTATTCGCGCTCACTGCTTCACTCATAAAGCGAAGACCCTGCGAAACGGAAGAAACATCCTTCGAAAAAACGTCTATACATAATAATAAAGAATAGGCAAACCTTGTTGAAAAGCCTCGACGCTTTCGCAAACGGTGTGTCAGCTGGTCCTCGGGATGACGTCTCAGCCGGATCAAATTCGGAGGGAGAAAAATCAATAAGATCCTCGATATTGATATCTTCGTCAGATGCCCGACCGCGATCAATCGGAACTTCTCTATCCTGCGGAGATCTAGACCTTTCCCTCTCCTCCGCATCATCGCCCGCCTTAAAATCAGCATGACCGTCACGAGAAAAACCGGACGAATAATAGGCGACGGCACGACGGATCCTTTTCGAAGAAAGTACCCCCAATGAAGCGGGCCGCCACGTAGAAGATTCATAACCTTCCGAAAATCCTCAAGCATCGGCATCGGGAGGGCAGGCACTGCGAAACAAACAAAAAAGTTAAAACCTATATCTATATAGATATGGGTATCACGTTAATGGAATACCGTTTGTCGTCCGCGCAGCCCTAATCAAAGGAGTACAACTCTCCTCCACCGATGCGCTGTCAATTTTGACATAAAAAAATCGGTAAATCCAATCGTGATCATTCGAGGCAAGCCCGCCAACAACCGTCATGTCCCGCCGGGGGGCTAAGTAAAAACCATCCTTTCTTCCCTTGAATGTCAACATAGACAAAAGATAATCCGCATCAAGGGACATTCCGCGTTCGTATCCCAACACCATAATCCCGATAAGGTGATGTAAGCCACTAGGGCGTAGTTGGCCGAATGGTACTCCAAACCTGTCCAAAAATTCGAAAATGGCTCGAGGAATAGGGAACCATAGCTGGCAGGTCAACAGAAAGGCTTCGTAGCACGTAAAATAACCCGGAGGCGGATCCTCGGCACCCTGACCCTGGACAGGGATGCGAAACTGAACCGACTCAGGGATCGCATAGGTATTTCTCAAATATTTGAGAGAACCAACAGTACTCGTGCTCATGCCAACTGTTCTCTTCCGAGGTTTATTTCTCTTCGGAACCCAGAATGTAGCAGGCGGCACCTCCGCGGCGCTCACGGCTAAATAGTAGTCTGCAAACTCTTCCTTGGTCGTAAAGAAACGTTGAAAGACCGGCTCGGGAAGAGGACAGCCGCTGGAAATATCAAGGTCGCTCGGATCAAAGATTGATGCATGAGCATAATCTGAAACTTTCCGTCCAAAAGACATGTTGGATAGTCGAAAGAAAAAGGATCTAAAGGAAAAAGTAGAGAGAAGCCTTCCTAAAACTTGAGCAAGTTATGGAGGAGTGAATGAAAAACTTATAAAACTCACTCCATATACTTATAGGGAAGAATTTTACTATTCACCTTTAGACTTTTGGCCATTAAAGTTCCGCCTAATTCTACCAAACTCGCCAAACGAGTTCAATCCACTCGCAAGAACCTCACGATTCTTACGAGCTGGGGGGCTAACTGTTGGGGTCAAAATCGGTACGACGGAATTAATAGCCAAAACTCCCCACAAAAATACAAAAGGAATATTTTTATAAAACCCGAGGAGTCGTTTTATAAAACTCAAAGTCATTTATAAAACTCGCAGACCGTTTTATAAAACTCGAGAAACCGTTTTATAAAACCCGAAGACCGTTTTATAAAACTCTAGAATCGTTTTATAAAACCCGAAGATCGTTTTATAAAACCCGAAGATCGTTTTATAAAACTTGAGAATCGTTTTATAAAACTCGAGAATCGTTTTATAAAACTTAAAGATCGTTTTATAAAATTCGAGAATCGTTTCATAAAACTCGAAAAGCCGTTTTATAAAACCCGAAGATCGTCTTATAAAACTCGAGAATCGTTTTATAAAACTCGAAAAGCCGTTTTATAAAACCCGAAGATCGTTTTATAAAACTCGAGAATCGTTTTATAAAACCCGAAAAGTCGTTTTATAAAACTTCAGAATCGTTTTATAAAACTCGAAAAGCCGTTTTATAAAACTCGAAAAGCCGTTTTATAAAACCCGAAGGTCATTTTATAAAACTCGAGACTCGTTTTATAAAACTCGAAAAATCGTTTTATAAAACTCGAGAATCGTTTTATAAAACTCGAAGAATCGTTTTATCAAACTCGAAGAATCATTTTACGAAACCGCAAAAAAACCAAAACAGCCGTAAAACGCGAACTAGTCACGACTAGTTCGCGCACGGGCGAACTAAGCCGAGCCGGCTTAGTTCGCCGATGGGCGAACTAGGAGACACTCTCCTAGTTCGCCCACCGGCGAACTAGGAGATGTTCGACTAGTTCGCCGATGGGGGAACTAGGAAACACTCGATTAGTTCGCCCACCGGCGAACTAAGCCGGCCCGGCTTAGTTCACCGGTGGGCGAACTAGAAACTTCCTAGACGTCCAGAGCCTCGTTCTCCCGCATTCCCGATTCGAAACTTAGGTCTTTCGACACGGTCGCATTCTGAACCACGGCCGAAACATCTCCCGTTCTATCTTGATCCGACCTATCGTTCGAGTTTTACGATAAAAACCGTAAAACTTCGCTTTCTCGATAAAGAATTCGAAGAAATCGTATAAAACGGTAACGGTCAAACGAAACACCAAACATTGCCTAAACCATACGATTTATTCGAGGTTTCTCGTTGAACTCATAAAAAACGCGTTTCTAATAAAAACGTCGAGTAAATCGTAAAAAACGTGTTTTTAATAAAAAGTCGAGTAAATCGTAAAACCTTACGATTAGCTCGAGGAATTTATTAAAAACGATGTCAGATCAGGAGACGATCCCGTAAAAAGTCGGAAAACAGATATATCGCAAAACGGCCCGGAAGGACCTAAAACGCGATAAAAACCTATCTCGCGATCTTATTGGAATCCAACCCGCATATTCGATAAAGTTTTGACGGTTTACTCGCAGGAGGAAAATAAAAGTCAAGTTTGAAGATAAAAGAAAGGTTTGAAGAAAAATAGAAGATTTCCGCGGAAGAAAAGGAAGGATCGAGAAAAATGGAAAATTCCCGATATAGTCAAATCTGGGCGAAATGGAAAGATCGGATGGCCAAGGCAAGGAGTATATAAATAGGAGGTCTAGGGCAGAAGCAAGACACGATTTTCAGAGCTCTCACCACCAAAATTAGCATTTAGGAATATATCCGTTTTCTTTTAGCGAGCTGCGTCTCAATTAGGGTTTTCGTTCTTAGATTTCTAAGGATTTTGCCGACGGCTCACGCAGCTTTGGCCTCTCTTTTGTACCAGTTCTTACGCAGATTCGGAATAAGAACCTTCTTGCTTTCAATCTTGTTTATTTTCGTTTTAATTTAAAAGTTCATCGTTTTCTTAATATTCGTTGTGCGGTTCTGCAGATAGCCGGTTCCTCTGGATACTTAGGGTTTTCCCGAAGTTTCCTTTTTTACGATTATTTGAAAGTAGGTGGATTCCGGTTCCCACACTCATCACCTCATCACCCCGTATAGTTTAAACTTAAATTCGAAAGAGAAAAAAAAATCGTGAAGACCAATGGCGGGCAATTACAACAACTATACTAATTTTCGTGCTTGGATGTACAAGAGGATTTATGAAGAAACAGGAAACTTCTCGAGAGAATTTTTCATGGGGGTAGAGGAATTCATGACGTTTGCAAATAATCAGGAGTTAACGCAGAGCAATGGTGGTAAGTTCTTTTGTTCTTGCAGTATTTGCAAAAATGAAAAATTTCTCGCGGGGCAAAAAATCTTGAAACATATATATATATAGTTTATGCAAGATTATTATGTTTGGTACAACCATGGAGAAGAAATCGACATGGGATTAGGAACGAGTTATGTTGATCCGACGCATTTAAGTGGTAGTGAAGAAATTGGTAATTTAGGTAGAAGATAGATATGTGGAAATGGTGAATGATGCATTTTGTGATAATGTGAATTTTGATAACTATCAACAGGATGATAGATATCAAAATGTTGTAGATCCAGTTTCCAACTATTCAGAAAAATTCTACGACTTGTTAGAAGGAGCGAAAAATTCTTTGTATGATGGTTGTCACGAAGGTCACTCGCAATTATCATTAGCTGCTCGAGCTCTGCAAAATAAGACAGATTACAATGTGAGTGAAAAGTGTGTAGATTCGGTGTGCCAAATGTTAGCAGAATATTTACCATCTGGAAACCTATCAACTACTTCACATTACGAGACAGAAAAGTTGATGAGCAATTTGGGCCTCCCATACTATACAATTGATGTTTGTGTTAACAATTGTATGATCTTCTGGAAGGAGGATGAAAGATGGGATAAATGTCAATTTTGTGATGCACCAAGATGGAAGCCTAGAAATGAACGACGTCGGACGAAAGTACCATATAGTCGTATGTGGTATCTACCTATTGCGGACAGATTGAAGAGAATGTACCAGAGCAAGAAGACAGCATCAGCATCAGCAATGAGATGGCATGCAGAGCACCAAACAAAGGAGGGTGAAATGTGTCATCTGTCAGATGCGGCGGAGTGGAAATACTGTCAAGATCAACATCCCCATTTTGCAGAAGAATCTCGTAACGTTTATCTTGGCTTATGTACAGATGGCTTCAATTTATATGGAATTTCTAATAATCATTCGCTGTGGCCAGTGATCTTGACTCCATATAATCGATCTATCTGCAGAGATGAATGGAAAGAAGAAGCGCCATGTCGTGGCACCGAAATCGTTGAGAAACAAAACACCAAGACCATTACCGAGTCAGTACGATTTCGTCTCTAGGCCGGCGTCGAATCCTCCACCGGTGGTTCTCCCCAACAACAATCCGCCACCGTCGGTTAGGGATTATCCACCTCCGAGGCAACTACCATCCTCCACGCTCCCACCTTCTGGATCTGCTCCGGTGCCTCAAACTCAGTCTCAAACTCGAGTACCTACTTCTTGTAGCGGCGAAGGTGCTTCAAATCGTCAACCTGGGCAGAGACAGTCTCCATCTCCTCCACTCGAAGAATCCCCACCGTCTCCACTTCATGGAGCTCCATCGCCTCACAGTTCTCAAGCACAAAACTGTCATGAAGACCCAGAAGAATTTGCTGAGTTCGAAGCTCCAGTTGAACCCAATCTCTCGCAGGACGTGATGGATGTAATAAACTCGATGATAACCCAACCAGGTTGAGAGGAGTGCACAACGGTTCTGTCTCGTAACCTCGAGCATGGTACAATGTGGTATGGTTTCTCTACTTTGTGTGACTTTAGTTTAGTTTAGTGTGAGTTTAGTTTAGTGTGAGTTTGGTTCTGTTGTAAAATAAGCTTGATAAAAGAATAAGCTTTTTGTTTCAAAATTAATAGAAGAATAAGTTTGGTCCCTAAAAAGTAAATTACTCATGCCTAGAAATTAAATTACTCGCGATTCCTTTTTAGTTCTAATAATGTGATTGCTCATTAGTTGTTGGTCTAGTTGTTGTCATGATCACTTAAGGTAGCCGTGTGCATTGTCGTCTTCCACATAGTCGGATTCGCTGGTGGATCCCTCCTTGACCCAATAGCAACTTCCTCTTTTAAAAGCTTTTTTTTTCTGATTTGATTTTGATTATAAAGGAAAAGGAAATAAAAGAAAATAGGGTTTCTCTGTACAACCCAATCATCTATGAGTCGATGACTAATACATATTCCACTCTCTTGCTATCTTTTTCAACTATTGCTTGTCATTTCCTCTTTTCGTTGTTCCTTTGGTGGGTCATGCTATTTCGATGTTTTTTTTTTTGTCATGCATTGATGTTTATGAATCAAATTCGGCTAATAGGTAAAGAACAAACTTAGTTACGATTGCACATGCCTTCCTCAATAGTAAACCCATAACAATATCATATGATTCTAGTATCATGGGATCATATTGAAATTATAATTCAAGTTACTTCTTTGACATTAATAATTCCTTGAGTGTAGTTAGTGGTTTTTTGTTGTAGGTTTGGTTAATTATCTAATTCGGTTTTGTTTGTGTTATAGGTTTGGTTATGACAATTCCAGCTTGACCCGTTGGATAACCAAGATTTTCACCAAGAAGTTTGATAAGCCATTCTATAGCTGGTCATGTGTGCCTAGAGATAGACAAGAAGGATACTTCGTTGAATTTGCGGTAACCTTCTTTATCTATTACATTTTGTTTATTGTTATTTCTTTTGTGGACTAACATATATTTTTCTGTTGTTTTACAGAAAAAACACACATGGAATCCCATGTTAACCGGTCTTGTCCAAGAACACTTTGAATCCATTTGCCAGCTACGAATGAAAGGTATGGTCAGTAATGCAAGAACCACTCGAGAGAAACCCAAATGGATAGGAGATACACTGTGGGAAGAAATGACTACTTTTTGGGACACTGAGGCAGCAAAGGCAAAGAGCCGCAAAGCATCAGCAAATCGACGGTCTGAGCGTAATGGTCTTGGTATGTACAAGAATAACACAGGTCAGAAGTCATATATGCAAATCGAACAAGAGCTGGTGAGTCCCATTTTCTTTCTCTCGTTTTCTCTAACACTTCACTAATGTATGTGTTTCTTCCTTTTCATATCAGATAGTCAATTTGGGAAGACATGTGAGTTTTGGTGAAGTATTCATCAAGGCTCATACAAAATCTGATGGAACCTATGTCGATTTCAAAGCAGAAAAAGTTGCTGAGGTTTACAAAAATAAAAAGGAAGAGAAGTTGGCTAACCTTGAGAAGGAGGATAACACTAAAATCTCAGAGGGACATCATCGAATGCTATCAGTAGAAGAGGACAACGAGCTGTTTATTCAGGTTAGTGTTTAAAAAAAAAAAAATTTACAGTCTTATGTTTTTGCATTAAGAGTTTGAATATTGTTTGGAAATTGACTTTTTATGACTGTCTCAATATGTTTTTTGTTGTAGTCAACCTTCTGCATAACAGAGGAGACCTTTTCGGGCTTGGAAGCCTGAAGCAAAAGCTTAAGAGAAAACCAAATGACCCTTGCAACTCCTCTTCTTTCATGGACATGCTACAGGAGATTGAAGAAGCTGAACGCAAGATAGAAGAACATGCGGCTTCTTGCCAAGGAAAAGGAAGACCGTGCTCGGGAACAAGCTAATAACAAGGCTATGATGGCTGAGTTCAACCTTATGCAAAGGTTTATCCGTTCAACTGATACAAGGTACCATGCTTTCATTGCCTCTGAAGCATCATCTCCACCTCATCTTGATCAGTAAAATTAGCTTGTGTTTTCTTAGCTTCTCATATTTTGGTGTTTTGGTATTTAGAACATAAAACAATTCAACTGTTGGAATTGTTTTATGATCTTATGTATCTTTTGGGAATGTATTTAGGATGTTTCTATGTATTTAGGATTCCAAAACAGTGTTTATCTAATTCCAATATCTTTTTGGTATGTATATAAAGAACTTCTATGTATTTAGGATTCCAAAATAAAAACCAAAATGAATCAAAATAAAATCCAAAATCTATGCTCAGATTTGTTGTCCCGTAGTCTCACTTTTCAGTCGCTAATCAGTCAGTAAAACGTGGCTAAATCGGTCGCTAAATAGTGGCTAATCAGTCGCTAAATTACCGAATGTTTAACAACTTTATAGTAGTCGCTAAAGTACGTCATTATTTAGTCGTTATTTTAGCGACTGTTTAAGGACTATTTAGCGACTATTTGATGACAACAGTATCGGTCGCTAATCAGTCATTAATTAGCGACTGATAAGCAACCGATTTATTTAGCGACGATCAGTATAACGACAGCCTTAATTAGTCGCTAATCAGTCACTAATCAGTCACTAATCTTGATTTAGCGACTGATTAGCTACTATTCTTGCGGTAGCTAAATAACTCACTACAAGAAATGTGGGTTTTAATAGCATCGTATGATAGCGGCTTTTTCAATCATGCTATTGTATATCAAGATTTGCCTTTTGTATAGCGTTTGTCTTTCTGAGACGCTATTTTCGTTATCGCGGGAAAATAAAAATGTTTAGCCGCGTTAAATTTCTTAGTGTAGGCGATTTACCATTGCAAAAGTAAATATAAACGCTATTTTAAATGTATATATCTAAGATTATAATATATAAGTCCACTAGTCGATAGAAATTCATCTCTTTCTTCACTTCTCTATAAACAAATTCTTAGCTAAAGAAACCCTTCTCCACTGTTTCTCTGAGTAATCGAAGCTTGAAAAGGTATGTTCTCCTTCAATCTTAGCTTCTTTGTTCTTTTCTCATCTATATCGGTTCTTCAATACCATCATTGGAGTTGAAAAAGTTTTTGATTTGGGGTTTTGATTCTTGGTTTGTGTGAACATGCATGTGCTAGATTGTGATTTTGGGTTTGGATTTAGTCTATTTTGGGTTTTGATTCTTAGTTTTCGCGAACATTCATGTGCAATTTTGTGATTTTGGGTTTCGATTAAGACTATTCTGGGAAGTTTGTGCTTTTGTGTTTCGATTTACACTCTTTTGTGTTTCGATCTAATGTATTTTGTTTGGAACTTCTCAGAAATGCCGCCGAAGACAAGAGGAGGAGGACAAGTGAGTTCTCGTCGTAGTAAATGTAATCAAGGCTTGGAGGTTGAAAAGACATTGGCTTCCCCTAAGAAGACAGTGGCTTCCCCAAAGAAGACAGTGTCTGTGAATAAGAAGACAATAGCAAAGAAAGTGGCTCCCCCAAAAAAAACTGTGGCTGCAACTAAGAGAAGAAGGGGTAGAAAGAAGAAACAGACTGTAACTCCGCATGATGATGAGGTAGAAGATGTAACTCCGGATTATAATGAGGTTGACGATGTAACTCATGTAGAGAAAGATGTGGAAGATGATGCGTATATGGAAGAAAAGGAGGATGAAGAAGAAGATGGTAAGGAGGATGAAGAAGAAGATGGTAAGGAGGATGAAGAAGAACATGCCAATATGGAACAGAAGGAGGATGAAGAAGAAGGTGAACACGTAGAGAATGAGAACGAAGAGAATGAGAAAGAGAAAGAAGAAGCATCTCTCTCTATGG
>CAKOAT010520710.1:70618-192455 GCA_932364175.1 Eruca vesicaria subsp. sativa
AGCAGGAAGTTTGTCTACATGGGGAATAGAAAGAGACTACCGCCTGGCCATCGTTACAGATATAAAAAAGCTTGGTTTGACAACACTGTTGAGGAAGGGAATGCAAAGAGGATACAATCTGGTGCCGAAATATATGAGACACTACAAGCGTTTAGGAATGATTTTGGAAGACCTCTAGATAAGGAAAATAAAAGAAAAAAACAGACTTGGAAGATGATGATATGGTTCAAGAAGATGAGTGTGACGAATCAAATGATCTGTGGCGGTGGAAGAAGAGGTCAATATTCTTTGAACTACCTTACTGGAAGGTAAAGTATATTTTCTGATTATGTCTTATATGTCTGACATCTTGTAGTGACTCGAAAATTTCGAAGATTATGATGGATGATCCCAACGATTCATGGGATTTCATCACTTAGAAGTGGTTTCAAACCCAGGATCACTCCAACAATGGCTTTCCAGTGTAGAAAACGCAAAGACGATGACGACAAATGAAACTCGATGATCAGATATCTCCACGAAGGCGAAGAAGCACCTCTCTTTTCTCGGCTGGATCTTCACTTACTTTCCTAAAAATAATAAGAAATGAGAGCTGTGTTATAAGTCTCCCAAGGGGAGTGGTTCTACTCTTTGTCTAAAGCTTCCATTCCAATCATCCATCTTCGATCCATTCCACTCCTCCATCGCTGAGGCCAAGGCCGTCTTCTCACACCGCCACCACCACCTTTGTGTCCACAGAAACTCAAGCCGGCGGTCAGAAGGTCTTTGTAGTCCATTTTGGGTGTGGCTTCTGCCACTACATCATCACCAGCAGCGAGGTCTTCCCAAGTTCTAGAGAGATTGATCGAGGCTGATTTATAAAATTAAACTAGAATAAGACTTGCATTAAAACGTAAATTAAGGTTTTTTTATTTAGGTAATCCATAAAATTTCAGATGTTCGATTATTTTGGAGTGGGCTTATTGGTAATGTGGGATTTGACTCAGATCAAACTTTATTACTTCCTCCATTTTTCAATACTTGACTTTTAACAGAATTTTTTTATTTCAAAATAAATGACGTTTTCAATTTTCTATATAAAATTTATTAATAGTAAATATTGAATGATCGATAGTATCTTATTATCTATTTTTTTATTGATTGAATTGTGGTAAGACAAATGATTAATGAAATTTTTAAGAAAATATAAGAAATTAAATGTTTTTTAATCTATATACAAAATACTAAAACAAGATCTGTTAAAAACGGAGAGAGTATTTATATGCAATCTATTTGGTTGATTGCTGGATTTACTAATATAGTTTGTTTTTAATTGTTACGCGGAAGATCCATTTAAGAACTATAATTAATTACAAATCTTTGTATTAAATGATTCAAAAATGCGATTAAACATATGATCATCTATTCTTCATAAAACTCTTTTCAAGCGGTGAAAACAACATTATTGGATCGTCTCCATAAACAATATACTCCCTCCGTGTTAATATAAATAAATGTCATTTAGACATATTTCATGCAGAATAAAAAAATTATCAAATATACTAGTTTACCTTCGTTTAATGTATAGTTTTTTTTAAATACAAATGATTTTGGAAAACATCCATTGACTAGTTAAAAAGATAATAAAAAGAATATGTGTAAAATATTGCATTGAAAATGTAAAATGTGTTATGAACCAATTAGTGGATGGGTTATAACCATATTATCTACGCCCAATCCGTGTAGTCTATATGACGGTTTAGACTTAGCATTTTCCATATTTGTATTGGCTTTGTACATTCCATTTATCTCCCATGTAATTCTCTATATAAGGGATCCTATGTTATGAGTAATTGAAATACCTTTCATTGATTACTTTCACAACACTTTACACAATTCTCTCATTAGTTTATAACACGTTATCAGCACGAGTTGTTCTCTAACCCTAAGATAAAACCTCAGAAAAAACCCTAGCTCTTGCCGGCGATCACCAAAGTTCTTCCCCGGAACTTTTCCTTTTTCCGGAAAAACCCTAGCACCGCGGGAACTCTAATCCGCGATCACTTAGCCGCCATCGGCTTTTTCCTTTTTGCTCAACAAAGCCCTAGCCACGAAACCCTAGTTCGCGGTTCTTTACTTTTTCTCGGTAAGCCCTAGCACGCGGAAACCCTAGATCGCGATCCTCTTTCTAATTCGACCAGCCGCCTGTTCGAAGATCACCGTTCTAGAACCCGATCAACAAATCCCAACCGAAGGAAGCTCTCAACCAATACCGACCACGATTCTCGACAGCTCCAACTCGATTCGATACGCGATCCGACTCAGCTCAGCTCGAGGCTCTTCCGATCTATTTGGTTGTCCGGTTAAACCCTACAAAATCAAAGGTATTCCGGTTAAACCCTAAAACCTAATGATCAAACCCTAAACCCTTAAGCCATTCTTATGGCATCCGATCATCTTGTTAAACCCTAAAATCTATCCCCTAAAATCTTAAACATCAAACCGCATGAATGTACATACATTCTATGCAATATATTAGATTCCCTAAAATCTATTTTGGTTGATTATTGTTTGGTCGATTTGAGAAACCCTAATATTTGGAATCGAATACCCTAAACCCTAATTTTGAATCCAATTTTGATTGTTGTTCTTGATTGATTAAATTGTTTGATGATTTGAGGTTTAGGTTTCTAAATTGAATGTTTAACCTAATTCCGAGATTGAGACCCTAAAAGGGCCTTGAAACCCTAAATCACATAATGCTAAATTGAATTGCTAGATTTATAAATTGTTTTAAGGTTTTAAGAATCATTAGCTAAGATTGTTTAATTGTCAAAATCTGAAACCCTAATCTAAAACCCTAATATGGAAACCCTAAAAACCTATGCGCACATTGATAGCATTGCTAGGTTGATAAACCCTAAAACTAATCCAAATTGGTCATTGTTTTCAAAACCCTATGTGCATATTGCTAAGTTGTTAACCCTAAAATTTGTAAACCCTAAATTTAATAAAGAATCCGGATTGATCATTCTTTGTTTCTTAAGGTTCTTGATTGCATAATTGTTTGAATCCAAATGCTTGCATCATAAATCATATGGCCGTGTGGCCTAATCACTTTGATCATATGTAGAACTAGAACCCTAGGTTGTTTTTGCACCATCGTCGATAGAGAAATTCTTTTGGGTCGATATTCTTGTTTAATATACACTTGTTTGTCTTGCTTGATTAGCTACATTATGAAACCCTAAAATCTGATTGATAATGATTGACTCCAGATGTCGAAAATTTACAATCTGGACTCTGCTGCCCTTAATCTCTCTGGAGATAACTATTTGCAATGAGCATTAGATACTAAAATCATCATGAGGTCAAAAAGAACTCGGTGAGACTATCATCAAGGATAACAATGAGAATGATATAAATAGATACAAAGCAATAAGTATTATTCCCCATCATCTCACTGAGGGTCTCAACGATCAGTATCTCATAATGAAGAATCCTCTAGACCATTGGACCGCCTTATAGCGGAGATATGATCACCAGAAAACGGTGTTACTACCAAAGGGTAGATAAGAGTGGAGGAATCTCAGATTCCAGAACTATAAGTCTGTGGATGAATACAATTCAGTTTTGTTTAAAATCGTCTCAAAGATGAGACTATGTGGTGAAGAAGTAACCGAAAAGGAGTTACTAGAAATGACTTTCTCTACATTCCATTCAAGCAATGTGTTACTGCAACAACAATACAGAGAAAGAGGCTTCACCACCTATACTGATCTGATCTCATGCCTATTATTGGCCGAGACTAATAATGAATTATTGATGAGGAATAGTGAGATGAGACCTCCTGGATCAGCCCCATTACCAGAAGCCAATAAGGCTGTAGAGGAAAAGAAAGATTCTAAAGAAAGTAACCACGTCCAGAGTGATAAACCACACTGTTATAGCCGTGGGGGATGGAGCGGACATGGTGGGCGTGGACACTATAGCTCCCATGGCCGTGGGAACCACTATAACCGTGGTTGTGGACCCTATTTCATCCATGGTCGAGGCAGAGGATGTGGTGGTATCTCTAAACCACCACACTCGTCCAAATCAGTTTGCCACAGGTGTGGAATGGACAACCATTGGGCTAAGAATTGTAGGACTCTGAGACATCTTTGTGACCTCTACCAAGAGAGCCAGAAAGGGAAGAATCCAAAAGCCCATATGCTCCACCATGATGGGGAAAACGATTATGATCATGAGCAGGATGACCTTATGGATTATGAGACTTCAGATTGCCTAAGAAAATAAATTTCGACATTCTGTGTGTTTCTGTTTGATTTGGTGTTTGCTTTGTTTGTTATTTACGTTTTCTTTATAATAATATGATTTCTTTGAGTTTATTTTATTGCTATTATCTTGTCTGTTTTTTTTTTAATATGAATTATTTTCATTCTTAGAAATGCCAGTATGAGTTTAAATTGCAAGTATAATAATTCCAATAAACGACCACGGCCAGGGCATTGTATCATTGACTAAAGGGCATGACTGATATTCACCCAGAGAAGCCCATTAAGATATAAGATATAATACATTAAGATATAAGAATGGTTTCCATATTGAAACAAAGGGCAAAGAAAATAAAAATTCCTTCAGATTATAGAAAGAAAAAAGTCGTCTAAAGCCATAAGAAAGTGGTCAAGACTATACTTGCATACTCAACTGACCTTTACTATACCAAGATCAGTATGATAAGAGGCAAATACCATGGTAACCAGAGTGTTTACCCACAAAATTATTCACTTTATGGCTAACTGGATTGGTCATCCTTGTCTAAACGTGATGCAAAGATTGATATACAAATAGGCACAAAGAGTTATCCTATAGAATCTCATTGTGTGTAACATGTACCCAATGGAAACTCATTAGGCCGTAATGTCCCAAGCATTTAAAGATTATAGTATGTCATGAGGGGGCAGTAAGGAAAAACCTGTGGTCCATGACCATACTATAAACGGCTTAGCCGAATTCTCTTATAAACGCATAAGACCATTCCCTATAAGGTCCAAAGCGTGGGGACACACAAAATTAACATGTATCTAAAGTTAATACACATCAGGCCATATAGTGAGCATATATTCCCATCTCAAATTGATTACGGGTCATGAACCAGACATATCTCACCTAAAGACATTTAGAAATGCCACCACAAACATATGTGCCGTCTAAGATGGAGTTCTAAGAACAAGATGGGGATATATGTTGGATATTTTTTCTCCCACGAATAATACCTAGAGCCGACCATGGGTGATTAGTTTGGGGCCAGGTACATGGACTGCATGTCTAATGAATCCGACTATCCAACATCAAGGGGAGAAATAATAAGCTGGTAAAAAAATGATAAGAGAGATAGATTGGAATAAACCATCATTGTCTTGGCAAGATTCTCTAACTAAAGAAAGTGAAATAAGACGTCCAAAGATAAATACAAAGAGTATACATTTATAAAGCTAGCTAATCAAATGCCAGACACATTTGCTGTCCCGAAAGAAAAAGAAAAGAAAAGAATGACTAAGTCATACCAGCTTGCACCAACGAATTTGATGTCCTAAAGAGACACAGTCAAGTTGCTACATAGTCTAGACAAGGTAGACCAATAAGTTCCAAGAGATAAGAATCCTCGGAAAGAAAAGAGAAATGTGCATTGAATGATAACAAATCTGAGGTCAAAGGAAACCAAACCAGACATGGAGATAAGGCTTGCCAGCTGAACATCTAAGGTACCAAATCATGTAGATTAGGACGCCAAGCTGCTAGGTAATAAAGGTTCTAGATAATAATCTCAAATCAATTAGTTCATGTCTGGAACACCATGGAACCACATAAGAGTGTCGACACATAGATGATAGATTCATTTAAGGAAGCACATAAGGTAGCACTTAGACTTATAGATATAAAGCGAGGATCATGAACCCACGTAATAGAGTACTCGTAACATCGGATTAAATGGAAACATGGGGTTAGAGTATCTAGAGAAAGAAAGGCGTATTGGCCATATATATAGAGATGCCATATAATATAAACCAGTGGATGTAAATGGGTCTTGTGAGGGAAAGAAAATCGTGAGATGTAGAACATGATCACATGGTATGAAGTTGTTCATGTTTATACTTACAGCATTCAAGCATGACTTGTTACACAAGGATTCTCACAGAGATCAGGAATAGACTATAAGGAGATATACTCCTATGTGGTGGATGCTACTACAAATTTCGAATTGATAAGGTTTGGTCATAAGAAAGAAATTAGATTAACATATAAAGGATGTAGTAAGTTGTATATGGTCTACTGAATAATAATGATAAAGGTACCAGAAGATATGGAGCTCAAAGATGAGAAAATAAATTATCAAGAAACAGCATTGTATAAAGCTAAACTGTTTGTGGACTGAAACAAAGCAGCTGCATATAGTATGATAGGTACTTACTGAAAGAAAGTTATAAGAACAATTCAAATCAGTCCATGTATCTTTTTTTTTTTTTTGTAACACAGTTCATGTATCCTTATAAAAGAAATTTGATTTCCTTGTGTGTATTTTATACTAACCAGCCCAAAGAGGGGTTATTTGGTTTTATTGTTGATTTGTTTTTCAGACAGGTTATGTTTTATACATGGTGGTACACACATTCACAGCAACATCATCGTGAGTGTGTTTGGTCGAGAGTGTGTGATGGTTGGTAGGATGATCAATCACATCCGCATGGACCTTGAGACAATCTGTAAGCGCTTGTGGTCGAGGCCCATCCAAGTAAGGTGGTCGACGACAAAAGAGACACATTCGTGTGGATAGTATCCGTATTCGTGAGTATGATTTGGTTGAGGACCATAAATCAACATGCCTGACCAGATTAAAGAAGCACATCCCATCCAAGTACTCATCACCCATGAGTTAGAGAGAGAAGTACAAGTAGTTCAAATGCATTCAAACTCTTAAGACTTTCAATGATGCTCAAATCAAGGGGAGTAATATGTGTTGTACTCTTTTCCTTTATCCATGCTTTTATCCGGATTTTGTCCCATTGGGTTTTTAGGTTTTTCCTGGAAAGGTATTAATGAGGCAACATCCAAAGCATATTACAAACTCTATATGGTTATGACATCCAAGGGGGGAGTGTTGTGAACCAATTAGTGGATGAGCTATAATCATATTATCTAGTCTCAATCTGTGTAGTCTATATGACGGTTTAGACTTACCATTTTCCATATTTGTATTGGCTTTGTACTTTTCATTTATCTCCTATGTAATTCTCTATATAAGGGATCCTATGTTATGAGTAATTGATAATTTGATATACCTTTCGTTGATTACTTTCACAATACTTTACACCAGTTTTCTCATTAGTTAAAACAAACTGACAATTATTTTGAAACAAAAATAAAATGGTAAAATGACATTTCCTTAGAAACAAAAGGAGTAGTATATTTTACTCCTTTTAAAAATTAAAGATATTTGGAGAATAAAAAGCACACAAAAACTACTTTATATTCTTGAGTTCTTTTCCCGAAGCATTGAGTTTCTTCTTCTTTTCCCCAAGCATTTGAACAATTTGCATATCACCTGGCTAATAAAATCTACAGACTGAAAATCCCCCCCCCCCAATGTGTTAAGTGTTTCTTAGTGTAGTTTTATCTATAGATATTAACTATGTAACAAAATTTTAAAAGATAGTATTTACCAGCTAAAATTGATTAAATGAGTAAATTAAATAATGTTCCAAGTTGATGTTGGTAAGTACATATCGGAAGTATATATCTATAGTGTTTAGTTTAGTTATTATTTTTTTGAAAACTTTCACCACATAAATTTTGTTAATTAAAAAATAGATTTACAGAATGTAAATATTGTCTAGAGGCCAATAACTGACCTATATTTTGCTAACTATACTGTAAATATTAATACTTCTAAGTGGTTTGGTTTTAATAATATTTTAAAATTTCATAAATTATTAATTTTACTGTTTAAATTTGATATAAAAATATATTACCAAATTTATTCAGAAAACTAGTGTCCGATAGGATTAAATTCAGTTATTAACAGAGTAGATACATTAGCTGAATTGATTTTGCTGTCTTGAAGAAATAATAATACACTAGATCTTGATCCGCGCAACCGCGCGAATGTTTTTGTACTTATGTTTCATAATTATAATTTTTCATATGTTACAGTTTAAGGGTGGACTCTTGGTTTAGCTACAGGTTCGGTTTATGTTCAGTTTGGTTTTGATCTATTTAGATCTAAGAAAACTTTAACCAAAGTCAACCCAAATTACTTTGGTTTGATTTGTGTTCAGTTTGGTTCGGTTTGACTTTTGTTTGTGTTTGGTTCGATTAAATTTAGTTTTGTTTGTATTTTTTCAGTTTAATTGAGGTGATATATTAGTTTTGTTCTACTTTAAGTACAAAAATATAAATTATAAAAACATAAATAAATCATTATTTGACACTAAATCATTACTTTCTTCATATTTAAATGTAAAGCCAAACATCAAAATAAAAATGTAAAATATGTAATCTGACAATAACCTAATAAAAATATAATAGTAATTTCGGTTTTGATGTAAAATGTATGGAATACATTTTATTTTATTTTTGGTTACATTTATTCTATTTATTTAGAAGTAAAATTTATAAAACTATATGTAGGTGCTTAGGTTAAATGGTTTAATATATTAAATCTTAATATTCTAGATTTATTAATTAATATAACTAAAAACAATTTGTTTTTTCGGTTGAGTTTGGTATTAACCAACCAAATCATTTGGGTTGAAAAATTCTTAAATCAAATGGTTTAGACATATATTTTGGTTTTTTTTGGGTTTTACTGGGTCGATTTGGTTTGGTTTGGTTTGTTGCCCATCGTTTGTAAAATGTATTTGTTGATGATATATGATAGGTCATTTAATTTATCTTATATACTATTTAGTTATATACATAAAATATATTGTAAATTATGATACTATCTACTGAACATAAATTTTGAAATACTAATTAGAAAATAATATATTTTGAAAATATACCGACAGAGTTTTGAATCGGCGGAACATATCTTATTTTCAAAAGTGGAAAAAAATAGTTTTAGATAACTGAATATACCAATAATCAAGAACAATATATATATATATATATATATATATATCTTCAAGATTTTCCTTTAACAATATCTTTTACTTTATCTACTTAGGGGCATGATCACGATATTCTTGGTTAATTGATCGACAATGGATTTTACCCATTTTTAGTCATGGTTTATAGGTGTTTTCACATATATTTACAAAAATATAGAGTCTATTTAGAGTATTTTTAGGTTCAGGTACGTTCTGTAGAAATATGGTGATTTTGGTTTCTTTTGGAGCCTTTAAGTGCAGAAATACGCAGAAATGTCAGATGTTTAGATCTGTATGGTGACCTTCCCATGGTGAGATTGAGCTGACATTTTTACACAAGATAGAGCTTTGAGTTAGCTTTCTAATGCCACCGGTTTGGGGTCAATCCAACGGTTATATCAGAAGGTATGCCCGTTTTACTGAAGAGTGGTCAGTCTGCCTCGCGAAAGAAGGCTGTCGAGAAGAGGAATGCATATCGATCGATGGGAAAGCCTTCATATCGATCGATATGAATGCCAGAATGTGGGCCGAGTATATTTCATGACCGACTGAAGCCCAGAATATACCACAAAGTTACCAAAATACCTTTGACGACCAGAAATCCTATTTATGTTATTTGCAAGCCATTGTTGATGGCTACGCTTTCTTTTTCATCTTTTGCTTTCATTGTTCTTAGTTATAGAGTTGGAGAGAAGATCAAATCTCCTTCACAGATTGATTGGAACTCCATTGGTATTATCTTTTCTTTCTTATTCTATTACTATTCAGACTATGATTTGTGTTTCTTTTATCATGTCTGAGTAGTTCATCTTGTTAGGTGTAGGGATTTCATGAGCTTAATGTCAAACTGAATATCAATTAGGATTTCTAGAATATCTATAGATCTCTACATCAGGGTGATTTGTAATACTAGGATCTGGAGTAATTAGGATATCATGAAAGTGTGACTGATTGCTTGAACCTAGAATCATAGGGCAATTGAGATGCACTAGAGTGCAGTCAATTAACGGAACTCGAATCCTGTTGGATTAGATACTTAGGCACATATGAGAATTGGTCTAGGAATCTATTTGAACATAATCGATTAGGTCTTAAATGCTTGTCTGAGGTAATATCGATCGACGCTCAGGCCATAACATCGATCGATACTCATGTCTTGTTCACATGCGAAAGCTGGAACAAGGACTTAGACATCTGATTAGTAATTACATTGATAGATGGATTACTTTCTTATTAAAATCGAGTTCTAGAATGAATCTATAAGCTATTAGCATCTTGAATTGTAGTTTTGAATCTCTTGTTTGATAAATCCCTAGGTCTAGCTATTTCTCCTTATTGCTTACAAACTCAACCAATCGAACAACTGCCTTGTTCACATTGCTTTTATTTACTGTTTTATAAACTATTTACCTAGCTTAACCTTGATTTCTATAGTCTATTGTGTGCCCCTGCTCTCTGTGGATTCGATCTCTAAGTACTACAATTTGACCTCTTTTGATGAGAGTAAAATCACTCCTTAAGATAATTTGAGTGATATCAAATTTGGCGCTGTTGCCGTTGACTTGATTAATAGGTTTAGCCTAGGTTTTATTTATTGTTATAGTTACTTACTGAAAAACAAATTTCTTGTCTTTCAGGTACATACATGGCTATTAGTACTAGAAGCAGCAACGAGGAATTACTTTTCATCTCAGATCCTACAAGATTGGAGCGTTCGATCCGCAAAGAAAAATGTTCCCTATCGATTGATAACAACACCAGTTCATCGACCGATACTCGCCCACCCATATCGACCGAAGCTACCCTTCTGTCGAACGACATTTCCCACCCAACATCGATCGATACTTCACCTCGAACATCGATCGATACTGAGTAGCGAGACATGGTTGCGACGATATCCCTTGTACGAGATAAGAATGGAGACCTGCATGACCAGGAAGGTCATCTGTGTAATGCAGCAGGTCAGAAGATAGATGGAGAAGAAACTGCAATCCTTGAGCCATCTGCTACCACTAAGGATGCTAGAGTTTCTCGCAAGAGAACGATAGCAGAATTGATCAGACCTGGAGAGTTATATACCAACATGTCTACTATTCGAGTACCTCTGGAAGTACCAGAATTTCAAGTACACCCCCAAACACTTCATTCATGTGCGTGAGCACCCTTATTGCGGTTTGCCTCATGAAAATCCCCTGGACCATATTGAGGCACTAGAAAACTATACGTCTGGAATCCAGAAGAATGAAGCAACAAAAGACTACATCATCTGCAAGTTGTTCATATTTTCACTTTCTGGGGATGCTAAACGTTGACTAAGGCGTCTAAAACCAGGATCTCTCACTACATGGAATGATGTCAGGAATGCATTCATTAATGAATTCTTCGATGATGCAAGGGCTGAAGAGATAAGAGATAAGATTTGGACATTCTCTCAAGGACCTGCAGAAGCTTTCAGAAGCTCTTGGGAGAGGTTTATGGGATACCAAAAGGATTGTCCACAACATGGTTTTACGGAGATTCAGTTAATAAAGAAGTTCCATAGGGGCGTTGATGTAAGCTACGGTGTTATGATGGATACTGCAAGCGAAGGAAGCTTTGAGACAAGGACCATAGAGGAAGCTAAGAGGCTGATTGTGAACATGGTGTCTAGCAACAGTGTCAAAAATCTGGATATACACAGGGTAAAATCAGCTGCAAAGGATAGTGACAAGAATGTTGAAGCTTAGATTGGTTCTGTACATGAAGTCTCATGGGTGCAACACGCTACATACCAGGCTGAGGATGAGATAGAATTCATGCTAGAGAAGCTCTTGAAAGAACAGCAAGAGGTGACTGAGCATTTGAATCTGAAATTGGATTTTCTTTGCAAAGATTTGAATGGAAGGTTGGAAACCTTAGATAGCCATGTTAAGAGGCTACACACCCAAGTTTATCATACTGCAAAAGCTGTGAAGCAAGAAGCTTTGGTCATAAAGAAAGCTGTGGAAAGTGAGAGGCACCAGGTAGATGACATCCTAGATATTGGATTTGAGAAAGTACTTGAGCAGGAGAAGCTGGAAGAAGATGCTTTTCAAGTCGAAAGCTCTATGTCTATAGGCAGCTCGTACTGGTGTCGACCGACACCAACACCCGAGCATCGCTCGACATCATCACCTGAGCGTCGACCAACACAATCAGCTATGCATCGATCGACACCACTTTTGGGATAAGATAAGTTTGTTGAAATTCAAAACCACTCCGACGTTACCGCTCAACACCCACATCCTCCCACCCTACTTCGACTTACAACAGCTGATGTCGATCGACAACAACAAGGGAACATCGATTGACAGGAGAAGCAGAACATCGATCGACATCCGCCCATGCCATGTCGAGTTAGTTTACCAGATCTTGATGCACACCGCTTTAAGGCAACTCGACACCCATCTCAGACTCCAGTTTTCTTCAATACAAGAGAGAAGATGAATCAGCAATCAGAGAAGCACCAAATCAAGGGAAATTAACTCTAGCTGAAACCTCTTTTGTTGAGAATGCAGGTATCGAACGACACCAATGGGACGGATACGCAACTGCCATAGAAAGTCAGGTAACGAAAGATGAGAATTCAGTTGAGATGAGAGTGAAATCTAGGAAACCCTATATTCCCAAGCACCTCGGAAGAGAAATTAACAAAGCGGAACTTGATGGATTCCACAAGAGGGTGAAAAGGGTTCCTAAGGATATGTCTTTCGAGGAGGTCTACTATAAGTACAAACTTGGTAATTTCTTCAGAGAAAGCAGAGAGACAGATAAGGACATTGAGCTGCTATTCAACAAGGTATGTCGTAAGCCTAATAGAACTCTGAAGAAGGAGCAAGATCCAGGGAAGCTCCTGATTCCATGCTGTATACATAACCATGATTTGCCAACCGCCATCTGCGATACTAGATCTGCAGTCAGCATCATGGCAATAGACACTGCTGAAGTAATAGGATTAAAGGTGGAACCTTCTAAGGATAGTTTCACTTTCGCAGACAACTCCAGAGTTGATTCAGCATGCATCATCAGGAATGTTAAAGTGGAGATAGGGGACTGCACTGTTCCAGTGGACTTTCATGTCATGGAAATTAAACCAGGCACAAAGAATTTGTTTCTCTTTGGAAGAGTCTTCATGGCTACAGTGGGAGCAGTTTGTGATCTTAAGAAGAACAGGATGTGCCTGACTAATGTTGATGAAACTGTCTTCTATGATCCTTTGTAAAAGAAGACCGATGAGAAGTTTATTTCATGCATAGAGATGTTTGAAGATCCAGCACCTAAAGATGGTTCACACCGAGAGTCAGCAAAACCAGAATCGACATCGATCGACAATCACCATTCAGCATCGGTCGACAAGCAGCCTTCAGAATCGATCGACACGAAGCATTCAGAATCGATCGACACTCTCTGTATTTCAGAACAGACCGAGACTGAAAAGTCTAAGACCGGGGGAAGGACAAGGAGTAAGACGAAGAAAAAGAAAAGGAATGCAGATGCAGATTTCTTTTCACTAGTTCCTTCACAAGGTTAAGAGGGACGTCTTGAGTATAAAGTGCGCTGCAGAGGAAATTCTGAACCTTTTGCCAAGGTTAGAGTGCTATGTGATCCAGAGCTGAGAGATAAAGGAGAAGTATCTTCCAGAGCTTTTACCAACTACATCAACAGAATGAGGAAGAGAGACACTGAGACTTGTTCTGGAATAAGTTCACATCTTCACCCGGACTGAATCAGATCTCCAGAAGTCAAGCTAATGACTAAAAATAAGCGCTGAGTGGGAGGCAACCCACTGTTAGGTAATTTTAAATATTGTTTTATTTTCATTTATTACTGATATTTTGTTTTCTAAAGATTTCAGGTAAAAAAAAAACTGATGAACAGTAACGACGGCACTGTAGAAACGCATTGTAGCACTACCATCGATCGATACTGTAGCAACTACATCGATCGATACTGTAGCAGGATTACTGTCACTATTCATCGAAAAAAAATTGGTTTTATTAGTTATCTATTTCTAACCTTTAGACATTTAGTGTTTTATTTATGTCAGGTATTAGGAAAAAGATTCAAGGAAGATGAGTTTGCATAAGAATCGACGATGACTAGCTAGCATCGATCGACAGAGCATCAAGAATATCGATCGCCACTTAACTGTGTTGATCGATACTCACATCAAAGCAAGTATACAGTCTTTCTTTGTTAAATATTTTCCTTATAATTTATTGTCCCACAAATCTTAGGTTGTATAACATTGGTCACAGTGTTATTTAAGTCTGGGGGAGGTTCTACTAATATTGTGTGTTTAGTTAGATATTTAGAAAAGCAGACCTGAGTAGACGATTGCCATGATAATCGACCGACGATAAACAGTCGATATCGATCGACAATACATCACTAACATCGACCGATGGTAACTCTTTTTCATCGATCGATACTTAATCCGGTCAGGTATATCGTTCTTGTTAAATTCCGTACTTCTGCTTTATGATTTTCACCTTACCATCGACTGTGTTACACTGGGGACAGTGTAATTTAAGTCTGGGGGGATTACTAACGTTTATCTACTTTATGAGTCTTATTTAAAATGTGTTTATAAAAAAAAAATAAAAAAAAATATTGAGTCAAGAAGGGGATGATGATCTATTTCGATTTATTACTTGTCATCTAACCACTCTTTAGACCAGTCTTAGATTTACTTATAACAGAAGTACTAGAGATACTAAAGTGGATCAACCTGTCAACTATGTTTGCACTTGCTGAGATTGTTTGAAGGAACCAAAGCTGACCTCCAACCTAATTTTGACTTGATTTGCTTGTCTTGGGGCTTGGTATACAAGAGATCAGAATCCTTCTGCAAGTCTGGAAGGTATAAGTCTGTAAATTTTTGGTTTCCTTCTCTCCTTCCTTTGGCATCCCCATAAAAAAATAAAAGATTGAGATGATTTCCTGAGAGGCAGAGGGAGGGGTACATTACCCATGACCCCACTATTCTAATTCAAAGGAATGATCACACATTGTGGAAGCGAGGGAGAGGTACATTACCCATGACCCCACTATTCGCCTACACTTTGTCAGAAAATGCTACAAAAAGTAGAAAGATCAATAAAATGAACATTTGTTGTTCATTGGGATTGATATAAAATAAAAAAGGAAAAACAAAAATTTGGGATTCAGAGAAGGAAGATATAGGGAGAAAAGAAACCATAATAAGACTGCCTATTTACTCAGATATTTGCTGGGGTGAGAGTCCACGTGTCCTTTGATCGATATTCCCACGGTAAAGCCTGCACTTTTATTTTATGTAAGAAATAAGGTTAGTAGAGGGGATTGCCAGACATGAACTGTTGATTTGTTGACTAGGTGAATTTGGTTGCTATACTAGGATATTGTATAATGTGCTTCTAAAGTTAGGATGTTTATGATTTGGTTGGCACTAATAAAGAGATGGTGTTTTTAAAATATTTTGAGTCCCTGCTGTTTTCAAACCTCTTTCAGAGAATGCATGTTTGTTTTGCTTGAGGACAAGCAAAAGGGTAAGTCTGGGGTAGTTGATCAACCATGGATTTTACCCATTTTTAGCCATGGTTTATAGGTGTTTTCACATATATTTACTACAATATAGAGTCTATTTAGAGTATTTACATGTTCATGTACGTTCTGGAGAAATATGGTGATTTTGGTATCTTTTGGAGCCTTTAAGTGCAGAACTGCGCAGACACGTCAGATGTTTAGATCTGGATGGAGACCTTCCCATGGTGCGATAGATCTGATCTTTTGACAAAAGATAGAGCTTTGAGTTAGCTTTCCAATGTCACCGGTTTGGGGTCAATCCAGCGGTTAGATCAGTAGTTATGCCCGTTTTACTGAAGAGTGGTTAGTCTGCCTCGCGAGAGAAGGCTGTCGAGAAGAGGAATGTATATCGATCGATGGGAAAGCCTTCATATCGATCGATATGAATGCCAGAATGCGGGCCGAGTATATTTCATGACCGACTGAAGCCCAGAAGATACCACAAAGTTACCAAAATACCCTTGACGACCAGAAACCCTATTTATGTTATTTGCAAGCCATTGTTGACGGCTACGCTTTCTTTTTCATATTTTGATTTCATTGTTCTTAGTTAGAGAGTTGGAGAGAAGATCAAATCTCCTTCAGAGATTAATTGGAACTCCATTGGAATTATCTTTTCTTTCTTATTATATTATTATTCAGACTATGATTTGTGTTTCTTATATCATGTATGAGTAGTTCATCTTGTTAGGTTTAGGGATTGCATGAGCTTAATGTCAAACTGAATATCAATTAGGATTGCTATAATATCTATAGATCTCTACACCAGGGTGATTTGTAATACTAGGATCTGGAGTAATTAGGATATCATGAAAGTGTGACTGATTGCTTGAACCTAGAATCGTAGGACAATTGAGATGCACTAGAGTGCAGTCAATTAACGGAACCCGAATCCTGCTGGATTAGATACTTAGGCACATATGAGAATTGGTCTAGGAATCTAGTTGAACATAATCGATTAGGTCGTTAATGCTTGTCTGAGGTAATATCGATCGACGCTCAGGCCATAGCATCGATCGATACTCATGTCTTGTTCACATGCGAAAGCTGGAACAAGGACTTAAACATCTGATTAGTAATTACATTGATAGATGGATTACTTACTTATTAAAATCGCGTTCTATAATGAATCTATAAGCTATTAGCATCTTGAATTGTAGTTTTGAATCTCTTGATTGATAAATCCCTAGGTCTAGCTATTTCTCCTTATTGCTTACAAACTCAACCAATCGAACAACTACCTTGTTCACATTGCTTTTATTTACTGTTTTATAACTATTTACCTAGCTTAAACTTGATTTCTATAGTCTATTGTGTGCCTCTACTCTCTGTGGATTAGATCCTTAAGTACTACAATTTGACCTCTTTTGATGAGAGTAAAACCACTCCTTAGGTTAATTTGAGTGATATCATTAATTTACTTAAAAAATTAGTTATACTGAAGCTATTATGTATGATATTCTTGGTTGAACAACAACTTATTTTTCAAATATATATGATATCTTAGTTTACATAATTTAGACATATGAGCTTTTAATATTTACCTTAACAATGCACCATGTCCATCTTCTCCAAGTGCTCACTGTATTTTTTCTGTAACTAAAATGCTCATTGTGTTCAGTTCAAAAGGTAATAAATTTTTAACAAATGTTCATGGCTAACAATCAAACAATGTAATGGTTAATAGGTCCTACATGTTCACCCATCCATGTTCGATGCTAACAATAACATAAACGTTTATTGTATCAAGCAAGCATCATTGATGAATAGTCCTCTGCTTTCCTCGGTTGGAAAAACAACCCAACTGAAACACACAAAGATCAGTTCTTACCTTAATATCAAATAATTATACTTATCGATTTCAGAGTGGATGTACAACACAAGAAAAATATGGTTGGTTGTAATATGTGTTACAGACGTTAAGTAAGAAAAAAATGACATTAACTTGATATGCATTAAAAATCATAGAATTTAAGAAGTTGGTATTAGACTATTTTGTTAAAGAGTAAAAGTTATGAGATGTTAATGTATAGATGTCGACATTAAAGTGCTTATAATATCAACATAATTAATGATTAACATAATTAATAATAGAAAATTTTAATGTGATCAATTTCTAGTAGATAATCTATTTTTAAAAAATATCACACATGAATAGAAGTTGTGATTTTTATTTTAATAGAATAGATGTATTGATGGTGTAAATTTGAACAAAAATGTGTTAAGTTGTTCGCAATTTAGTTTATAACTGTAGGTTTGAACTATGTAACCATATATTAAAAGATTATATTTACCAACTAAAATGATTAAATGAGTAAATTAAATAATGTTCCAAGTGCGATTATCTAACGATGTTGCAGTTCTCTCTCGAGCCTCAAGTGCGATTAGGATTTTCGTTCCTGGTCCACGCCGCCAACTGGCCTCACGCCGGTGGATGAGAATTTTCTTGGTCTCTTTCTCTTATGTTCTTTCATAGCAAGTGCTTCCGCCACTCTCTCTTCCGCATCACCAGATTCCCCCGACTTGTCACCTCCAGATTTATCTTCTTAATCCTCGATTCCACTCTCAATTCCACCATTTGCTGAGTCTCCATCCCCTTCTCATGATCCGTCACCTTCGTCTCACTCCCTAATGAGTGCTGCTTCCACAGATATCCTCCTCCAAAAATCCTCGATTCCAGCAGAGATCCCCTCCATCACCGTATCCTCGTACACTGCTCGGTTCAAGACTTCTCTGAGAAATCTCCGGAAGATATCATCTCCTACCTTACTAGAAGATGGTACGCTGGTTGTCCAAGCGCCATAATCAGTTCTCCTATCCACCTCAGAGCTATGGAAAGATCATATTGTTGCTCATTTCCACGGATCTATTCATCCGTCTAAGAAGATCTTCGATGACCTCAATCCAGTTTGGGGAAAGTTTGGGAAAATCACAGTCCGAGTCACGTCTGAGACCTCCTGCCTCATCTCGTCCCATCACTTAAACTCGTGAATGGATCTTAGAGATGGGTTATTGGCAAGTTGGGCACTGCACGTTCTCTTTGTTCCCCTGGTCTTCTGAAGGCAGCTTAGCCCCTCAAGACCTAAAGACAGCTCCTACATGGGTTAAATTGAATAATTTTCCTCCTCAACTGTACTCCCTCAATGGTATTAGTGTGATAGCAAGCGGTATTGGCGAGCCTATTAACACAGAAAAATCCCGTCTCGACCCCTATAACTTTGGGAATATCAAGATAAAAGTGGAAATTGATCTTGAAGGAACACTTCCAGCAATGGTAGAAGTGAGAGATCAATGGGATACTCGGTTGGAGTCAAGGCAGAGTATCCAAGCTTACCTCCCAAGTGTTGTAGCGGGCGCTTTGGTCATTACCTTAACCATTGTCTCATGCATCCTCAGAAACACAAACATTCAAGGTATCACAAACAACAACTCGTTTCCTTTGAAGTCACCAAGGTAAGCACCAAACTACCGTTGGCTGAGGTTAATAACACTGATGAAGAGCAGGGAAATCCTCAGGATATTAAGAAAACCGGACCGAGAAAGAGATCCTTAAAACGAAGAAGATCTCGCTCAAGATCCCGAGCTAGGAAGGCTGTTACCAATAGTATACCTCAGTCCAATGTAATCTCTGTGGCAGAAGATCAAAACATCCAACCTCCTCAGGACACAAGTTTGCAGAATGAAAGCGTAGCGGCAGATAATGTGGCTTCACCCAGTTCACAAGAGCACCACACTACTGATCCCTCACCAAACATTGTGGTTCTGGAAAGCAATGTCCCACCTCTGTCAGGTGATAAAGTGGCTGACCATGAGGGTAGGCCGTGGCAGCTAATCCAGTAAAAGAAGTCGAAGAGAGCTCAGCGTCAAGAAGAACTATGGCATTCCCCATCATCTACGCTAGCAAAAATTCTCAGATTCCGAGTCCGGTCCTAAGCTGCGGCTTTGGGTCGAAGACTCTAACTATGAAAGCTCATCTTTCCCCCCAATTTTGTTGTAAATATGAAGATCTTTTGTTGGAATATAAGAGGATTTAACAACTTGGATCGTCAGTGGATAGTTAGAAGATGGATTAACACTAATCAGCCATTAGTTGGCTTTTTTTATTGAAACTCATGTTAGAGAAGAGAATGCTTTGGGTATTGTTCATGCAGTTGTTCTGGGATGGAGATTCGATAACAATTATCAATTGTCAGATGGAGGGAGAATATGGGTTCTCTGGGACCCGAATGTGTCTGTAATGATCTATAAAAGTAAGCTCAGTCAATAACTTGCGGCGTGTTTGATTGGGTCACAAATCTAGCCTTCACTATTATTTTTGTTTATGCGTACAACACAGCTATCCAGAGAAGGGAGCTTTTGTCAGAACTGAGAGAGGTTTGCCATTTATCAATGGTGAAGAACCAGCCTACTCTTTTTCTTGGGGATTTTAATCAGGTCTTGACAGCAGATGAGCATTACTCTATCAGCCCCTATACTCTACCGGTCTGTGGAATGGAGGAATTTCAGGAATGTCTAGCTGACTGCGATCAGGTAGATTTGGAAGTTATGGGTACTTTGTTTACTTGAGGAAATGGTCGGCCTGAGGACCCAATTCTGTGAAAATTGGATAGCGTGATGAGAAATGAGAAGTGGAGGAAACAGTTTTCAGAAGTATTTTCTCTCTTCGACTAGCCTGGGGAATCTGATCACTCACCATGCTTCGTTAATCTTAATGTCAACTTAAGAAGCAGGAAGACTAGTTTCAAATACTTCTCCTTCTTGGCAATGCATCCGAAATTCTTAGAATCTGTCAAGTCCGCTTGGGAAGAAAGCATTTTGGTTGGATCAAAGTTGTTCTCTATTGGTCAGAAGCTCGGTCATGTTAAAAAGCATGTCGGAAACTTAAGAAACATTCAACAGAGGGTCAAACAAGCTTTACAAAAGTTGGAAGAAGTTCAATCTTGGTTAATGACTCAACCTTTGAACAGCCTCTTTAGAGAGGAATTTGTTGGGGAAAAAAGTAGAGATTCTTTGAGAAAGCAGAGGGTATTTTCTTTAGAAAGAAGGCCAAAATTCAGTGGTTAACACATTGAGATGCAAATAGTATTTTCTACCATAAATTAGTGATTACACACTAAGCTCAGAGTGCAATTCGGTACCTAATGGATGATTATAACCAAAGAGTGGATCAAAAAGAGGAGGTGCAGAGTTTAGCAGTACAATAATTTCAGGGCTATTAGGTAAAGAAAATCCAGAGGTTTAACCATTCACAGTCGAAGAACTGCAGCGCATCAATCCATACTGATTCCCTCCTGAGTGGACGGATAAATTTGTTGTGATCCCCTCAGCGGAAGAGATAACATATGTCATCTTTGGTATGCCTAAGAGAAAAGCCACGGGACCTGATTTCCAGTAGAGTTCTTTTGGGAAGCATGGTCTGGTGTTGGCCTTGACACGATTGCAGCAGCGCAAGAGGTAGATGACATACCAGCAGAAGAATGCTCAGAAGATTCAATGCAACAACAATAGCCATAATTCCCAAGGTCACTGGAGCAGACAAACTGAACCAGTTCTGACATCTCCCTATGTTCCACCATGTACAAGGTGATTGCAAGGATTATCAAGAATCGTTTGAGACGCATTATTCCTGAAGCTGTTCAACTCAATCAGGTAGGGTTTGTACAAGGGAGACTACTTTTTGAGAATGTTCTCCTTGCATCTGAGTTAGTTACATACTTTGATATACCAGATGACACAATTAGGGGATGTTTAAAGGTGGATTTATCCAAAGCATATGATAATGTTCATTGGGGATTTCTCGAAAATGTTCTTGCAGCTTTAGAGATTCCAGATATCTTCAGGGAATGGATCAGAGAATGTGTTACAACCACCTCCTATAGTGTGCAAATCAATGGAGAATTGGTGGGTCATTTTAATGGAAGAAAGGGACTCAGACAAAGTGACCCAGTATCCTCCCTTCTCTTTGTGCCTATTATGGACGTTCTGTCCAGATTATTGGATAGAAGAGCGATAGAAAATGTGTTTGGCCTGCATTCGAAATGTCAAGCTCCATTGGTTACTCACCTTAGTTTTGATGATGATGTCCTAATGTTCTTTGACGGATCAGAAGATTCTCTTAGAGGCATTCTTGGTATCATAGAAGATTTTCGCTTGGTCTCGGGATTGTTCATTAATCGCAGCAAAACATAATTATTGATTGATGAAGGAAGCAATGCTCGGTGTAGAGATCTTGCAGTTAGAGTTGGTATCTCCCAAGGATCCTTACCAGTGAGGTATCTAGGGGTCCCCTTGCCTGCTCGGAAAATGAACAAATCAGACTTTTAGCCTCTTCTAGATAAATTAACATCTCGGTTTAGATCTTGGACAGTAAAACATATTTCTTTCTCAGGGCGTCTAGAGCTGATTAAGTCTGTCATATCTCTACTATTACTTTCTGGGCATCTATATTCATTCTGGCTAATGATTGTGTGACTGCCCTTGAAAGTATGTGTAATGGATTCTTCTGGAAATGAGCACCGAACTCAGCTAGAGGGACCAAAATTGCTTGGGACTCAGTTTGTACCCCTAAAAGTAGCGGAGGCTCAGGGCTTAAAAGAACTGCTGAGTGAAACAAAGTTCTTGCTCTTAAACTTATTTGGCTATTAGTTGCGGAGAACGATTCTCTTTGGGTGGCTTGGGTTAAAGTAAACTTGATCGGCTCTTCTAATTTTTGGCTCCTTGATGATCGACATAATGGAAGCTGGATATGGAAATCTCTGTGCAAGATGTGCCCCCTCGAAAGGCAGTTTATAGTCTGTGAAGTTGATTCTGGTATCACTACTAGTTTTTGGCTCGACTCTTGGTCTCCTCTCGGTCCTTTGATTGAGATTTTTGGCCAGATGGTCCTTCTGTTACTGGTGGGTGATGAGGATGAGAACGAGAAATCCTATCATCATGTTCTTAAAAGAAAATCTTCCTTCGGAAGTGGATATTATAAATTCAAACAGCGATGATCCTTATGGTTGGAAAGTGGGGTCTCAGTCTCATGTGCAGAAATTTCCCACAGCAAAAACTTGGGCGTTTTTTTTCCCCCGCAGCAAGATGTCTCTTGGCACAAACATGTTTGGTTCTATGGTCATATTCCAAAGCATGTGTTCTTCACATGGGTCAATGTCAGGCACATATTAGTCACCAGAGACAGAATGAGGAGTTGGGGACTTGACGTTCCAGCAACCTGCATATTATGCTCTGCAAATAATGAAACTCACCAACATTTTTTCTTTGAATGCCTCTTTAGTGCATCAATCTGGGACTACTTCATGAACCGAGCTAATCTTCACCATCCTCCAGCTTTTGACGCAACACTACGGTGGCTGGATAAACCATCTTCAAATCACCATATTGTCCTTATTATTAGACTTATCTATCAAGCCTCTATGTACTCTATTTGGAATGCGAGGAATGCAAGACTCCACTCCACCGTTTCCCGCTCACTCGCTGCTATTATAGCAGAATTCAAAGACATTCTATGTCTCCGGTTAGACCCACTCTCCAGAGCCTCTCCATCGAGATCCCTATCGACGTCTACACCTTCCATTTCTTTACTCGGTACTTGGCTTTCTCTCTTCGAACTTGATGTTTTCTTTTCTGTCGTTTTGGAACAATTAACAGACCGTGTTGGTTCAGCTTTTGAAGGATCTTATGGTCTTGTAACGGATTTTAATTAAAAGTAATGGAAGTAACATTTAAAATAATAATAATAATAATAATGTTCTAAGTTGACGTTGGTAGGTACATATCAGAAATACATATCTATAGTGTTTAGTTTAGGTTATTGATGTTCGAACAAAACTTAGGTTCACCTTAGGGTGAACTTTCAAATTCACCTCACCTCTAATAAATGCCACATAAATTAATGAATAATTAAATATTTTTAAAAATAAAAAATAAAAGAGCTTAAAAAAAATAACCTCAACTATAACGACGCTGACACCGTTAGCTAAACCCTAAATCTAAACCGTAACCCTAAACCCTATTTAAACTCTAAAATCTAAACCTTAAACCCAAACCCTATATCCTAAAACCCAACTGAAACCCTAAACTCAAATTATATACCCTAAATCCAAATTATATATCCTAAAACCTAAATCCTAGACTCTAAACCAAAACATTATACCCTAAATCCAAACTCTAAATCCTAAACTCTAAAACTTAAACTCTAGACCCTAAATCCTAAACTTAAACTTTAGATCTTGAAACCATAAACCCAAACCCTATACCTTAAATTCAAGGTTAAACTGTAAATTCTAAACTCAAATCTTATGTCCTAAATATTTGGTTTAATGTTGATATTATTCCTTTAAAGTTTAATGTTAGGATTTAAGGTTTAAATTTAGAATTTACGGTTTGAATTTATGATTTATGGTCTAGAGTTTGGATTTAGACTCTAGGTTTGAATTCAGGGTTTAAAGTTTGGGTTTAGGATTTAGGGTCTATAATTTAGGGTTTAGGGTATAGTGTTTGGATTTAGAGTCTAAGATTTAAGTTTTAGGGTATATAGTTCAAATTTTGGGTACAGGATTTGGATTTAAGATCTAGGTTTGGATTTTAGGATATAGAATTTAGGTTTAGGATATAGATTTTGATTTAGGGTTATGGTTTAGATTTAGAGTTTAGCTATCGACGTTAAAGTAAGCGTTATTTTTATTTTTTTAGTTATTTTAGATTTTTTAAAATATTTAATAATTTTTATTCATTAATATGTATGTGACATAATATGTGGTTATTAGAGATGAGGTGAATTTAAATATTTACTCTAACCTAAGTTTTGTTTTTAATATTCCAAGTTGACGATCCAATAATCATGTTTTCACCGCTTGAAAATAGTATTATGAAGCATAGATGATCATATGTTTCATCGCATTTGTGAATCATTTTATAGAAATAATAATACATTTTACATATTTAAACTTATTCAGTTGTTTTATTTTTATTATTATATGAATGATTTTGTTCTATTTGAAAGAATCTAGGTCTTATTTTCTACCTAGTTTAATAGGTATTTTAATATATTTAATTTGTTACTATGTAAATAAATAATGTTAAATTATTATTTAAGGTCAGTGTAGGAAAGAGATTTTGTTATTTGTAAAGATAGTTACAAAATGTGGTTAATATTCCTGACGTTAATCTATTTTTCAATTATGGAATTAGAACATTTTTAATGTAACACTCTATTTTTTTTTCCAAAAAAGTATAAAAACAATATAGAATAAAAATACTATAATTCTAGTATATTTTTTATTTTATAATGGAATAGTGAACAAACAAAAAAAAATATTTCATTTATGGAATAAATTTTATTATGAAATAAGAAATGAAATAAAGTTTAAATATTTTCTTTTATTTCATACTTTTGTTTATTTCATTATAGAATAAAAATGAAGTTGGATGCAGATACCCCTGGACACCATTTGAAAAACTGTCTACAACGCTATTTAAACTCTTGCAGGAAACACCTCAAAGTTATGGTCGGCCACTGCCGCCACACTTTTGATTAACTTTAACATAACTAAACTTCATTAACCAGACCTTTTTTGTAACAGATTTTAAGTAGACCTTTTTGTCAAGTAATTGAATATACCTTAGCTTTATTAGACAAACTTTGGAGATATAGTGGATAGACAACAGCGACCTCGATATGCATATGATAGGGGAAATATATAGAGGTCAAAACAACAAGAGACTCACAAAGAAGGACCAAACTAAACATCTAGCCTCTAATAAACATTTGAAGAAATAGATGTCCAAAAAAATAACTAAAGAAGTAACTCCAAAGTTGAAATTGTTATTTTTATAACACTAGTAAAGTCAGGCGACGGCGCGTGGGGTCTCCACAAGGGCCAAAATAAAATTATGTTAATTCAGTGGCACTGCAGAACACACATGCAGCGCTCGTCATAGAGACCCACATGTTTGAATTCAAAATTTACAAACATTTCTCAGGCAGAAAATATATTCATACAATGTGTAAATAAGATTGGTATAAAATTAAATAAAAGTCTTTTATTATTTTCTAGTATACTCCCCAACTCTCTTTCTCTAATCTCTATAATCTCACATGAGTAAAACGGAATTCAATCACAAATCTATTATAAAATAGAATATGATAAAAAAGAACCTTGAAAGCATAAAAGAAAATTTGGCTGAAAACAAAAAAAAAATGTATGACCATTGTCCCTAGTTATTGCACACAACCAACACTTTTGTTAATGGTTCCATGGCGCAATGTTTTATAGTCTCCTACAACAACACAATGTTTTGGTAAAAGTAAATATAACTATTTACAAACTCAATACATATCTTGTCCGTAGATGAAAATGGCAGTCCAAACTCACACGCTTGCTCTATTTCTATTCCTCTCACTAGTCACTATCTATTTTGTCTGTTTCTCTCTTTCTCAGTCTTTTGTCGTTGTTAGGGAGGCGCGTGAGTCAAACAGAACGCAATGCGAAGTAATGAAAGAGCTTTCACACAAGTCAGTCCGTACTTCACGACACGCCACAGAATACAATAAGGTTAAAAGAAAAAAAAACCCTCGAAACCAGACATAATCGACGGTCGTACCAATCCACAACATCAAAATTACGTTCTTTAGATTCATTTCCTAATCCTTTGAATCAATTATAACCATAAGACTACTTAACTTAGCAAGCATTAATTTGTTTTGCTAATTAAGAAGTTTTTTTCCTCAACAAGGATCATAACTAATCATCTCCGTTCTTACATAGCCAAAAAAGCACAAGGTTAAAAGAAAACTACTCATACGACTCTAAAAAGAAGATATTTGCTAAAAGAAACTAAAGTTACAAAAAAAAAAAAAACCGTAATAGTTGTGCCGTAAGTGTTCCAAACGGCGCCGTTAATCTCCGTCTACATCGTCTGTTCTACAGCCAAAGAGGCGGCGGCTCGTTGAGATCAATGGCTAAGCCACGTCTCTCCGTAGGGGAGGAAGGAGAAGAACTCATTAACTCAAGCACTCGAGGCGACGACGTGGCTGCGGCAGGCGATGCCGCGAAGTAAAACGGCGCTTCTGTAGAGGGGGTTCTGTCGTTTAGCACTCCGGTTCGGAGATAGAGTCGGTGTTGTCGGTAATTTCCGGAGATGTGAAGAGGAGGAGGAGGAGGAGGAGGAGCGGAGAACCAGAGGTGTTGGTTTTGGTGGTTTACTGCCGCGGCGGCTGCGGCGGAGGGAGAAGGGATGTGGTTAAGGTCGAGAGAGAGAGGAGAAGGGAAGTTAGTTTTAGCTTTGATTCCACGGAGGAAACGGGCGGCGCCGTCGTAGGCGAGAGCAGCTTCTTCGGGAGTGTCGAAAGTGCCTAACCAAACCCTAGTTTTCTTCCAAGGATCTCTAATCTCAGCTGCGTAACGACCCCATGGTCTCTTCCTTACTCCTCTGTAATGCACCTCCCTTGCACAAGTGGTCGACGCCATAGTTCTAGAGTGAATCTAGAGAGAGTAGAGATGAGAGAGTTTTTGTTTTGTTGACTTGTTTGACTCAAATGTGTGTGAGAGAGAGTTTAAAAGAACAAGGGGTGTCTCCTCTGGGGTCCACTTAAGACACCCGTAATCCTCGGCTTGTTTTATCCATCTAGGGTTTTGAAGGATCAAGCGTCGTTCATCTTTTTCTTGTTTCCTCGCGATGTGACTGTGGTTATGTTTAATGATCGTTACACGTGGGTGTTCTTACACCAAAGTATAGTGAAAATTAGGTTTTCAACAAATAAGATATTTTAGAAAGTAATGGTTTTAACGGCGGACAGAATGTACTAATTGCTTTTTATTTACTTTCTTACAAGTTCTCTTTTTGAAACATAACATTAACCCCACCTCTTTCCTAAAAAATAGATTTCACCATTTTGATAAAAATCACCTCTTCCTCATATGCAAGAAGCAACTTTATTTAAATTCTTGTACTGTTCACGAATCTCACGTGACTGTCTGTAATTAATTCATTTTTACTTTATTTTTGTTCTAAATCAGACAAAAAAAAAGAAATAAGAATCTATACTTTTGGTTCCATTTTTTTTTTTCACTTAAAATTCATTTATACGCAGATTATCAATATTCGTACAGAATAACAAAATAGCCTCAAAAACAAGAGTTCATAGGAAGCGGTAACTAGAATTCATGCAGGAGCAACTTTAACCCACATTCGGGTGACTTAAGAAAAACCATAAACATAAAAACTAACATGACATTAGCACCACAAGACCGATGAAATCTACGCAAGAACCACATAAAAAACCTAGCAGTCTTTAGGGAAGAGGAAATGCCTTTGATCGGAAGTTACCGTTGCTGCATATAGCCTTCCACCCGGTACTCTCCTGCACCCAAAACATACTTATCATTGCTGCCTCGTCCGCCAAACAATAAGACTAAGAACCGGAGTTGTCGAACAATCATGTTTTCCAATCAGTCATTGTAGGATGATATTAGTTGCCTTTATTGAACATTTTAACTTACTTTTAAAGCTATTGAAAGCAACATTAATAGTAAATTTCTTTACACATTTCTCAAAATTTATATATTATTCCATTTGTTTCAAAAAATTAAATGTTTTAGATTTTTCACACATATTAAAAAAATATACAAACTAACCCCTAAATTAACTATCTACCTTTTTTCTCTCTTATCTCTCCTCCCCCTATCTCACTATTTTTTCCCCAAAACCATGGCATATTCCTAATATCCAAGTTCTTTATGGATTTTAGGCCAATTCACCCTTAAAAAAATATAAAATTTTGATTATCAATACATCATTTATTATAAATAACAAAACTCTATACTTTTAACCAATAAAATTTTTAAAAATATAATTAATTTTTTAAAATTTACAATTTTACATTAGACTATATATTAAAAATGTAAAAAATATATCTTTTTGAAACAAATATTATTTCTATAATATTCATCTTTTTGAAACGGAAAAAATAATATTTTAAGACAAATGAATTATCAGAAGTAAATTAAAGGTTTCATAATTTGTTTTGTCCAACACGTGTAAAACAATTCTCAGAAAAATAAAAAAGTCTCTTCGTAGGCCTACGCTTAGTCCATTTTTTTGTTTCTCTTTTTAGTTTTCATTGTTTTTTAATTTTTAAGTAAGATATCCTTATCAAATGATACTACTGCGGGTGCTCTTAGTACCATACTGTAAAATGTAAATCATTCTAATTAGTAACTTACTTTTCGATGTCTGTGTTGATCGATGAGTCTATAAGGGGCACATTGCACTACCTACACTATACAAAAAGAGCACACCATTCAAAATTTTATTTGTTTTAAATTCTTTTACACGGTCCATATACTGAAAAACTTTGGTTCTCGATAAAACAATAATATTTATTTTTGGAACACTATTGATTAAAAACTATATATTGTGGTTAAAACACAATTCTATGCACTTTGTCATTTTTTCTTTCTTTGAACCACAATATAGTTTTAATACAAATGTTTTGTAAGTTGTAACGAAAGACCAAACATATTCATATTAGCATTTGAAATTTTGATGACAACACGAACTATATTATACATATTTTAAAAAATGAAAATAACAACTGACCGTGAACATAAACTCACTCCAAGTTTCCAAATTGGTAGAAACAACATTTCGCAGGGTCACCATTAAGAAAGAAGAGCCTCTGGCGTTGTATTTTACGAAGAGGAAAGATAAGGTGCGGCCTCTTTGACTGGACCTGTGCATTGATAGGATGCTGGCGTCACATATGACTGTATTACAGTCATAGCCTTCTCTACGTTTTGGACTTCCTTTTATGATCTATTTAAAAGAAAAAAAATTAGAAAATAGCATAGTAGCAATATTTTAGACATATTTATGATGTGATTAGATGATGCACGAGGACGAGGCTACAAAGAGATCATTAAATAAAGGAGCTTGACACAGCTACACTATCTATAGCTCTGACTGATTTTGTTTTTCTTTTTGTCCAAAATAATTAGCTTTTTGATGTAACTGCTGACCAAAGAAGTGCATTTATAGCATTTGACTAATTAGCAAATTGTTCACAATAAAGTTACTTCGATATATCAAACCATTCTGTAAAACCAACAATAAAGTTACTTCGATATATCAAACCATTCTCTAAAACCAAATTATTCGAAACAAATTCATGTTTAGCTATCATAGGTCAAGTTCTAAAATGTGGCCACCTAACCATCTAAAGAGTCTGAGTAAGCGTTCCACGAATATCTCTTGCCACGATTTTAATCAAATTGCTACAACAAATCAGAAATCTAATTAATTATTAAAAAATAAATTAATCATTAAAATCACTGATTAATCAGTTTAAAAATCGATTTGAACCATAAATATTAAACTTTATAGACAAATTTTTGGGGCATATAAACATGTATATTTGTCTGCATAGAGATGGAACTTTGTCCTTATATTTATAAAAGACTTCAAATTTTCTGTCATGTTTAACCGATAGGAGCAAATGTAAGTGGATTTTTAATTTTTTTTTGTTTTTTTCGCGTTATTAAAAACAAAGGAAAAGTTAAACCATAGGAAAATTGAACATTGTACTTCTAATAACAACATTAAATGTTAGGGTTGGACATAAATACTTGATAGTCAGCTTGTAGTAGCTACTTGATTCAGTTTGACTTGAAAAAACAAGTATTTGTTCTATTAAAGTCGAGTAACAAGTAAACAGATTTTATTATTCGCAAGTAAAAATCAAGTATCAAATTCATTAATTCTTAACTACTTAGTTTATTACTTGTTATCCTTTACTTGTTACATGTCATATGTTATTTGGTTTATTAAATACTTAGTATATATTTCATTAATTAATTAAAATTTACGTATTTTATGAGTGGTCATAATTATTTGTTACTTGCCTCATGTTCACTACTTGGTTGGTACACAATTCTTAAAGTCGAATACTTGTTTTGACTAAAATGTTTATCAAGTAGTCTATTTAAACTATCTTCAAGTACAAACAAATACAAAATAATAAAAGAAAAATAATTATTCAGCGTTGTTTCGTTTATTATTCGTTTTTTTCAATGAACAAAAATACATTTTCCTAAATCATAGTAAAACAATTCTTTTCTATTTTAATTTTTATAAGTGAATCATACAAAAGTGATATACTTATATAAAAGTTTTGGAATTTTTAATTTCTTACTATAATCTATTTCACGCTTGATTAAAAATCAGAAAAATGACAAAATGAAAACAATGACATCTTATTTATATATAATAAATTTATTTACCTTTAAATTTTAACTAATTATCAAATAATTTATCAATAGTTATCAAGTAATTTGTAATTTTTTTACAAATAACAAGTAATAAAACAAGGCAAGTAACTTGCAAGTCCATTAATTTTTCGCAAATACTTGAAACTGTAAGTACTCGTTTTTAACAAACCAAATACAAGTCCAAAATTTGAATACTCGTATAAGTCAATTCCAGTACTAAGTATACCACAAACACCAAGTACTCAGCTTGTGCCCACCCCTATCAAATGCACCACAAAGCACGAGGCTAAGATATGTCTACGTTTACTTATCGCATGTATTGGTATATTTATAATTAAAAACATTTAAAATTAGTCATGTATATAGCCTGATTAATCTCTGATTATTTGGTAACGTGCTAGTTCCGGACTTGCCGTCCGATTAGCGCCTAGCATAGTTCCGAATAGAAATTATTGGTAAAAAAGCATCTGATAAAGTCGAAGTAGAAATTTTTGTTTGATAAATTTAAATTCGATGGAACGATTGGTTAAATTGCAACTGTATAAATGCTAGTGTAAAATTTAGTTTGAAATTTTTTTGATGTGCATGTTAAAATTAAATGATAAAAATATATTCCTACAATAATATTTTATTTTTAGAAAATAACAATTACACAATCATTTTTTATTTTTATTAGCTTTAATTTTAGAGTAATCGCACTCCATAATCATATAACAAACCGATATTAATGGGAATGATTGGTTGAGATGTAGCAAGAGACTTTAACTTTAATTTCCATCTACAATAATAAAAATTATCAATCATATTTTATCTACTTTTTAAAACAAAAGTCAAAAAGTAGAAAAATGGTTGTAGCAACCTTATTTTTTAAAGCACTGTTTGTAAGCGATAGAAAAACAATATTGTTAAAGGAATATCTTTCCATTTTTTTTATTTTTCTCATTAATTCTTACAGTTACATTTACTATAACAACATCTAAAAATCATACAAATAAATTTCTACATTAAAATATTTACATCTATATCCCAACCAACCATCTCCATTAGCTAAGTGACCATATCTTTCTCGTAATTAGTCGAGAAAAATATCCCTGAAGCAAATTATTCCTCACCTACGTTTTCGAAAACACAAGTGGAATAAGATGTAGCAATATCAGATTTCACAGAGACTACTGTCAGAAACGTGTAGAATAAGTTGTGTACTATTTCACGATTTATAATTTATGTATCAAAGTTGTACCAACTAATTTTTCTCTTCCTCACACTATTTTTCTTTCTATTTCCTGGTTTTTTTCTTCATTATCCTCATCTTGACTTGTTTTTTTACCTGGTTTGTTTGTGGAGAATGGTTTATATCCATCCTCTCAAATTTCGAATTTGTTCAACATCTGTAAAAATTTACTGTATTTTTCGCTCTGTATTTCACCATCAATCCTTTAATATATCTGGTTTCTTTTGCTATTCAAAGAATCACTATTTTATTTGATCACTATTGTTTAAAAGTTCTTTAAATCAAAATAAGATGATAAAATTGTTGAGTTGTATTGTTTCGGGGTTGGTTGAAAGTGCCATTTTCTACTAATTGGTTCCTGAAATGAAGCTACAAGATTAAAGGAAGATGGTTTGATCTCTCTACTTTATTCTCATATTTCTTATAGTATTGTAATTTTTTTAATACCATTATTAAAGAATTATTATTTTGGAGAAATTGAATTATTTTATTGAATGTTTTGTTTTGTTTTATGTTGCATGTTTCTTTTCTTTGGTGATTCCTACAGAACAAAGAAGAGATGAAATGTTTCATTAAATATGGTGATAACAACAAGTATCAGATTCAAAGTTATTGAAAAGAAGTTATGGATTTTTTTGTATCAAGTATTTATTTTATTTTATTATTTATTTAGAAAATTTCAAAAATACCGGTTTATTTGGATGTATCCGACATCTTAAATATTGGCTAACTAAATGGATAAAGTTATTCAAAGTTTTATTTGGATGAACTTTGTAATATGATTGGGATATTGAGAGGACCGAGATAGGACTCCAAGTCAACTTAGGGTAGCTCTGTTGTGGTTTTGTATGGACTGATTCACGATGGAGGGTCGAGTCGAGGTATAAATTTTTTGGCTGTGGTGGCGAATGCGGTGCAAGAGCTGGCGAAGGTGGAGAGGAGTGATAAATTCTATAATCTTCAAAAATACATGTTTTCCTTTGCGCCTTTGAAAATATCCATTTTGATTTATTTTTATCTGAAATAATTCAAAAAACGGTTTTATTTTAATGTATCTGGCATTTCAAGTTCGGATAACAATAATCTAGCATGCTATCCATCTAGCATGCTATCCATCTTCTAGTTTTATTTGGAGATAATCGACATTTCAAATTCTGACTATTAGAAGTTTATCCAAATTAAGAATGTTATATCTAGTTAAGAATCACGTGGTAGATGGAGACAACATAACGTCATTGTCTTCGCGGTGGAACATGCAGATAAAAGAATAGAAACTCGGATATTCAACATATATTTTGAATGATTAGAACTTTAAAATTTACTATTTCACATAAGTAAATACTTAGACTTACATGATAACTACGAACTCATCAGATATATATAAAACCAGATTCCTTATATTTAACCAGTTACAACATCACATAATTGGATATTTAAGAAAACTGGATACAACATCACATAACCCGATATGCCCGGTTTAACTTTCTTCTCCACTTGAGATTTTACAGTCCCTAATTTTAGTTACTTCCTCTCTGGTTTCACTTGCACTTCTCTAGGCTGCGTTGTGGCCTTATCTCTTGGCCCTAATCTCTCTGGTTTGCTATCTCCTTCTATCCTAACACATTTGATCTAACTCGTTCTCCACTCTGGTTTAGTCACCAACCTCTCATTCTTTAGTTCGATCTTCTCCCTCTCCTTAGACTAATCTTCTTAACTAGAAACTGCTAAACCGGTCATATTCCCAATTCTTTCTCATCTCTCTCAATCCTCCACACTCTTGACCTTGGCTATAACCCTAACTCCAACCATCTCTTCTCCAGCAGCAAACATCATCACAATATCTGACTGGGATCTGTTAACTGCTTTGACGAACCGCTTCATAGCTTGGTCCCATGTCCGGTTAATTGATAATAAAGGTTTATACAATTATAGATCTAAAAAGTATTTCTGGGAGAGAGATAAATGATTGGGAGCGGAAAGCGCCGGTTTAGTTTCATGTAAATAAAAAAATTTGCATCAAACGGATGTACTTTAGGTTGTTTCTACTAGATAGTCTATAATCATTATTAGAGAGTAGAGTAGGTGTAAATTTTTTTGTTGACAATGTCGAGCATTGCTACAATAAGAATAATAGGGGCACAAATGGAAATAAAAGATATCAGCAGTTCGAATCCTCCCACCCATCCAGATTCCTAGTTAATAAATATTATATTGTTATTGACCTAAATAAATTTTAATTTTAAAATCACTTAAATCATAATTAGTAAATATAATCAAATTAAAGTCACTTGTTACAACCTAACTAATCATCCCAGTATCTCTAGTTATGTAAAAAAATTATTAAAGAAACAAGAAAGCCGTTTAGACCTTAAATTTAAGCTGGAGAAAAAATTGATATTGGGGATGGTTCTATTATTTCGAAATCTTAGATAAAGAATATGAGGAATATATTGTAGAAATACATTTCTCTATAATAATATTTGAGAAGTCAGTTTCCTACATATCATGTTCACGTTAATTCTAATGATGGTTAATTACAGAGTTATCCTTAATAAAAATATTTTATGGTCTTATTTTATTTTTATTTTAAAGTAATTTCCTTCTTTACTTAGGTCAACTCCTACGGGACTGCAAAATACTAAAATAGAGTTTGATTCGACATTTCTTCTCTCCAACGGAACGGTATAACTAACTGCATTTTAATGTTTTCTACTTTTTGCTATAGCATCCCCCTATATTTGGTGCAACACTGTAGCGACGTCAAAAATTTCTTTTTGAAAATTTTCTTTTTCAAAACTATTTATTTATTTGTTCAACTATGTTTGTTTTTTTTGACAACAACTATATTTGTTATTTGATTAGTATGATTAATTTACAACTGAATTAACTATCTTAACATATCATTATTGTTTTGTTAAATTTAAATTGATACACAATACTAATTTAAATCAAAAAAATATAATATTAATTTTAAAATATATAAAAATTTTAATTCAAACATTTGTGGTTGGAATATTATAATCTTTAGAATTAGTATATTATAATTTCAGTTTTTATTTGATTTATGTTAAGTTTATTAATGTAAAATATGTTTAATAATAATATATTATTATAATATAAATAAATTTAAAACATAATTATTATTTTAGTATAAGTTAATATATTTTATTTATAAATAATTAATATATATATATATATATATTAAAACTATTAAAAACTAATAATAAAATAATAAAAATATTCCTTTTTGGTGTAACATTTGGTGTTGTGGTTGGAGATTAAAAAACAATTAGTGCTAAAACTACACTAAAATAGTGTTTTTAACATTAAAATGGTGTCATGGGTTGGAGATGCCCTTAAAATTTAAGTTTCCTTTTAATTTATATTTTAACAGAAGATATATATATATATATATATATATATATATATATATATATATATATATATATATATATATATATATGAAAATTATTTACTATATAAAAAACGTAAATATATTTTTATATGTAAGTGTTTTCATAGAAAAAGAAAATTTACAAAAAATTCTACATAGTTATTATATATATATATACTATATATAATTATATTAAATTTTATCAACCAAGTATATCACAAATAATTCAGACAAATCTAAAATTCCTATATTTTTATTAAATAATATTCTGTGAATTTTCATACATCAAAATGATAGAGTGATCTAAATTGATAAAAAGTAAAGAACATAATTTATTTATTTTAAAATATTTGTATCCTTGTGTGAACTTTAAAAATATTACCAGTTAATTTCATTTATACATCTGTTGAAAATTAAAGAAGTGCAAATATTCCAAAAGGTTATTGTTAACATTCAATTTTGTAACTACGAGATAATCACTATTTTATATTTCCTTTTTGAAACACACCATTTTTATTTATTTCTATTTTTTTCCTAAATAACACATATCAAATTATATAACTTTACAAAATATATTTACAGATCTTAGACACATAACTACATGGAGCAAACAAAATTCGTAAACCAATTTACCTGATTGAGGACAAAAGTTATGATTTAGTTTTAAAAGAAATATAATTTAATATATCTAAATGATAACTAAACTGATCATATATATCATCTAAAATTATATGTATAACTAAAATAATATTATAATATTATTTTTATTATTTTAGTTTCTATACATAAATTATTACTTGGTTTAAAATTTTAAATAAATGAAATAAATATAAACAAATTATTATTCTTTTTTTAATATTTAAATCCATGCACACATATGGAAAATCACCTAATATTACTGTGTAAGATAAGAATTTATATGTTTTTTAATCAAAATAGAGATAAGTCGTGAAAATTATTGACAAACAAAAAAAAGTCGTGAAAATTAAAGAAGAACTGGGAATGAGAACGCGCCAACTATGTTTCCTTTCACGTAAGTGACAAGCACGCGCCACTATGTTTCTTTTCACGTGACAAGACTTAGCCTCTGTCGTTTTGATTGAACAAATGCTTTGGTCTATATCTACCGAAATTTATACACGTGCGAACTTGCTGATATCTGAATTCTGACAAACTTGTATTAGTACTATTACTACTTTATAAAAGTAACCCTTAAAAAAAAAAAAGATATCCCAAAGATAAAATGATCATTTTCAAGAAATATATTTCAGTTTTTGTAATGGCTTTGGTGTTCACGTGACCTGTAGATACGTAGAGCTTTATGACGTGTCTTTTTTGTTGCAGCACTATAGAGAGAAGACAAAGGGGCCATCAACTGCTGACTGCCTACAGAAACAGAGTTGTTTTTATACGAAATCATGAGGACGACGATGCCTCTGAAGCTGACTGCTCTCCCTCCCATTCTATGAACCCTAGCTGTTCCACCTGATCTGACTTTCGCGCCTCTTTTTTTACTATTTGTTTTGTTCTAACGTGTATTCCCCTCTCTTTCCCTCTTTTTCAATATTTGCTCTCAAAAATATTTATATTAATTTTCAGATTAATTCCAGAAAATATTAAAATTAAATTTTAAATTTTATTTTGAAGAAAAAGTAAATATTCTGTTTTCTGTTTCAGAAAATAAACTAAATTCAATATTTAACACTTATAAATTTATTACAAAATATAAGATTATGCATAGTTTATTTATTTTTATTTTTTCAAACGGAAAATAAAATGAGATTTTTCTGAGATTTTTCTGTAAATTTTAGAGATTTTTTAAATTTTGTTTAAAACTAATTAGTCTTTTCAATTAAAATAAATAAAGTTTGGGCATTAAAACAGACATAGTCTTAAAATTTTATATATTAAAATGACAAAAATAATTAGTTGAGATATTAAACTAGGTAAGGAAAAAATTTAGATATTAAAAAGCTTAATAAAATTAAGTTGAAGTATTTTATGGAATTTTCTCTTGTTTTTTTTACATTTACACTAGTTTTAATTATTTTATTATAATAAAATAAAGTATTTTATCAAAATTTTATCTGAAAATATTTCCGAGATAAAGTCTATAATGAAGATGTATAAAAAGAAAAAAATAAAGTTTCTAAAACATTGCAAATGGAAACGCATCTACAAATAATGAAATGACAAAGTTTACTAATGGTTATGAAAAAGTTATAAGGAGAAATACAATTTTGGAATTTGTATTCTTAATAAATATAATTCAATTTTCACATCTCAAACAATGACAAGATTCCACTATACCTATTTACCATGGTACACTGCAATAGTTAGAGATGGTAAAAAAAGACCTGGACCGCAGGCATGACCTAACAAGTATTGTAGCGAAGTGGGTTTGGTCAAGGTAAAAGGAGGCCCATTATTTAGCGGGCCTCGCGGACTAAACTTGTGCGGATTTGGACTTCACACGGGCCGGTCCTGATTTGTTTCAGGGACTAGTTTGGATCCACAACCACTTCAACTTTATTTTTCAGCACCTGAAAAAACACCAGAGAGAATGACGATGGCAATAGAGAAGCAATCTCACCGACTCGACTGATTGAGCTCTGATGATGGCGGTTTGGGGTCTAATGATGCTTCTAGAGTTCCCTTCGTCGTCGATCGACAGTAGAGGAGACTAACTGAGGTAACTCTTTTCTGTCAATGGGTCAATGAATGTGCATGCTATTACTAATTGACGTTGTGATTTCGTGTACATGTTCGAATTCGTGTATTGAATTGTTAGAAGTTGCAGTTTTAGGTTTCTTCTGCAAAGATGAAGCTGGTGTTGGTGTTCGTCAGAAACATCGGGTATGGTACTCTCAAGTCATAATTAGGGCGATTCTTCGGAATTTACGGGAGGGTGGATCGAGTTAATATCAAATCTGGTAAAGCGTCATGTTTCTTTCATCTCCTAGTTTCTATGGCGTATAAAATGATAATCTTTAAAATTTTGGTCTGCCTGTGGAAGAATCTTTATTTGTTTGGTTATACTTGATAATCTTGCTGATGTTTTTTTTTTTCGAATGAATGTTAAATTGATTCAAAAAAGCATGTATACAACTAGTGCATTTTTTGTTTTCTGAAATAAGAAAAAACTTTAGACCTCTACCCTCCCATTTTTTAAAATAATACTCTTATCAAATTCTAGTAATGAATCAAAACTGCATAAGCTTCTCCATTCCCTTGATCCCGTCTCTTCTTGATATCACTCAATTATTTAACCCTAAGGAGTGAATTACTCTCTCAAATAAGAGGTTCAATTGTAGTACTTAGGGATCGAATCCACATGGAACTGAGGAACACAAAAGATATAATCCTAAATGATTATGCTAGGTTGATTCAGTTTAAAATAGTAAATTACAGTTGTGAGCAATGATAAGTTGCTCAAGAGAATAGGTTTTGGTTTAAAACAATAAAAGGAAGTAGTTAGATTCAAGGTTGCTATTCAGAAAATCAGGATTATAATGCTACAGATGTTTTGGTAAGTTGCTTGCAAGATATATAAGAACTTCGATTCTTAGACAGATCTAATAGCAGTCGCTATATAGACTTGTCCATTGATCTAATTTTCGTCAATGTCGACCGATGTTTTGACAGCGATATCGGACGATATGGGTTGCTGTCGATCGATGACTCTATAGGAGTATCGATCGATATAGCATTAGATCGAATCGAAACTGTATTCACCAAGATCATAGACCGGCTCTCGCACATCCCTAGAGGATCTAAGCTTATGCCAAATGATTTCAGGATAATGATTAACAAGTTAAATCACTCTATGATCATACTCTAGTTAGCTACTCTAGAGTAAGCATTAGGGTTCGTCTGGATAATGAATATCACAACTCAACATTCATAGTTGGGGCTAATCCCTCATAACTAATTAACCCTAAATCTAACAAGTGAATCTACTCAGCCATGGCTAAGTGATTCATAGCAGCAAGGTAATAATACAAATTCATAAGATTAGAAGATTGAACTCTTGGTTCTTTGGAACAACAAATCTCTTTGTGTGTTTCTTCTAAATCTAGAATTCTATAACCTTTGAGAATTAAGATGAAAAGAATACTTTATTGCTAAGTATAAAATAGTATCAAAAACACAAAAGCACAAAAGGCATAGAAAACACTCAAAGCATAAAAAACACACTTTGCTAAAACACATAGGCAAAACTATAAATATGAGTTCCATTAGGTTAAAAACTCGCTAGGGGCAATCTTGTAATAATGGGAAAACTTGGGCTTCAAGTCGGCTAAGTAAGACTTGTTCTTCACGCTTGATATCGATCGATGGTACATGGTGTACATCGATCGATGGAGTATCTCGTATCCATCTTCTATAGAAGTGTCATCGATCGATTACATAGGGTGTGTATCGATCGATATGTATCCTTGTTGTCTGATCTTCATAGTCATCTCGGAAAACTCTCCTTTAAGCTTCATAAGGGCACCTAAATCATCACTTTACTCCAAAATGATCCTAAACCTGAAAACATACCTAATAGACTCCAAAAATATATATATATTATAAAACATATCAATACCATGGTTAAAAGTGGGTCAAAACCATGGTATATCAACTCCCCCAGACTTAACCTTTTGTTTGTCTTCAAGCAAACCATTAGTTAATCTTTTGGAAGAAGTTTAAAAACAGTAGGGACTCAATAAAATCTTAACTTTAAAATCATCATCTCTACTTTGTTGCAAGCCACATCTCATATTACTAACTACAGAAGTACATTATACCATATACTAGCTTAGCAACCAAATTCATCTAGCCAATCAACTTAAACAATCCTGTCTGTCTATCCCCTCCACTGATTTCATTTATGCATAAAGTAAAGGTGTAGGCTTTACCTTGGGAGTATCGATCAAAGAACACTTGGATTCAACTCAAACAAGTTTCAGGCATTCTCATTCTGGTTCCTTTTCTCCCTTTATCTCCCTTCTCTGAATCCCAAATTTTTCTTCTTCTTTTATATCAATCCCAATGAACAACTAATGTTCATCTTAGTGATCTTTCTACTTTTTTGACAAAGTGTAGGCGAATAGTGGGGTCATAGGTAATTTACCTCTCTCTCGCTTCCACAATGTGTGATCATTCCTTTGAATTAGAATAATGGGGTCATGGATAATGTACCTATCCCTCTGCCTCTCTGGAAATCATCTCAATCTTTTATTTTTCTCTTTATGGGATGCCAAAGGAAGGAGAGAAAGAAACAAAAAATTTTGAGACTTTTACCTTCCAGACTTACATGAGGATTCCGATCCCTTGTATACCAAGCCCCAAGACAAGCAATAGATGTCAGGTTAGGTTAGAAATCAGCTTTGGTTCTTCCAAACAATCATGAAAAGTGTTGTCATAGGTGACTGGTGATCCACTTTAGCATCTATAGTACTTTCTGCAATCAACAATTCTAAGAATGGTGCTAAAGAGTGGTAAGATAAAAAGCAAAATTTTTGAAATCTTTTTGTCTCTTTCTTGACTCAATAAAACCAATTTTTGAACTTTTTAATGAGATCAAAAAGGTAAAGTAGCATCAGTAATTCCACTCCCCCAGACTTAAATCGTACACTGTCCTCAGTGTATAACTAGTCGGAGTTAGAGCATAAGAAATAATAAATGTATAACTGATATCGAAATTGTGAACGATATACCTAATCGAAGTTCGTATCAATCGATGGTGAGTCACTTCCATCGATCGTCATGGATAGGGTTATGTCGGGCGATTTAGACAGAGTCTCATTAGTCGATAGAGGTAGTGATCGTGTGTCATCTGAACTAAATAAAAACGAAAGTAATAAGTAAAAATAAAATAAAAATAAATAAGAAAAATACCTAACAGTGGGTTGCCTCCCACTCAACGCTTAGTTAAAGTCATTTAGCTTGACTATGGAGGTATGGTGGCTAGTGAGGTGGGTTGCAGGTACTTGTTGGGAAACAAGTATCCTCCTTGTCTTGTGATTCTTCAAACCATGAAGTTAAGAAGCTTCTTGTGGTTTTCTCGCTTCTGGTCATACTAGCTTGCAAACCGTGGACCTCATAGTGGATTCTCTGTAGCCATTCCTCAATGCTTGCTAAGCTGCAGTCATGTTGTCCAATGTTGTTGTAGGTGTGCTCTAGATTAGTACTCATCTGCAATGTGTCGAGGTTTTGGGTGTTTTGCAGGGGAAGGGATAGTATCGACCGATCTCGGTGTAGGTCTTTCGGTCGATGTGGATGGATGTCCATCGGTCGATGGGTTCAAAGGCTCGTCGAGCGATGCTGATTGTGCAGGTTGGCTCGCGAGCTGGTTCTTGATGTTTTCGAAATCCGTCTGAATGTCCTTTGTTGTGCATTTCAATCCTTGAACGTCACTCTGTACCAGGAACCAAAATTTGTGGAGTAATCTATACGCTTCTTCTTCACATTCTTCAATAGATCTGTAGATCTCTGTTGTGATTTCTCCAAGTTCTTCTCTGGTACAGAAATCTGGTGAGCGATTATCGATCGATGTTCTGGGTATATCATCGATCGATAGCTTTTGTAAGTAACTTTCGATAGGTTTCTTGAAGGTCGTGTCGATCGATGCTGATGGGGCTGCATTGGTCGATGTCCATCTCTGAGATTCTAGCATTGCGAAGTGCATTCACCTCTTCTTGCAGGGCTTTTCTCTCTTTGTGAGCGAAGTCATTGCCAGACAGATTCCACTGTAGTTCTCCTTGAATTGATGCTATGGATTTCTCATGCTCAGATCTCAAAGCTGCCATGTCCCAGTTATGTTCAACAGTTCTTCCATTCAGCATGTATGTGACCTCCGCTTGTGTGTAGAGCTTGCAAACTGGAACTCCTTTAGCAAACTGTTCAGTGTGTTCGGGTAAACAGAAACAAGAGCGTCCAAACAGTGTGGCTCTGTTCAGCAGTTTCTCAATATCTTCTTTGGAAACATGGATGATGTCTCCAGCTACGCTTCTTGCATTACCATGTTAATCTCTGTAGACACCATATTCGTCTTTCTTTTCCTAGAAGAAACGACGAATTCCAAATTTGAAAGCTCTCTTCCCAAACTCGGGATGTTTATCTGTCGATGCACGTCGCCAAGTATCGACCGATGCGCGTTGAAATTCTGGATATGCTGAGTTGAGATGAAGGTTGTCTGCACCGTCTTGCTCATGAAGTGTTTGTTGCTGGTGCTGATCGTTCTGGTAGATGGGCTGTTGTGTGTAGGGACTGATTGGTCCATTGGCCATCTGAAGGATGTCTGCAACGTCTTCTTGGGAGATTAGAATGATTCTTCCATCAAGTGCTCGTGCATGGCCTTCTGGATCCCTGAAAATACCAAATTCGTCCGGAATTAGTAATGTAAAATCGAGATTATGTGTTTTTACCTCGGATGATGTATTGGTGTTATCGATCGATGAGACAGCATGGGCATCGGTCGATCTGTTGAGGAACATGTTGATCGATGGTTGGTGCTCTGTGTTGGTCGATATGTGTGCTTCAGGTTGGATCGCAGGTTGTAGTGATGTTGTATCCACTGCAAAACTCTCATTGTAACTGCTTTCCCAATTCCCAATTGAGTAATCTCCATCTTGTGGCTCATGTGGGACATAGACTGGTGCACAGTAGGGTTTCAAAACGTCGTTTTAGCGATCTGGGTTGGGGCATATCGGTTGATGGAAAAAGGTCTCTATCGGTCGATGCTCCGAAGATGAAGGATGGGAGAGGAAGTCTTACTTCATCTTCCCAAAGAAATCTATACTCTGTGGCTCATTCCTCTTCATAATCTTCATCATACTCCTCCTGAGTAGTGATCCTAGCTAGCTATGGCATGTACTGATCGTTTTCCCAATCATCTGCGCTAAAATCGTCGTCTGGAAACTCTTCCTCGATCTGTTGGAATACCATATCGATCGATGACCATGTGTGTCTATCGGTTGACTCGGGTTGACTGGTATCGGTCGATGGTAGAAGACTGCCATCGGTCGATACTACTGGATCGGTTTTGTACTCGGCCATGGAATCATACTCGTGGGCACTGAAACAAGTTGCTACGAGTGCTGGGCTCTTTATCCTTGGAAACTTGATGACTGGAAAAGGATTGTAGTGGATGGTAGGGTTGATGAGGGTTAGGCACAGCTTGTTGGATTTGAGGTCACAAACAGCTCCAATTGTGGCTAAGAAGGCTCTTCCAAGTAATAGAGATGTCTTGAAGTTGAGTTTGTTGGCCAGGACATGGAAGTCTGTAGCAATTAGGGCATCTCCAATCTGTACCTCAAGGTTTCTAACTATTCCTCCAGAGTTCTGCTGAGAACAATCCACAAAGATGAAAGATTCTTCAGTAGGCTCTATCTTCAGACCTAGCTGGTCTGCCATAAGCTTGGGTAGGATGCTAACTCCAGATCATGTATCGCATAGAGCACGAGGGAATTCAATACCTCTGATGGAACATGGTATTGTGAACTTCCCTGGATCGCTCTTCTTCTCCAGTGTGATCTTCTTCTTTAGACTGTCTCTGACTTGGTGAAACATTCTCTTGATGTCTTCTTCTGTCTCTCTGGTCTCTCTGAAAAACAACCACAATCTGTGTGAAAAGTAGGCTTCTTCGAAGGATTTCTCTCTAGGTATTCTCAGAACTCTCTTTCTGAAGGTTGACAATTCTTTCTCATTAGCTTCCCTTTTATAAGGCTTGTGTATCTTCTCTTTCCTTTTTTCTGAGAACTCTTCCATGATTTTCCTTTTCTGTCTCCATAGACTCAAAGATATTCGTGGCTCTCTCCATGATGGCTTTTTGAGGGCTTCTGGAAGTGTAATACTGCTCCCAGAATGCGTCAATACGTGCACTATCTATCTTGGAAAGTTGCACTCGGCGTTGAGGTACCGTGTATCGGGCGACACTGCCTGGAGTGTGTCGGTCGATATCAAGGTCTTCATGTCGATCGATGGAAGGGTCATCATGTCGATCGATGTCATGCAGATCGATTTTGACAGGGACGGGCGGATGTGGGTGTCGTGCTGCGAAGGCTTCGTGAGGCATAGTTCTAACGGCACTGCACTCGTGAGGATATTCGTCTAAGTCCATCGATCGACACTCATCAAAGTCTATCGATCGATGTACACTGGATCGTATCGATCGATGATCACGGGGTGAAATCAATTGATAATAGTCGAGTATGAAGTCTCTCTCATCATAAGATCTTTGAATCTCTTCTACTACCTCTTGCCAAAAGTCATCATCCAGGATGGCATTGATGTTATGGTTGTTGGCAAACTCCTGCTTCTTTAGGGCTTCTCCTGTCTGAAACACCTGAGTCTCTAGCTTCTTCACATGGGTGTTTAAAGCATCTAGCTTTGTGGTGAGAGTGTTGTAGACGGAGTCAATCTTTCCATTGAAGTCTGTCTGGAGTTTCTGCTGACTCTCAAAAACCTTGTCTAGCATCTCCTCCAGTTTACTATCTTGGGTGGGTGGGTGTGGGTTTGAGTAGAATGAGTTCCCATAGCTCATGTTATTGTTGGGGTTGCTGCTGCTGAAGGTGTTGGGCTTCTGTGAACTCTGGTTAAAGTTGCTTCTCTGGCCTGTGAAGTTTCTGTATACTCTTTGGTTACCAGATCTCTGAAAACCAGCTCCACTGATCCATTTCACATCTTCTTCTGTATAATCTTCACCTGTAGTGTCTGCATCCTCCACTGAACAAATCTGCTTGTTTAGTAACTTCTGAACGGTATCCAGCTGTGCTTGCACTTCATTGATGTATTCCTTCCCAAGGTATGATGTATCTTTTGTCTTCACAAAGTTCTTTGTGCTGTTGCTGGAAGCTAAGTTATCAATTAACTTCACAGCCTCTTGTGGATTCCTGGTGTTGAAGTTGCCGTCACTAGCTGTATCAAGAGCCCTTTGATAATCCAAGGTGATGCCTCTGTAAAAAGTGAAAAGCAGTTGCACTTTGTTGAATCCGTGGTGTGGACAATCTCGTTGGTAGGACTTGAATATGTTCCATGCATCTTTGAATGACTCTTCAGGATTCTGAGTGAATGTAGCAATCTTTCTACTCCACTCTTCAGCGTGTGACTCATCAAAAAAGTTATGCAGGAATGCGTTTTTGATGTCGCTCCAAGTTGTAAGAGAACCTGGTGGTAGTTGTCTCAGCCACTGCAAAGCTTCTCCAGATAGAGAGTATTTGAAAAGCTTGCAGAGAAGATAGTCTTGAGGGACTCTATTGGCTTTTATGATGGTTATGAGATCCTCGAACCTCTCCAGATGGTCCATAGGATGCTCATGGGACAACCCACATAAGGGTATTTGTCATACAAGTGTGTAGTACTGCGGCTTAAGCTCGAAATCTCCTCTCTGAATAGCAGGAGGGCGGATGGCTGGTCAGTTGGAATAGAACTGATCCGGATGGTTGTAGTCAGCCAAAGTTCTAGCTTGGTTAGCCTCTTCTACAGGTTGAATGATGTATGTAGGTGCAGTTTCTTGCTCAGGAATGATCTCCTTCTGAGCGTTCAGCTTCTGACCTGCTGCATTACGCAGGTGACCATCTTGATCACGCAGGTCTCCATTCTCATCGGTAGTGAGAATAATAGGCGCTACCATGTCTAGCCGGTTAGTATCGATCGATGTTAGATAAGGTGTATCGATCAATGTCGGATGAACGGTATCACTCGACGAACGGTTGTTGATGTCGATCGATGTGACGGTGAGAGTATCGGTCGACGAAGAAGGTGTCTCGGTCGACTGTGGTAGGCGAGTATCGGTCGACAAAGAGGTGTTGATGTCGATCGATGCGGAACGTAAGTCTTTGCGGATGCTACGTTCCAAGCTGTGAGGGTCTTCTGAGTACACAAGTTGGTTGTTCTTGTTGCTTCTAGTACTGCTGGGCATGTATCTGAAAAAGACAAGAAAAAAATTTTGTGTCAGAAGATGAATAAACAATAAAAGAAAAATAACCTAGACCTAATCAGATTAAATCTAATGGCTATCAAAGTTCTCCGGCAACGGCGCCTAATTTGATATCACTCAAATATTTAACCCTAAGGAGTGAATTACTCTCTCAAATAAGAGGTTCAATTGTAGTACTTAGGGATCGAATCCACATGAACTGAGGAACACAAAAGATGTAATCCTAAATGATTATGCTAGGTTGATTCAGTTTAAAATAGTAAATTGCAGTTGTGAGCAATGATAAGTTGCTCAAGAGAATAGGTTTTGGTTTAAAACAATAAAAGAAAGTAGTTAGATTCAAGGTTGTTATTCAGATAATCAGGATTATAATGCTATAGATGTTTTGGTAAGTTGCTTGCAAGATATATAAGAACTTCGATTCTTAGACAGATCTAATAGCAGTCGCTATATAGACTTGTCCATTGATCTAATTGCCGGCAATATCGACCGATATTTTGACAGCGATATCGGACGATATGGGTTGCTGTCGATCGATGACTCTATAGGTGTATCGATCGATATAACACTAGATCGAATCAAAACTGTGTTCACTAAGATCATAGACCAGCTCTCGCACATCCCTAGAGGATCTAAGATTATGCCAAATGATTTCAGGATAATGATTAACAAGTTAAATCACTCCATGATCATACTCTAGTTAGCTACTCTAGAGTAAGCATTAGGGTTCATCTGGATAATTAATATCACAACTCAACATTCCATAGTTGGGGCTAATCTCGCATAACTATTTGAACCTTAAATCTAACAAGTGAATCTACTCAGACATGGCTAAGTGATTCATAGCAGCAAGGTAATAATAAAAATTCATAAGATTAGAAGATTGAACTCTTGGTTCTTTGGAATAACAAATCTCTTTGTGTGTTTCTTCTAAATCTAGAATTCTATAACCTTTGATAATTAAGATGAAAATAATACTTTATTGCTAAGTATAAAATAGTATCAAAAACACAAAAGCACAAAAGGCATAGAAAACACTCAAAGCATAAAAAGCATAAAAAACACACTTTGCCAAAACACATAGGCAAAACTATAAATATGAGTTCCATTAGGTTAAAAACTCATCAGGGGCAATCTTGTAATATTGGGAAAACTTGGGCTTCAAGTCGGCCAAGTAAGACTTGTTCTTCACGCTTGATATCGATCGATGGTACATGGTGTAAATCGATCGATGGAGTGTCTCGTCTTCATCTTCTATAGAAGCGTCATCGATCGATTACACAGGGTGTGTAACGATCGATATGTATCCTTGTTGTCTGATCTTCATAGTCATCTCAAAAAAACTCTCCTTTAAGCTCCATAAGAGCACCTAAATCATCACTTTACTCCAAAATGCTCTTGAAACTGAAAACATACCTAATAGACCCCAAAACATATATATATATATATATATATATATATATATATATATATATATATATATGTATATATATATATATATTATAAAAAAATATCAATGCCATGGCTAAAAGTGGATCAAAACCATGGTATATCACTTCTCATCTATTTCTGATGCCTTTGTCTACCATCTTCTTTATTTCTGGTAATGGCATCAGTTTTTCTCCGTGCATTACCTTGTTGCTCTCTCTCCACACTGCATACGACACTGATTGGAAAGCATATCGAATGCAGAATCTACTCAGCTTGTCCCTTTTTCTCATCAGATATAATCAATACAATCTCAGACCAGATATTGGTATAAGATGCACCCAAAATCCCTTTGGCAATGTACTCCCAAATCTGAGTTGAGTAGCCACACTCAAAGAACAGCTGAGTTCTCGATTCTATAACGTTATTACAGAGAATACACGTTGTATCTACTCCTTGATTCCATCTGCCTACTCTGTCTAAAGTAGACATTCTATTCTTGATCGATAACCAAGCAATAAAATCGAATTTGGGAGTAGCTTGAGGAAACCAAATACCACGAGACCAAGCGCATTGAATCAGATTCTCCCTCAACAATACCAAGTTTCTCTAGAAGAAAACCTCTATTTGAACCCTGATTTCCCTCTCCAAACACTAAAGTCATCTTTTTTGGTACAATATTCCTCGCAATGATCTTCAATTCATCTTCAATATCATTAAGAATGGGAATACAATGTTTTCTTCTCCTTCTGACTTTCAAAATAGCTTCCTCCAGAGTTGCATTTCTACCCACACCCAAGTCTATTACGCCTTTAGGCCCTAGAAGATCAACGAGTGATCCCCTCACAGACCAATTATCATACCAGAATGAAACATGTCTGCCATTACCCAACTTCTTTTTATAAAACGTCTTCGCAACAGCTCTCATCTTCAGCATTTTATGCCACATCAAGACCCATTTTACATTTTAGAGTTTACTTCCCAAAACCTTCTCCTTTTCAGCAGATTTGTTTTTATCCATTTCCCCCACAAGGATTCTCCTGTTAGCATTCTCCATATGAGCTTAAGTCCATACACCTTGTTAACTTCTTTCAAACTTCTTATACCCAACCCACCTTCACTCTTCCTACAACATACATCCCTCCACGCTACTTTAGCACCAGAAGTCTTAAGTGTTGGACCTGTCCATAGAAATGCTGAACAGAAAAAACTTCCATTGCATTGAATCAAAGGCTTTTGAGATGTCAATCTTCATTAAACCCCTTGGAGAAATCCTTCTCTATGATAGCCTTAGACTAACTCTGAGGCAAGTAGAACATTTTCCATAAGAAGCCTTCCTTGAACAAACACAGATTGAGATTCAGTGATGATTCTTGGAAGGAGCTTCTTAAGTCTATTAGCCAAGATCTTAGAGACAACTTTATAGATAACATTACAGCATGCAATCGGCCGATAGTCTTTCATCTCCATAGAATCAAGCTTTTTAGGGATCAAAGATAAGATGGTAGAGTTGACTCCTTTTGGTAGAAATCCAAAACGAAAGACAGATTGCACAGCCACAATGAAATCCAGAGATATGGCTGACCAGGTTGCTTTAAAAAACTCACAAGGATACTCGTCTGGCCCTGGAGACTTATTATTTGGCATAGCAAACAGAACCTTGCGAATTTCCTCCTCAGTGACATCTACTTCCATCTGCCTACACTCTTCATAGTTGCAAGGGAATTTAAATAAACCATGTAACTCCTCTATAGATGCACCACAATTAGCTATCAGGTCTATGATTGAGAAATTCAGCAAAAAATGTTTATGCTTCGTATTTTATCTCAGAATGAGTAGACACCACTCTCCCATTTTTACTTGCATATATACACAAACAAAAATACTCTTTTTATCGTAGCAATTCCACCATAACCGTGACAATATGATCCGACTTATATACATGAGTCATTCAAATCATATTCCTCCAAATCAACCAAATTTTACCACCTCTACTGTCTTCATAATTTGTTATAGAAGACCAATCCCGAAAAACCTTGTTTAAAATGTTCTCTGCCTTCCCTTCCTTTACTCTAGTTTCAAGAATGCAACTGAAATTCAAATCACTATTATTTACCCAGTCAGTAACCACGGAATGTTTCAGATCTTTATGAAACCCTCAGACATTCCAGAAAAAACACGCCATGATTATAGATTACGTCTAGAGGACCTTTTTCTCTTCGATATAACCTCTTGAGCTTTAGTCCTCTGAACTCTTCTACTTCCTTTTTGCATAACTGCCTTACTCTTCTCATTAGCCTTCTGATCCAATATCTCATCCTCCAACAAACCTTCCTCCAAAATTTTTACTGTCTCGGTTTCCTCACTTCCACTACCATTATTTTCTTCCTATTGCATCTCTGAATTCTCACCCTCCTCCTTGTCATCTAAAGATAACACAGAGAATTTTGATGCCGAGATTTGTACTTCTCCAGCATCTCTAGGCGTAGTTTTGACTGAACTCTCCCAACTTTATTAGGAGGAACCTGCGACCAATCATTTATTTCCTTTACCCACGAATCCAGGACAACATTGTCAACTTTACCAGCCACACCAGTAAGTGGTGGTTCTGGTACCTTATCAACACTTTTCTCTAAGTTATCTTTAGACCCATCTTCTTTCACAGTCGAACTTCCTTCACAGAATTCTTTCTCATTTACCTTCTCCTCTCTTTTCTTCCTCCCACAGGCCTTATCAGAATGACCCCATTTCTCACACAAATTACACCTAGAAGGTAACCACGGCTAATAGAATTCTGCAGTGAATTTCTTGCCTCTCCATGTAAAGTCAATTTCTCTTGGTAACGTCTTTGAGACATCAACTTTTACAAACACCTTGGCTTCTTCAAAATTTGAACACGCTATTGTCTCTGGATGAAGACGAACTGAAAATCCCACCGTACTAGTCATGAAGCTTAATGCCTCCCAAGAATACGTATTAAGTGGTATCTTTTTCAGATGCACCCACATCAGTATAGCTTCTTCCTCATGTTTCTCTTCTTCAGCCTTCGGAGTCCATTTCTTCACAATCATTGGCACTCCTGCTATATTCCACATCCCCCTTTTAATAATCGTCTCCCTTACCTTCTGATTTGTAATCTTAAACCTCATTGTCTTAGCATCCACATCGTATACCTCCACTTTAGAGTTTAAATCACCATACCTCCAGATCTTCCCATAGCGGTGTTGAATCAGAGAAGCTTTCATCCGGAATCTCCACCTTGCTCTTACCATCCTTTGATTTGATCTCTACTTTGTATTTGTTCAAAACTCTCTTATCCATCACAACTGCAACCCAACTTGGATCTCCTTTCTTCAATCCCACATCCAACGATTCCTTAGCTACAACAGTATCTTCCACAATATTCTGAGCCTCTCGATCTCTCTCTGGCGGTTCAGATGATCTTGGCGGAGTAGCCGAATCCATCGAGAAAACGTAAGTCAACAATCGTCTTCAAAATTGCCTCAAAAGCCGCCTTTACCAAAACGGTGCTGATGTTTAGGTTTTGATTTGATCTAGGTTTGTATCTGAATGTGTTGTTGGTGTGAAGTAGTGTGTCAAAAGGTCTTATGAAGTAGAGGACTCTTGTATTATATTTGGTCGCATGTATCTTCAAAGAAACATGAGTTTCTTACCATAGTTAAACTTGTCATATCTGTTAATTAACAACAGATTCTTGTATTAAGTAGATGCTACTTTCGAGGAATTCACTTCTGTTATGAGTAAGGAATACTTGTAACTTGGATCAAACTTGATAATCTATGACTTATGCTCGTATTTTGTTCGTGTAACAATGCCTACTTCTAACTTGAATCAAACTTGATTATTAAGGCATGAATAATGCTTGTAATAAACAAGTTTTTCTCAAACTAATTCTGACCATGTTCTTATGCCGTGTGCAGGTCCGTAGGTAGGTTTATGTAGGCTATGGAAGAACCCGTCCCACGGGCCGACTCGCTAAAGCTCATACATTTTGCATGGCGGGTTTGGTCAGCCTTTCCAAAGACCGCGGCCACGCGGGACAGACCCGTCGAGACCCGGTTAACAACAAACCTGCCGTGGGGCGGGACGAGACAAGGCGGGACAACCCATTTGCCACCTCTAGCTATAGTATTTGAAGTATAAGTACGCCCATAGTGAAACTGAAAATTCTCTGAAACAATTTACCTTTATCGTTACCAAAAATAATATACCTACCTTTTTTCGTACCTACCTTTTCATAATTGGTAACCTTTTTATTTAGATGGCAAAGATTGTTAACCAAGACATTTTTTTTTTATAATCAACATGTCAATGGGAATACAAGCCAAAATATCCCGGCCAAAGACATAAAGTCTTTGGATATACGGTTATTTTACTTTCTTAGTTATTTTATGGTGATTAATTAAAATACCACCACATTTTTTAAGCCATGTATGTAACTATAAACCCCATTAATATTTATTGATCACCTATTTTGCAATCACCTAGTTTCTAGTAATGCAAAAACATTCCATTTTTGGCTTGAATACTTGTTGATGCATCACATTTTCTGTTCTAGGCACCGAGTCTCAAAGGCTCGGAGTAAAACTATATCAGAAGTTGTATTATATTTTCTACTGCATTTACCTCAATTGTATAATTCATTGTCATGTCCATCTATTTCCAAAACATTCAGACTTATTAAATCATAATTTGATTTAAGAGATAGTTGTGTTTTCATTTTTCCCACATTTCAATTGATAGATTTGTTGGGTTCCTCCTAGATGGAGGAAATATGTTTGATTGGTGATAATCAAATTTGGTGTTAGATCATTTATATTAGCCTATGAAATTAATATTCGGCCTTGAGAGTTAGTGAAACACTATATAAAGTCTCTTAACCTAATTTGTGTGGTTAGCAGAAGACAAGAGATAACATACAAAAGAAAAGAATACTCAAAAGACTTTTAAGACAAAACAGAGAAAATGAGAGAAGAAGTCGGATTTCATCTAGGTGTGTTAAGGTAGGTTTGGAGGGTCAAACGGATTCCGATCAGGATAAATATTTTGTGGAAACTTCTTCATTCAGTGGGTTAGAGTTTCACCGAATGGATTTGGATTTTAACGGTTGAGTCTTTTGTTGTATGGGTTTTAATAAAGCTGATATTCACAGTTTTTCAACAGTGCTCTCTTGAGTATTTGATAAATCTGATGGTGAGATCTTTGTTTTAGTTGAAATTTGGGAGAGGTGTAGTTGCATTGTTTGATTTATATGGTGGCTTAGTTTCTGATTGTCAGAATCCAAGTGATATGAGGCCGTTTGGTTGATGCCGGTTTTGAAGCTTTGTGTTGCTCTCTTGTTGTTGTTGTTCTTGTATCTTGTGTTGGAGATAACTCTTTGTAGCTAGAGTTTCTATTTTTTTCAAGGTGTTGAACATGGAAGACGTGGTTATACTAATATATATTTATGTAGTTGATTTCTGAGTGGATTAAGTTTCTGTAGATTTTTCTTTCTCACATCGAAGATGTTTTATACGTAAAAAGTTTTTGTTTCATTTAGTTATTGCTTATTATATATCATGCTATCGTCGAAGTATATTCCTTACATGTTCACACAAGGTCAGAAGAACATAAGGTTAGCAAAAAAAAAGGTCAGAGGAAATTACGATTCATTTATACTTCCACTGCACCGTCTGCCCTATTTTTCCCTAGAATATTCTCATAAAGTTAGCTGTAATGTTTAAAGGTTTTCATTCACGAAGAATTTTATCATGTGTTTGGTTAAGATCTTTCACTTAAAAGAATATTTGTAACTTTTCTACTTTGTTGAGGTATTAAAATGGTGTTTGATATGGTAAGCTATATTCTTGGATTTACTTTAGAATGACATGTATTTATTAACCTATCTGATAACTCAGTCATGTTAACATATTAGTTAGCCATCAATCACTCGTTTCAACTGCGAGATACCATCAAAGTTAGTCGTTAACTCATATGGTTTTCCATTCACGATGAAGTATATTATGTTTTTGGTTTAGGTATTTGAATCAGAAATTTCTAACATATTAATTTTCTATTTATGTGAAGTATAAAAAAAGTTGTTGGATATGATACTAAGGCCGACGCTCAGATTAACTGAAGACTGACAGTTAAGTAATATCTTCTCCGATAACTAGATCATGTTAACAAATGAATTAATCAGCAATTTCTCAGTTAATCAACAAACAAATTAAATGCTTGCACATATCTCTTTGTAGATGGTCATAATTAGATTTTATTTTTGACAACTAAATCTGTGGGATTAGTTTAGCTACATGATCATCTATATACCACTGTTTCATGTATATTGAACTAATTACCTCAGACTTGATTATTGCTTAGCATTTTTCCATATTAATTTACATTCCAATTAACTCAAAAAATAAAATAAAAATGATGAAGGAAAAACAAAGAGATGAAAAGAAACATATTCATAAATCACTTTTGTTTCCCGGAATAACTTTTTTTTTTGTAACACGGTGGAATATATATTATTGGAATACTTTCAAATTCGAATTGCTTAACGACCCAAATCTCATCTAAAACTAAGAGCACCTTCATCTCATATTATTTATTAGTCCAAAATTAAATTTGAGTAAAAAGTACTTCAATCCTACTCAATTATATATCAAAGATGAGATTAACTCCATAAATGAAATAATATTTTTTTTTTATTATTCCATTTTCCTTTCAAAAATAGAGTTAGAGTTAGAGTAAATTCAACTCCATCAATGAATTTACCTTATTTTAAACTAAATGGTGGTAGTTTACTGGTAGTTTTTTGGAGCTCAGCATGTATTCATGTTGGTTTTGGATTCGATTCTCTCTGGAAAACAAAACTACCATTGCTTGGTCTTCGGTTTCGGTCCAAGTGGTTAACATTGTGAGATGTAATACATGATCGATCTGCCCCTAACATTATTTGGAAGGCATTCCAAATTCGAGACATGGAATGTGATATCAGTACACTTTGTAGCACTAAATTTGTTTCTCTATAAAGATGACTGGATCAGACAATAGAACTTATAACTAAAAAAAATAGAGAAAGTACTTTATTTTGATAAAAGAGAATGGTACATGAGACATGGTCTAACCACCATTGATTGGTTAACATCAATTCTTTACTATGCAGATTGCAGCCACATTACACATCAAAATCATTGCTTTACCAGCAACCCTTTACTATGCAAATCCTTTCCCGTTCACAAACCCTCCAAGCTTGTAACAACATCTACCCTAAGCAATCTTCTTCAAACTAAGAGCATCTCAGAAATTTTAACTATGACAATCTAGGACCTGAATCGTTTATTATAGAAAACATTGACAACATGGTTATATGGTCATCACCAACAGATTATTTCTTGCCTCCTTAATTTTATGTAACTGGTTCGGACTCATCAAATGACTAAAATAATGCATGTTTCATGGTTAGCACCCATACACATAGTGGAAGCTCTTGGAATCGATCGATCAAACCATTGATTTTTTTTCTTCCTTTCTTTTTAATTGTTTACAAGGGATTTTGGTGAAAGATGATCTCAATTAGTAATTGGATTTCATATATTTAATACGTAGAATTAATAACTCTAGTCCTGCATTTATTATTCTTGTCTGCTAAGAGAAAGCTTTTGTTTTTGTACAACCAATCTCTGAAGCTCAGCTCTCCTCAAAAACAAAGTGATCGTTAATAGAATTTCAAGTAAGCCAAAATCCTTAAGAAAGCTTCCAACGATGAAGACAACTTTTCTTTGCAGCTTCACCTGGTGACTCTAAAGCCTTAATAAACCGAACGAGTGAGAACGATAAACCAAAGGAGTCAAAGTTATTGCCTTAACTTGTTTAAGTAGATTTCCAGTGCGCTCTTTTGTTTTGAAATGATCACAAACAGGCTGAGATATATGCGTAGTGATACATGAAAACTGATAACTCAAACATAAAAGAAAGATTGAAAGTTGTTTGCTCATTTTGGTGAGGATATCGTGACGGAAGTACTTACTTGCTGCATTATATTCTAATTAAATGCTTTTATCACGACTTTCTCCAGATTTTCAGGATTCAACTCGCCGCTCTAGTTGGAAGAATCCACTTTGGCGCTCGTATGTTTCACAAAGTATTTTTGGAATCAGTGAGATGATATTATTGGTATATGGAAATATTATACCTGAACAAACTTCATCTATAAGATCAACATCCAAAGTGGCAAACAAATACGTTCTAGTATAAGGCTGAACTGAAATCAATAAAATCAATATAAATGAACGCCAAAGCTAACAAGTGACCAAGATACAAGAAAATAGAGTGCCAAAGAGTTCTTTCTTATAAAATAAAATAAAATGAAACATTGTTCAAGATGATAGGTAAATTTCAAGGCTTAGCTAGCAGAAACTGTGATTATTATACAAAGATATAATGAGACACATAGACGGGTTCAACGGGTGAATAAATATCAGGAGAGATCACTTGTGTCACAAGGGAACAACACACCTCTATTTTTCTAATTCAATATTACCTTTCTGGATTTTAACCAAACTTGGAACATAACTGTAAATATGAGGACGGGGTAATATTTCCACTCCTTAAAGAGGGATTTCTGTGTAATATTCATCTTTCTCCCCAATAGTACAAGCCCCGCTCAAGTCGTCGTCCCCAAAAACTGAATTACACAAGGCCACTTTGTTATCTTCGGCGATTAAAAGACTCGAGTAAACATTAATGCGTACCATAGTCCACTGCAAATAATTTTCTCCATGACAAATTTTCTTCACAAGTAGTATCCATTTTATTGGTCACCCACATCTCTAACTTTGATAAATCATTTAAACAACGTAACACTGAGAGTTCTTCTCTAACAACTGATAGAGCCCTATACATACAGCCCTGATCAGATGGGGGAGGACAACAAAAACGTATAAATCTATCTCCCGTAAAATCAAAACTGAGTACGTAGTCCACATAATTGTCATCATAAGCATTTGAGTAAGCAGTTCCTTTCAAATTCACGCCATGAGAATTCATTATGAAGCAGTTGGGGGCATTAACAACTCTCCACGCATTAGAGTTAAAATCATAGATTTCAAATCCATGAACTTGGTCCTCACTTAGTTCTCCACAACCCAAAAACATCAAGATTTTGTAACTACAGCAAGATTGGTTGTTAACGTATCCTAAAGCAGATATAGAGGCTCTCTCTCTCTTCGTCAAACTTTTTGCTACCATCGTTCTGATTGATCCAAATGGTTTCCTCTAAGCAAGGATTCCAAACCACGAGTTCATCCTCAATGGTGGTGCATAACAACAAACCATCGCAGTGAAAAACTGTTTCTATATAGACCTCTTCTTCTGAATTATTAGGATCATTTAGGTTAAGTGCATCGCTAAATTCAATAGACGGAGGAACAACATTCAGATCTACGCTCGTCAGAAAAAGCCTATTGTCCNTTCCTCTAAGCAAGGATTCCAAACCACGAGTTCATCCTCAATGGTGGTGCATAACAACAAACCATCGCAGTGAAAAACTGTTTCTATATAGACCTCTTCTTCTGAATTATTAGGATCATTTAGGTTAAGTGCATCGCTAAATTCAATAGACGGAGGAACAACATTCAGATCTACGCTCGTCAGAAAAAGCCTATTGTCCTTCAACATGAGAACACGAACCTGCTTTGGTACGTTACGAGGTTGCTTCTCCGTGAACCTTTTGTTTTGGAATAAAGTGTTCCATTGTCTGCAAGTAGATCTCAATCGTATCAGAGATGTGGCTGGAACCCTAGAAAGTATTTCTTCTACCAAATCCGCCAGAAGATCAGATATCATCATTGTTTCTCTCTCTCTCTCTTGTGTATTATATCCCAAGGGAGGGTGAATGGTTTTGTATCTTCCAAGGGAGACGATAACAACTCAAAATGGGGGGAGGGGCTCTCTAGGTAGAAATTAGGGTTTTGAGTTTTTAAAGTTTCTACCAACCAAACCTTATCTTTTATACAAACAGGAGACAAATGCTTTCCCCTTTATTATTTCTTGTCCTCTTGTTTAAGTCGACATTAATTCTTTCATTTATTCCACATTAATATATGTTTGAGAATTTGCACGCATTATATGTGGAAGCTAAAATCCGAAGTAATTTTTTTTATATAAAATAAGTGTTAGGTTTAGAGAAATATAGTGAAAAATGATATTATGTGATTTATATTTTTAGTAGATATTTTCCTCAAATTCGATTTAATATTGATAATAAATATGATAAGTACAAAGAACAAATTCAGATACAATACAATTATAAGAGAGTACAAGGTCCATGCATCCGCACGGGTTATTTCATATATATACAAATATTAATGTTTCTATTTCAAAACTTTATGATTGTATATTTGAGTGTTATTTTCTAACTCTATAATAGATGTTTCTCCATGTCATTTGACAAAAAAAAATATATGACATTCTAAATATTAAGGTAGACATATTGAGAGGTGCGAGTGTGAGACTATGATATTTTGTAACTTTAGTTGAAAGGATATATATATAGTTTCATTTTAGATTTTAAGACTACATGGTGCTATCTAGACAAATTTTAATTTATTAGATTTTCTTAATTTTATGATAATAGTTAAAAGAATAGATATTATTATGAAACTTTAGACAAATCAATTCATATCATCAAGTTCTCTTTAATATATATGTTCAAGTATATATAGTGTCCCATTTTAGAGTAGAAAGTAAAATCATATGAACTTAGAATATAATATAGATTTTAGAACTTGATTTCTTATTCTAACATGAGATATCAGATTCTAGAGAAATATATTTGTTTGAAAATTTTCAAAACAAATCATAACAGAAAAAGTCTATGTTTTATTTTATGAGTAATCTCTAGTTTGAATAATTAGCTTTTAAGACTCTATAATATTATTTGAGAAATCACTTTCACCTTAATTCTCACGATGATTTACTATATTGATACTCTTAATGAGCTGAAATTATTATTCTAATTGTCATTATTAATATTCTATTTTTATTAATAAATTTCTCTTTGTAACCACAGTATTATTGAATAGGAATTTCATATAAAAGACAATATCTATTAATATTTTCTATTTTTATTACTAAATATTGTTGTAGCCGCATTATTATAAAAAAGTTATATAAAAGATAATATATTTAATATTGAAAATAAAATAAATATATATATTTGAAAACATGTTATCTAATAAAAAATTACTTTATATAAATTTCAACCTTATAAACTTTTTCTTCATATTTCTAAAAGTCCACGTTGTTTAAAATTGTTTAGGATATTAAAAATCAAATCTACCTTTTTCTTAATAAAAAGAAAACTATGTGCTTATACTTTTTGATAATTATAAAATTTTCCATTTCTACAGAAAATCACAATTTTATGCAATTTTAAAACATTTATAAATTTTTTTGATTCTAATACTATTTGAAAGCTGCCAAAATTTATATAAATTAATAATTGATCTCATAATCTAAACTATCAACACAAATCTAACTATCAGATATTGACAAAAAGAACTAACTATCAGACTATCACCCATCATTCATAGAAAATATTCTTGTTTTTATTATTGAATATCAAATTTATTGAGCAATGTAAGACACATTTATAAGAGTTGTGTGTAAGCTATGCTAGGCTAACTAGAACAAAGAATGAAAGAATGCAATGTAATAGGTTCGCACTTAATTAAGTTCAAACCATCTTGTTAAGAGCCCAGCAAGCGGGTAGGGCCAGACGTAACGTAGTGAGGATATGCGGTTCCGAATCAATTTCCCAATCCTGCGTGTGAGTTCATCCACAGAGACCCAGACTCCTCCATGTCATCTCGAATTCCTCTCCCTCCAGGTTGCATAAATGGTGCATTGGAAAATCAGCCTCAAGAGAATGGTGTTGTCTTATTAGAGTGCATAAGAATTGTTACCGTTTTCCCAATCAGGTGTGATTGTTTGGCCAAGAATTCGTTCTAGCAATGTTCATTTATATGGTGAAAGAGTACGGGTAGACAAAGTAGAGGTGGTCTCTTGTTTTATTTTCTTCTCCACAGAACATGCAGACTTGCTCAATTCAGGGGTGAAGCCAGAATAATTTTTCAGTGGGTGCAAAATATAACAAAGATCTTAGGGGGAATCAAATTTGAGATTTGAAGAGGGTGCACAACACTACCAAACCATCTAACTTAGCTAATTTCTTTGTATTTTTACATACAAAAAGTTTAATATTTACAAAATTATGGGTGCACGTGCCACCCTAGTCGTGGTCCTGACTTCGTCCCTGAGTCTATTCCCCAGGTCTTCATGTGATATCTCATAAAAGATATTTCTTATTCATAAAAATAAAATTACGTCTTTTCTTCGTAAAAAACAATTCCCATGATAGAAAGAGAAAATTATTCATCTTTAGATACATAAAAAATCAAAGTGATCATATGAGACTTTAGAAAGAATATCTCAATTGAGATATTTCTATTGAGATGGTTTGATTGATGATGATGTAATTTTTGAAACTTATATTTTTCAATTTCTGTTAATCCTAAAGTTATAGAAATCAAATTTTATTCTTCAGTTCTATGCAAAGTCTAACTTATATTATCATTATTTCCTAGGATAACTATATTTATGAAGCAATTAAAGGTGATGATTTGGTTAAGAATTTTGATAATAGTTGGTAAAAGGTGAACTGAAAACAATTAACACATTTAAGATTAGTTCTTATACTAGTGAATTTAACTTTTTAGAAATAAATATCATGACCAAATCGAATATTTGCAAAAAAACAATTATACACCGCTACTAAGCAACTTATAAAGAAAATTGTAATTAAAATAACATAAAATGACACAAAATAGAAAATTAAAAATAAGAAAATATTCTATAAATTATTATATTTTGGTTTAGAAGTAAAGTAAAGGGTTTCATGTTAAAAGAAAAGAACAATAAAAAATAAAAAAATAATTAACATATATAAAGGTAAGATGGCAATTAATACATATTGATAGATTTAGTGTATTCTACCCATTTGTTTACTATGGTTATTCTCTTAAATCTTAACTATGCCTTGTAACGCTGATTATGCATTATATTTTTTTGCTATTCATTTCTAAGTGTTTGTATTAGTTTAAATAATTTGAAACACATGAACCAAAAACTGTCTAAAACAGTAGAGCATGCATAATTTTTGTTGAAATTCGTGTCATCGTGTCCATTTATACCTGCTAATAACATATACGGTGGGTTCAAAGTAAAATCTTGTTTTTGATGTTGAGATGAATAATAACTTTCTGGCATTGTTTAAAAACTAATTAGGAAGAAGATATGCTAATGCATTTGTGTTTCCTTCCCCTCTATATATGTTTGAGTTAATTTTGACATTTAACTATTTAAAAGTTATAAATAAAGTTATTTATTGTTTCTTACAAAAGTTTCAAAATCCTTAGTTACAACTAAATTTTCAAGCGTGCATCCTTCAAATAATTTTATTGAAAACATATAATATTATATGTATCATCAAAAATGTTTTAACTTGGTAAGAATATAATATGTATATGTTTATATTGGTAAAACTAAAATATGAAGCATAGATATTTGTATAATTTGATAATGTCATGAATTTTCAAAAACTTGACCACCGTTTCGCAAATAATTTTTGAAAAAAACTGAATGAGTAGTATATTTAAATGTTTAATTATGTTCTATTTTTTCTAAATTCCCACAATACAAAAAGAAAACAAAAAGAACTAGTCACATAAGATAAAAAGAAAAAAACGAAAATCTAGAACTTGTTTAAACCCAGGACGATTTACAATTGTATCCCTTCTCTGCACTGAGCCAAACTAGAATGAACACGGGTTTCTCTCTCTTGCTATATTTCTTCCCATGTAATAGACGACCAATGTGGTAGACACACAGACTATGAACATTCTGTCCCTTGCACGTTTGGGATTCGTATTGATGTAAACAAACCAGATTTCAACAGAAGTGGAATCAGGACAACAAGCTCGGTCCATTTTCGACAGCAGTACGTGCTTGGCCATGGTTNTGAACACGGGTTTCTCTCTCTTGCTATATTTCTTCCCATGTAATAGACGACCAATGTGGTAGACACACAGACTATGAACATTCTGTCCCTTGCACGTTTGGGATTCGTATTGATGTAAACAAACCAGATTTCAACAGAAGTGGAATCAGGACAACAAGCTCGGTCCATTTTCGACAGCAGTACGTGCTTGGCCATGGTTATTATTATTCCCGTGCCGTGTCATTTGAATGTCATGTGATACATTGGTTCTCTTCTTTGCATAAGGAGCTCCTCTTGCTGCACACATATTTTCTCACAAATGTCATTCTCAAATACTATCTAAACTAAAAATCTCCACTAAAGACCCAAATGATTCTTTTACCTGCAATATGCTGCGCTCGAAGAATGTTTTGTCGTCTCTTCCACCATATCATCGCACATAAAACGAGTAACAAGAAAGCTATACTAACACCAAATGCAATACCGATCTTAGCTCCTGATGAAAGGTGTGGCCCGCAAGCTGGAAGTCCAGGGATCCCGCAAAGACCTGCGTTATCTGTGAAGCTGTGCAGATATAGAGAGACAATAGGTAACACTCTAACTTGACATGACATTGTTAAAAACTTGTTTCTGATTTGTTATTCTTACTTGAACCTTGTTCTGTGCAATAGCATTCCACCTACCGCCGCTGGTACTTTTCCTGACAAAGAGTTTCCATTGAGATTCCTGCAATACAATGCCATATCAGGTTCCATCCACGACATTGACCCAACCAAAGAAACAAAACAAATCAATAAGAAACTAGATGATCTTACAGAATCAGCAGTGATGTTAACTCTCCTATGGTTTCAGGGATAGATCCATTGAAAGAATTGTAGGAGAGGTCCCTACAAAGAAGCATATGTTTTCAGTTTCAGGAAAGTTTTAAAGTAGAAAGAACTGATTTTACGTACAGAACTTCCAATTTTGTAATGCTTCCAAGTGATGCAGGTATTCCTCCATGAATGCTGTTTTGACTCAAGTTTCTGAAACATGGAAAAGATATCAAGATTCTCTAAACCGTTTGAAAAATAAGCATTTGCAGTAAATGAAAATATTTTAGTGAGGCTTACATGCTCTGAAGATGTTTTAGCTTTGAGATGTCGTTTGGTAAGAATCCCTTCAGACCTTGGTTATCAAGATCACTGCAAAATAAGTAAACAAACGAAACTTTTCTATTCAGAAACATGATGGAAGACGAAAAAAACAGAACAAGAGATCCTTAAATTTTAACTGATGAGATGCCTAAACAAAAGTAAGAGTTATTGTTTCTCTGACGTAGATGTATAGACTTCATATCTGAGAGGAATGTTATAGTGCATCCTATAGTAACTCTACAAGCATGGTTGGACTCATTGTATAACTAGGCTGTTGTTAAACATGTTATTTATGTATGATGCAAAACACAACAAAACAAGAGTAAGGAGCTATACAGTCCATCAATGACCCATCTGCTGGTGTTCTTGTCCAGCTGACAATCAGCTCCACTCCACGGATGTTGTGAGGGAACACATGGATCACCATTCCATCCAAATCTTGAAGGGAGCCCCAACGCTTTTTTCATTTTCTGTAAAGCACCCACTGAAACAAACAATGACAGAGCAAGATTATTACATACAGTACTGATTCATTGATACAAAAAGCAACCAAGAGCTTGATATTCAAGAGAATGTTTGCAAAGTCTGCTCAACATCAAAGTTGTAACCCTATCTAACCAGTAATGGAAGGACAAAAAGTGTCACTAGAATAATGTGTACCTTCATCCCTTAATGTTTTAAACTCAGCGGTAATGATCTCAAAGACTTCTATCGCATTGATAATCGCATGACCACTTCCCTTGGGCTGTAAAACGATTGTCAAGGTTCTTCCACTCACAGTTACCGTTGCATTTAGAACAAGCGCTGTGTACCGACCACCACTCATCTTTATAACATCCACATCTTCAAAAAAGGTATCACCATTTATAACAACATCAAACACTCTCTTCCCTTCAGCAGTAACCGTAGCATCAATCTCAGCAAAGTGCATCCACACCGAATAGTTTCTGTTAGGTTCCACATCCATGCTATAAGTCAAATCAGGTTGGTCATCTGTACTAACCAAAGCCGACTGATACAGTCCTTCAGGATAAAAATTCGGTGACACAGAGGTTTGCTTAATAGTATTCTCAGTTGATCTTGGAGAGTCAGCACCTTTGCCAAAAGACCTCATGGGATTCCAAAACCTATCACCACCCCAATGATCTGCATGATAATCCTCACCAAACCTCGGCTTCCCAGTCCCACAAGACAGCCTTGTAGCTGTTCTCAGAATCACTCCTTGTCCCCAGCCTTTGCCGAAGTTGTAAGCCTTATCATCAACTTGGAGAATNTTGATCTTGGAGAGTCAGCACCTTTGCCAAAAGACCTCATGGGATTCCAAAACCTATCACCACCCCAATGATCTGCATGATAATCCTCACCAAACCTCGGCTTCCCAGTCCCACAAGACAGCCTTGTAGCTGTTCTCAGAATCACTCCTTGTCCCCAGCCTTTGCCGAAGTTGTAAGCCTTATCATCAACTTGGAGAATTTCAATAGAGAGGATAGCAGGGTCTCCATGGCCAGTACTGTGGAAACAGATTGTAGATGTCCCACCCATAAGGAAAATGAGAGCTTCAGCAAAGACTTGGTCATCATGGCCACTCCAGCCAGATTTTAGAGAGTAAACCTGAGTGCCTTCGATGGATATGTCGAAGAGAGGCTCTTTGTCGAAATTAGGTTGGTCAATCACTCCGAAGAAGATCCTCACTGAGTAATGTCCCTTTGGGACTCTCACTATATTGTAGCAGTTGTTTGGACCTTCAGAGATTGGGAAATAACGAAGTGTCTTCAAGGGTGGAGTTATGTAACTAGGTGCAGTTGCGTTTGCAGGTACGCCTCCTGTATAGGCAATGTCTTTGTACCAAAGTGCGTAAGTTGGTGGTGTTATAACGTTTTTTCTAGCTCCACAGCTGATCCGCAAGGCATATGGTGCTGCAAAATTGCAAGATAGATTATAGTTGGATGTGCATTAACCAAACACACAAAACATTTTTTTTGTATGAATATTGACTATAAGAAGAAGAAAACATTAGCTATTCCTATAAGACCCATACAGATTTAACTTCTGTTGATAGTATCAGAACATGATTTCAAGTGTAAAACATACGGAACACTTTAATAAAAGATTCCGACCAGCTTTAGCTATGGCCACAAGAGACGAATCTTTGTTGCTCGAGCTTAAACAGGGCAATGTAAGAAAAGATCTATGAGTAATCGGCAGAAAATACGCAGATCAGTATGTTTAAAATCGACTCCAGCGTCCAAAATCAAGTTCAAGAAATAGCAACTCGTATACCGTGGGTAAATCAAGAACTCGAAATTTTTAGAAAGTTCCAGCGCTAGAGGATTCAAGCTACGAAAATAACATTTATGAAATTCAGTTAAGGAAATAGTGATCTACAAAAAACGGAGAAAACAAGGACATAGAAAGGGAATCCAGGTGAAATGCAAATCAAGATTTTAAATCAAGAGAAACCATATTGCAAGTAAGAGAACTACACATAGCAAAAAGAAAAGCTCAGGTAGATCAAGTAAAGCTGAAAGTTTCAACATCTGGCAAAAAGAACCTGGTCGAGCAGAGGAAGAAGTGAGACCGAAAGAGAAAGTGAGAAGACATGCAAGTGTATATCTAAGCATCATCATCTTTGATCTTTCACAACCAAAACTTATCTCTCAAGAATCTCATTTCTCCATTGGACAGCTTTCTTTTTTTTGTTCTTTTGTTCGTTTTCCTTTTTTCTGAAGAGTGATGAAAGACTCAAGAGAGAGAGAGAGCAGAGGACGTGAGTGCAGGTAAAAAAAAAAGTTAATATTAAATTCAAATAAATTAACTTAAATGCTCCCACCGCTTATATTTTAATTTTCCTTTGTCTTGTTTTTTTCTTCTGGATGAAGAATAGGGAGTTTAATCAAGTGTTCTGAGGCGCACGTAAGCAATTATAAGCGAACTATTAATCTGACGGCTGAAACATGCTATTGAAGATGATATCGTTATCCTTACCGTTTAATTGAGCCCAAGCCTGGTTATGGGCTTTGCAGCTTTGTTGAAGCTCGTCCACAAAGTTCTGTGTTTCTTTTTCTCTATAGTGTCCACAAGTTCATGCTTACTTGCTTGATACCTCTCCTTTCAGATTTTATTTCCAAACTCATATGAAGTCTTCGGCGCACTAATAATCTTCTTTAATAGAGTCACTCCTCGCATTTTTTTTTTTTTTAAATGAATGTAAAAATTTTATTCAAACAAAAACCTCATTACAACAAGTACATCAGTATATCAATTGAGAAACAAACCCCCCAAAAATAAGATAAACAATCCAAAAAAACTAAAACAAAAAAAAACCTCACAAATCTAACATTCCCCCTCAAATTTAACCATGTGGAATAAGTCAAATTTAGAGGGACCATAGAATTCTCCTCACTAAAACCTCACTAAAAAAAACTCAAATGAGACAACATTTTAGTAAGGAAAAAGAGTAAAAATCCCATGATCAGGAGAGTGTTAAAAGAGGACCCAAAAGAAGAAAAACCAACTTTTCTACCAATGCGAAACACTCTCCTCTAGCTCCTGAGAATTAAGAGTTGAACCTACTACCAAACCACGTTATCAAGCCTGCTTCAAAATGCTTCCACTTCTCCTTGAGAGAAAGTAACTTTGGTCTCACGTTTTTATCAACAAAACTCTTTTGGCTCTTCACCGTGCCTGCGAGCATTCCTTTCCCACCAAACTGAATGCATTGTAGCTTGTAAAGTATATCTAAGAATGAAGGTCTTTATAAGAGTTAGCCATGGTTTAGAAATAATCTCAATCAACTCACTCCAAACTGCAGTGAACTCGTTTCCCATAAGCCCTTCTATCAAGTTTCTCCAAACCTTCCCAGCATAACTACATCCAAAAACAGATGTATACAAGTTTCTGGTGCTTGATTACACAGAGTACAAGTGGTGTTTATAGAATTATTCCAAAGTTGCATCCTGTCTACCGTTTGCAATCTCCCTTTTAAGGTTACCCACATCATAAAAGAATACTTTAGAGTAGATTGGGAAAACCAAACTCCCTTGTCCCAATTGCAATCAGAACGCATATCACGAATTTACTCCCAAGTTTTCTTTGTTGAGAACTTATTCATAAATTTACCATCCGCCTGCTTCCATAAAACAATGTCTTCATCGTGACGCTCCCCAAGTTTATTTATCTCCTCTTCAATTTTATTCAGAATGTCCATTCTATGTTTTCTCCTTCTCCTCATACTCTTTGCCTCCGCAACAGAATAATGATCAGGGATCCCTAAAACCAGTGGACCATTTTCTCCAAGTATGTCTTTTAGAACACCAAGACTTGACCAACTATCATACCAGAAAGCTGTATCATTCCCATTTCGGACTTCCTTCCGAAGGAGATTTTTTGCACAGCCTCTTAGTTTAAGTAACTTTCTCCATACCCATGATCCAGAGTTTGTGTTTTCTTTAATAGACCAGAAAGAATTTTTCCAGATCAGATAACAATGTATCCATCTCAACCATAAAGATGATAGTGACATCAATCTCCAAATCAGTTTCAATCCATGGACTTTGTTAATTTCCTTCAGAGGCCGGAGCCCCAATCCTCCTTCTTTTTTTGGAATGCCGATATCTTTCTAACAGACTTTAGCTTTTGTTGTCTTAAGATCTGGACCAGACCACAAAAAAGCAAAGCATAATCTTTCAATATCCTTCAGACAGCTCCCCGAAAGTCTAAAAGCTGTCATCCAAAAATTTGCCAAGCTTGTAATAACAGAGCTAATGAGCTGCAAACGACCAGCATGAGACAAGCTTCTCCCTATCAAAGAGCTCAATTTCTTCCTGATTTTTCTACAAGAGGCATATAGTCATTAATAGTCATGCGCTTGGTTAGGAGAGATAAGCCTAAATATCGAACTGGAAGATTTCCAGAAGCAAAAAGGAAAGCCATAAGAATATCCTTCTCTGTATTCTCAGAAATACCAGCAGTGTAAAGAGTAGATTTTTCCAGACTAATTTTTAGACCTGAAATCTCTGCAAACTCGGTGAACACCTTGAGAACTCCTTCAATCGAACGTTTAGTACCATCCGTAAAAACCAACAGGTCATCTGCAAAACAAAAATGTGACAACATAATGTTATTGCATCTAGGGTGAAAGCAGACTTGCTTCCTTTCCACTGCCTTGTCAAGCATACTAGAGAGCACATTAATATAGATTACAAATAAGTAGGGGGATAAGGCACAACCTTGTCTCAGTCCTCTTTTGCTTCGAAAAAACCCAGCAAGCTCACCGTTAACTTGTACCGAAAAAGAAGCAGTGCACACACACAACTTGATCCAATGAATGAACTCATCCAGCAAGTTCAGCGCCTTTAGAGTGTTCAAAAGGAAAGGCCAATGGACTGAATCAAAAGCTTTTGCGATGTCAATCTTCATTGCAAAACGAGGCGAGACGTCCTCCTTGTGATAGTCTTTGAAAATCTCCGTAGCTAATAACAAGTTTCCACCAAAAGCCAATCCTTTATGAAAGCAGATTGATTATAGGAGACACACCGAGGAAGAGTACCTTTCAATCTGTTTGCTATAATCTTGGAGATCACCTTATATAAAACATTGCAACATGAGATCGGTCTGTAGTCTCTCATCTCTTGAGCACTGTCTTTTTTAGGTATAAGGGCCAAGATAGTAGAGTTTAACCTCTTCAGTAGAAAACCTATACTGAAAAAAGACTGCACAGCAACAATGAAGTCTTTCCCAATAACATTCCAAGAAGCTTTGAAGAATTTAGTAGTGAATCCATCAGGTCGTGGAGATTTATTGCTAGGCATTCTGAACACCACATATCTTATTTCCTCCTCCGTGACTGTTTTTGTGAGCCTTGCTCTATCATCAACACTACAGCAAAAAGGAAGAATATCTTGAAGCTCCTCCACGGTTTTTATTTTCATATCAGTTGACTCAAAAGTAAGAAACTCTTGAAAAAATCTCTCAGCTTCCTTCTTAATATCATCTTGAGAAATCACAACGCTTCCATCAGTACATTTAATTTCTCTAGTGGCATTCCTAGTTTCTCTAATCTTTGCTGCATTTTGGAAAGCCTTGTTATTCTTATCACCGACTTGCAACCAGTGAAGTTTTGATCTTTGCTTCAAAACTTTCTCCTCTATATCAGAAATTCTTTGCCATCTTGCCTCTGCTTTGTGAGAAGCATGAATATTCTCCGGAGAGGGTACTTCCATTATTCTCTCCTGCTTCTCACATAAATCTCCAAATGCTTTTTTCACCTTCTTAGTAAGAGAACCCAATTTATCTCTACTTGAAGATCGAATATGAGGTTTTAAACCTTTAAGATACTTCGAGAATCTGTAAAGCGCTGAAGTAGATTGAAAGAGTGGTTGTGTGTCCTTCCAATAGTTCACAATAACCTCCATGAATTGTGGAGTTTCTGCAACCACATTTGTAAATTTAAAAGGTTTGTGTTTGCCATTAGTCTCCACCGCCAAATGAAATCTTCCTCTTAAATGATCAGACACTCCCCCAGCTTCAAAGACACCATACGCCTGCGTATGCTTATTCAGCCAAGCTTCATTAACCAAGATACGGTCCAGTTTTTTGCAGATAGTACCTTCCTCCCTTTTATTACACCATGTGAATTTTGGGCCCTGATACCCCATGTCCATAAGATTGCAGTACTGAATAACACTCTCAAACTCTCGCATTCCAGTAGTTATCAACCCTGAATCCTGATAATTTGAATGCTCATCCCCATCCAACACTTCATTAAAATCTCCCATAATAACACATTCCTTATTTCTAAACATTCTTGAATCTTGGTGAATCTTAATATCATTCCATAACTCTTTCCTTTTTTCTGCTGTATTTTCTGCAAAGACAAAAGAACTAAAGAATTCCTCCTTCTCACCCTCCAGAAGAACCGACATTGTAATGATCTGATCTGTCTTGAAAATCGGAGTTACCCTAACCTGAGAATTCCAGAGAACCCAAATTCTACCCTTCCTACTGAATTCGTAGTTACTCACAAACGACCAACCCTGAAAAGCTGAAGAGACGATTCGATCTGACTTGCTTTCCTTAACCCTGGTTTCCAAGAGACCTCCAAACTGTAAACCTTTATTCTGAATCCATTTTCTTACCACTTTATGTTTTGAACTTTTATTAAATCCCCTCACATTCCAGAAAAACCATGTCAGTGTGTAGAATTAGTATTACTTCTTTTACTTAGATTACCAAGCTCTGAGAGAATTCTGTGATTTGTCTTTGACCTCCTTGGAAGCGAAGGCCTTATTTTTGTAGCACTTGCCAAATCAGGCCAGTGGTTTTGATGTAAACCAGCAATACCCTGACTTTCTTCAGCTTCCCCACCTGTCTTCTCTTTCTTACCACTTTTTATTTCCATACTTTCTACTAATTCTCCTTCCTCTCTTGTGTCATCAACATCCTTACTCTGTCCATCAACAACGTCACTCTCATCTCTGTGATCTCTTTCTCTGTACTCAGTACCTCTTCTATCTCATTTCCGGTCTCATCGACTTCTAAAAGAGGAGAAAACCTAGATGGAGTTAAGATTTTCACCTGACCGTACTTTAACTCATTTGTACTAGCACTTACTTTCCCTGGTGTTGCATCTGGCCAGACCTCATTTGAATCATTCTCCTTCATACTACCTCCAGTTTTTTCCCCATGATTACCAAGAACCTCCATGCTCATATCAACCTTTCCAACCTTGGGTTCTTCATTTTCCTGTTTATCTTATTTCCCCTCTACATCATCTTTCTCTGTTTTCCCAACATCGTTTATCTGTTGAACTGTTTCCTCTACGCCTTCTTTCTTGTTCATATCACAGACTTTAGCAATATGCCCCCATTTTCCACACTTACGACATCTGAGCGGCAGCCAGGGATAAATGAACTCTACCAAGGATGATTTGCCATTCTTCGTGAAATTTATCTTATCTGGCAGCTCTTTGGATAAGTCAACATTGACAACATTGGATAAATGAACTCCTCGCATTTTTCAAGACTTAAATTTCTTTATTTAACGCCCACTACCAGGGAAAATATACTACAGTAGAACCTCTTTAAATTAATACTCGATAAATTAATAATTTCTATAAATTAATAAATTTTATCGGTCCCAACCTGGGCCAGTTCAAAATTTGTCACAAATCGATAAAATAATAAGATAATATTTTTTTTGAAAATTCTATGTAAATATATGGTCCTATTAAAATTATAAATTAATAATTATATGTATACATATTTTATATAAATAAGAATATATCATTATATTGTTTATTTAAAAAAAAGACTAAATGTTTACGTTTATCTTTATTTGGCTATTAAAATTTTATAATATTTATCATTTTCTTAATTTAGTTAAGGATAAAAGAAATAAGGAAACATAAACTATTAAGCTAGATACGTTTCTAATCTAAAACCAATTGGTGATAAGTGGGTTAACTCATTTACCTTATATATTATTAAGGATCCCTTCCAACTACCGATGTGAGATACTTTGTGGCTAATAGGCCCCCTTGAGATGATGACTTTTTGAACGTCAATCTTGAAATGTTCAGAAAAAGGATCGATAGGCCATCTTTGGGCCATGGCTCTGATGCCATACTAGTTAGATGGACTTTCAAGCTAAAACCAATTGGTGATAAGTGGATTGATTCATCTACTTTAATATGGTATTTAGAGTCCACAACCACACAGTCTAATCCGATCCTTATCGATCCAGACCAAAGTCGCCCCATTGATCCTTACCCGAACATTCCAAAATTGACGGCAAAGAACAGTCATTTCGAAAAAGCGTATTAGGGACAAAATCTCATATCGGAAGTTAAAATGGATTTTATTTTGTATATTAGATAGATGGACCACTCCACTTATCACCAATTAGTTTTAGGTTGGAAACTCATCTACCTTAATAGAAACTAGGTTAAATTTATCTATTATATAAATGAGTGTTTTACTCCTTTCAAGTCCATCCACATCAGCACCACGTCATAAAATCCACGTCACTTGATATGTCATTAAGTTGAATTATGTGCTCGCGACATATGTCCCACTTCTTTCAAAATGCAACACTTTATTTATTTTGATATCTCAGTTATTTAGACTTTTTAGTTACACAGAAATCAGATAATATACAAACCGATAACTCAATAAAGTAGGCGCCAATCATGTTGATGCGAAGAAAAGAAATTCTAGAGTTTGTCTCTCTTCTTCTGTACCTAGAGTTTTTTGAATAATAGTTATATACTATTTAATTAATTTAATGTATAATATTCAAAATATCTAAAATAATTAAAAAAAACTTGGAACTGTCTAAAATATCTGAATGTATCTAAAATAGTCAAAAATAAATATTTGAAATAATTAAAAAACTCAAAACACCAAAATGTTTAGTGGTTTCCACTCAAATACTCAAACTAACCAATTTTCATGATAATTTTATGTATTTAGTTATATATTAATATAGCATACACATGTATAATTTTTATTTTGGAATTTGAAGATCTTTTAATATATTTTGATTTCGATAAAATAAACATAATTTAAACGGGTAGACATAAACTGAATGCGACATAACAATAATTCCACCTATTCATTACATTAAATTAACATATATCAGAACAATAAATCTAAAGTGCTTAACTTCTCTTGAAAATAAATCAACAAACATTCTTATATTCCCAATCATTAAGATATCTCTAACAAAATCATAATTCTACAAAATTAAATAAGAACTATTGTTAAAAATATGAAAAACAGTTATTGACAAAATAATTATTTAAAGAATAAAAACAATTGTAACAATTATAAAAATAATTGCAAAATATAAAATAATTCTAAAACACCTCTAGCTTAATATACAATTTAGTAAACATAGAATACAAATGGATATGCAAGACTTATTATAAACACTAAAAGCATTGATCATAATTATATAAATGATTTTTTCAAATATTTTAGATAAGATAAATTTATACTTGAATTGTACACAAATTTATTTATAGAATTCAGAATATTGATATTTTAAGTTAAAAATTTAGAATATTATCTTCAAATCAAACTTTCAGAAAAAACGGCTAAATTTAATAAGATTATTAATTTTTTAAAAATAAACTAACATATATCTTTTACGTACCAACATTCTTAAAAACCTTAAATACTATAATACATTTCTCTTGCAAAAGTTCATAAAACACAATTAAAAATAAAATATAATTTTATAGTTTTGACATCATATATAACTCATAATGTGCGCATAGCGCGAACCAGCCCTAGTAGTTAATATTTAAATATACAAAAAGTTTACTAATAAACATAAATTAGTTTTGAACGGAAAATAGTATATAGAAAAAAAACGTCAAAGTCTTTGGTTTCACACAATTAAAATCTCACAATGAAAAGCACTTCAACATATTGACTTAGAGCGACACAAAAAAAGAAGATAGAATAAATAAAGTAGATGATGTAATGGATTACATACTGTAGTAACCTTTGTCGTGTAATGTACCGATTTATGGGGTATATATGCTATGAAATTATGGAGTCGGTGGAGGTGGTTATTTGTATTCTTGTAGTTGCTGTAATTAAATAGTTAATTAAACCAAATGGGTAATTTAATAATACTTAAGTTTAAAAAGGTTGTGTTTGTAGAGATAATAACGATAAGGGGTTGGTGGGGCCGATAACCAAAACGGCACGTGACCAACATTCCCGGTCTCCGGGGTAGGAGATACTCAAAAGACAAAAATACCCTCCAATTATCGGACGTCTGAATGGTCGTAATCTTGTACTAGTTTGGATGGTTTGACTTTATCACCTTGATTGATGCGCAATCATCGGGAAAGCGTTAAAAGCAGCTCCTACCTCGAGTCGTCGGACCAAAGAAGAAGTCGTGGCACATAGATCTTTGAGTTCTTATTGTTTTTTAAAAGGGTAAGCCATTAACGTTTCTATAAGTATACATTACAATCGCTTTCTTAATGAAATTAGACCCTTTAGTTTTTTTTTAATATTCTCGAAACATTGCTCACATTATATATATCACTGTATGCTGGACTTGTTTAAACTAGTATAGAGTGAGTGTAAATATTGTTCACCTTATAACCAGTTTATATTGAAGAATCGACTTTTAGACAACAAGAATACTCCTACTGTCCTACATATACGTAGTCACATTATTGAGGGGAATAAAAGCTTTGGAATAAAGTAAGAAGAATGTAACGAAAGACAATAGAAGATTAGTTTATTACCAGTGATCTTAAACGCGGACAGTCAACCCGGAAACATATTTGGGTTGGATGGATAAATAAAAACAGATCTATTTGTAATTTAGTATTATTTAGGTTTCTATGATCAATAACCCAACAAAAGAAAAACACAACATCAAATGGATCACTGTAGTAGATAATGGTGGAGGTGGGCTTCGGGTCTTTTAGTCCATGTTCCTGTAACTTAAACTGAAGAAACAAATGCTGACAATCTTACAAGTGGGGGCATAAATTTGGGCTTTCTTGACTAGTTAATCCATTTGCTTTTGAAGCAATGTTTGGCTTCTGGAGTGATTTAACACCATGCAATCTGTAAACACGATGTGAATAGAAGAGTCTCGATCCTCCTTGAATATCCTTTCATATGATGCTGTGACTATAAATTATATTATATTTGTTTTGTGGAATTGTGTAAGATTCTCTTTGGTCATGAGATAGAAAATTAGATTATATGACTTGTGATCTATGGGTAAAACGAGTCATGTGATGGCAACTTCAGACGGCCCACGTGTCCTTCCCACTCACTATCTTCACTTTCACTGTGGGTCCAAGTGTGGCTGCCCATATCAAGACAACTTCCCATGGTTTTGGACATTTTGTGAATGATGATAGCTTTGTGTTTTTCTTACGTTTCCAGTTAAAGATGAGGATTATATTCTAGTTATTTGTTTTTGAAAAGGATTATATTCCAGTTATTAACACCTTAATTATTTGTTTAGTTGTTTATGCATCTATCTCATATCCAGAGTTTAGATAAAAGACGAAGAAACCGACAAGGCTGCAACTTTGTAAAAGAAAAATTATGAATTCCTTTGTTAATCGAGCTCATTTTGATTTCCAAAATAAATGGGTTGACTGCATGAAATCTTGGAGTCGTCACGATTCATTATACGCAAGACTACAATTAGTTTACGAAGGCAGTGAATTATTGTGCAAAGTGAAAATTAGGTTAAAAAAAAAAAATTAGGTGTTTTGAATTTGATGAAGCTTCATTACCATTTTGTGAGAAAAAAAAAACAAGAACATTTCACGGATCTATACTCTTACTGTCTTAGGATACTTTAGTTTATTGGTCCCATTTCATGACTCATCAACCTTATCTAATCTCCATCATACTCCACTTGCACTTTTTTTTTTAATTTCCACAACCTCCTCCCTCATTGTCTTTTGTTCCTAAAAATACTTTTTAGCTCCCTAAAATTACTATTTTCAAACTTTTTACTATATTCAAAATATTTTTCATGTATTCATGTGTCACATGTAGTATCTTTCATTAAAATCGGACACTGTAAAAGTAAAATTTAGCATGAAACGCATAATGATATAAGCACAACGATTAAAGATTTGCTATTTAGCTCACTTCACAGATTAAAGTTTAATGTAATTTAAATTATGGTTGAAAATTGTATTGTCTAAAGGTTTAAAGAATCATAGTCTAAAATAATTAATATCTTTTCACAAATCTTATAAAGCAGAAGAATTTCAGTGTAACATATTTTGATTACAATATAAGAAACTAAACATTTATGTAAAGTATAGTCGTGTGAGGTAGTTGTAAATTCACTAGTAATAAATTTTCCAATAAGAAACTGATATACTAAAACCACGATTTTTTTTTAGATGGCATGGCCAGTATAGTGGAAAAAACAATGTTAATAGATAAATAAATCAAGATATTTTGAGAAGCTGTCTATAAAAGTCAAAAACCACCAAAAGCTTTACTCCACATCCCTCTCTAAAAAAGTCACTCAGGAGCACACAAAAAAAGGGAAATCAGATCAAAAGATGGTTCTGCTAGATAAGCTCTGGGATGATGTTGTAGCCGGTCCTCAACCTGACCGTGGCCTTGCCCGCCTCCGAAAGATCACCACCCAACCCATTAATATCAGAGGTAACATCTAAACTATAAGTCTATAATAAGCACTTTCTAGATTGGTTATAAGCATAACTAGATATTAATTAGTGTGTATGGAAAGATATAGGAGAAGGAAGCAACAAGATGATGCATAGGTCGTTGACTATGCCGACGGTTGTGAGCCCCGGAACTCCAACTACTCCGACAACTCCGACGACGCCATATAAGGATAACGTGTGGAGAAGTGTCTTTAATCCTGGAAGCAACCTCGCCACAAGAGCCATCGGCTCCAACATCTTTGATAAACCAACCCACCCAAATTCTCCATCCGTCTACGACTGGTGAGTTTATTATTTTTATTTTATTTTGTATGAAACCATATGCTTAAGAATTTAAATCTAGACTTCATAAATCATAATATAGGGGAACGAGTCATGTGATCTGGTCAGCTTGTAGGATTCATATCTAGGAACGGTTTGGTTCGTTTTCATTTACTGATATCTTGGTAATGAGTTATTTATGTGTCAGCGATGATAACGAAGCTCAAAGGAAGGAACACGTGGCACTGTGTTTAGTGGGCGCGTGGATTAAATGAAAAACAATAAAACATTATTCTGTTTTACCGTGTCAACTACCTTCCTTTATTGTGCATATGTATGGTATAGTCATGAACTCACTCTATAGCTTCGTAGTAACCAAAGATGGGAAAGATATATTTTCTTTTTACTATTGTATCACAGCCGTTGGTTGTCAAGTAACTTCAGAATCAGATGGTTTAGATCAGAAGTTGATGATTTACTTGTTGGTTCACGTGTCGCAGGTTGTACAGCGGCGACTCAAGGAGTCAGCACCGTTAAAAGCGAGTCAGAGGGAGTGACACAAGTGGGTGATGTACATATGGTGTCTAGATCTACCGTCACGTGTCTAAGTTTTGCTTGTTTATATAACTGTCTTCTACCTATGCAATAAGTTTTCCGGTTTGGGCTTGGTTTGTAAGTTCCTTTTGTGTGTGTTTTGTAGTAACTTGCAAGTGGAGAGGTTGAATCATCACTATCTCGTTTGGATTTTGATAGTGAACATGTGTCTGCTTTGTGTTTCCTAATGCTAATAAAATCTTGTTTATAGATTGTGTTATTTTATTAAAATCTTGGTGGTTTGATGGTAGTGAAAGATTGTTGTTCTTTGGGTGGAACATACAATCTTCTCCCAAAATGACAACAACTTTGGGAATGGACTGAGGCTCGTAAAGAAGGTTAAAAAGTTAGCACAATTATCAGCTGGAACCCATGAACAATGGGAAATGTCAAAGGTCATACCACATAATGCAGTTTCCCAGGCATTTTATTTCTAATGAAAATGAAGTATTGTTTTGTGTTTATTTTGGATTTAACATACTTGTTGGGATGGATCTTTATCCTCCAACAAAGTTCATAAGATAATGAATTAGGCTAATTTTATTAGAGATTTCTAGACATTCTTATATAAATACACTCAATCTTAGCAAAATGATTTTTTTTTTTTTTTTTTTTTTTTTTTTTTTTTTTTTTTTGCGTTTTTTAGACCAAGAACACTTAAAAGAAAAGATTTTATAGATTTATATTTTTTATTTGATATCAATGAAAATTTCTCCTAAATTTCTATAAGAAATATATTGTATGAATTCAACATATACGCCGTTTTCGGTTCAAACACTAATTAGGTTATTAATGGGTTTACTTTACAGAATAAAAACTTAATAGGAGTAATTGTGGTTTAGCTATTTTATGTTAGGAAATTTTAGTGGTGAAGTCTTTCATGAAAATAAACATCTGTATGAAAGACATTGTTATTTTAGGCTGGGTTTTGTAAGTTTCTTTTGTGTGTGTGTTTTTAGTTGTAACTTGTAATTTGCAAGTGGAGGTTGAAGCTTCAATATCTCGTTGGATTTTGATAGTGAGAATATCTATGTTTTAATGTTTTTCCTAGTGCTAGATCTTGTTTATAAATTGTGTTATTTTATATAAATGTTGGTGGTTTAATGGTAGTGAAATATTGTTTTTTTTGTGTGTTGGATGTACAATCTTCTCCAGAAATGATTTCAAGTCTTCAACTTTCAAACTTGAGGAATGAACCGTGGCTTATAAAGAAGATTAAAAATTAGCACAACTATGAGAACCATCATCAACATTGGGCAATTGTGAAAGATTAACACACAACAAATGTAGTTTCCATGAAACTTATAAAGCTATAAAAGCTCTGAAGCGATTCTAATGGAGAATCTACGGCTCTCTACAGCTCGTGCTTCTGCCTTCATCCCTTCGTCTCTCTCCACTGGAGATAAGCCGCCTTTTATCCCGCTTGACCCCCCTGACCTGCCTGACCCTGCTTCTACTTTCCCTGATATCCAATTCCTCCCTCTATTTTCTATTTTCTCCAAATCTTAAGTATCCTAAATTAAGTGTCTTCAGTGCCACTCCCCCGACTAAACCCCTTCCCAAAACTACTGATTCAATCATGTCTCAGTCATGATCTGCAAAAACAGATACCATAAAACAAAACTAAAAAAGTCATAGATCTACTATTCATGAACAATACCGAATTCTTTCACAAAAACTTCCTCACCAATAACACTAACAAAGCATCCAGCCCTCCAATTCTCCCTCATCATATCCACCCTACTTCAAACACCCCCAAACTTATCTTAACTAATACTATCTCGACAAATCCAAACCCAACCCTCCCTTCAATCCCTCTGGTTTCTGACCCTCCCTCCCAATCCTTTGATTCCCTTGTACAACCTATTATACCGCCTCCTCATCCTATTTTACCACCTTCTCAACCTATCTTACCGTCTCCCGAACCTATCCTACCATCTCCTCAACTGCAGCAGCAGCAGCCTCCTCCTTCTCAACCTAACTTAGTAGAAAGAAATAAAAAGTCTGAAGATAAAACTCTTGAGAGCCTGGCTCCTGTTACTATTTTAGTAACAGGTAGGCCAACAGTAATGATCCCAAATGAAGTATTTGCCAAAAGTGAAGAGCTGCACAAAGATTTCATTGCCTGATACTTTAATGGGAGACCCCTGCCTCTCAAGCAAATCCAAACCGTCTTGAACCACATGTGGGGAAAGGGTAGGAGAGTTGAAATCCATCATAATCCTCTCACCCGTTCCATGTTGGTTCGGATACCTAGTGATTATCTCAGGCAAAATACTCGAGAAAGGAATTTGGTACATTAGAGATTCTATGTTCCACACAGCTCAATGGAACTCCGCTCACACCTCTGTGCCTCCTTCAATGGATTGTATTCCAATCTGGGCTCACCTGATTGGAGTCCCCCTGGATCTCCATCATAAGGATGGGCTTAGTCTTGTTGCTGGCTTAGTGTGAGAACCAAAGGAAACTGATGATTTCACCAAGAAGCTTGTTAGTTTGACTATCTCTCATGTAAAGGTGGCTGTAGATCTCACTAAGCATGCTCCTAAGGTTATGGAATTTACAAGGCAGAGTGGTGAAGTAGTTGAAGTGATGGTAACATATTCGTAGCTTCCTCCTACTTGCTCACATTGCAAGGAGCTTGACCACATTACAAAAAATTGTCTATTGCTACCTCCTCAAAGTTCAAGCACTTCAAATGGTAAAGCCCCTGTTACAAATACTGCAAAGCGGAATAAGTTTAAATCTATTGAAGAGCCCACTTCAGATACCACTCCTGCACCCGACCCTTCTTCTATCTTTGTCCTTGATCTTCCTCTTGTCCTAGTTCCTGACACCATCCAATCTCCTCTCTCCTCTGATCCTATGATGGTGGACGCCTCTCCTTCAGCCCCTCCTGTCCCCCACCAAACCCAACCTCCAGCTCCGACTCCCATCGCCCTTATACATCCATCTCCTAAACACAATTTTGATTCTCCATATACCCATCATATACCCCAAATACCTTTCATTGTCGCTCTCCCAACCGCTCGCCCTAAACTTTCCCTTAAACGATCTCGTTCTCATCCTACCCTTTTAATCTCTCCTCCTAAAGCTTCCACTTCTGATTCAGCTGTTTTTATCCCTGTTGATGATGCTTCTCTTTCTTTCCCATGCATCAACGCTCAAACCTCAAATTCTTTCTCTCTTTTGCTTTTTGAGGATTCTCTGCCCCTTGGGGAGTCTTCCTAAACTTCTTAATGTGTAGTAAATTATTTTTTGGAATGTCTATGGTCTAAATGACCCGGTGAAACATCGACCTTTTTGTCAGTGGCTGAATTGCCACAAACCCATTTTTGGTGCTCTACTTGAAGCCCATACAAAAGAAGAAAATGTCGCAAGGCTAATGTCCATTTTATGTGCCAACTGAAAGTTTGAATCTAACTATTCAGAAGATGAAGACGGCAGAATCATTTGGAAAGAGCCAGCAGCTGTCAGATTTCTTCATAAATCAAAACAATCTATGACATGTGAAATCGCTCTTCCTAATGTTGCGCCATTCATATATACTGCTATCTATGCATCAATCTTCATGATGATAAAGTTGACTTATGGGTTGAGCTCATTGATCTTCTTCAGAGACTTAATCTTCAAAACTTGCCTTGGATGATGAGCGGAGATTTTAACCAAGTCATCCATCACTCTGATCATTCATCACCTCATGTCAACTCCCTCGATGCAAATATGATTTGTTTTCATGACTGTCTCATCCAGCTAGGCGTCTCTGACCTTAGGTTTCATGGCCCTCTCTTTACCTGGATCAACATACACCCTTTCTCTCCGACATAAAAAAAATTTGATCGTCTCCTAATTAATAACCCAGCCCTTAGTTCCTTCCCTAACAGTTCAGCCACCTTCCTTCCACCCTCAACCTCTGACCATAGCCCCTGCCTTATCGATATGGCACACCCTCTCCTCATCACCGGCACTAAACCGTTTAAGTTTTTCAACTACTTAACCAAACACCCATCTTTTCTCCAACTGGTTACTGAGGCATGGAATCAAGCCGGAAGCCGGGGCATGAACCTTAAAGATCTCTATTGGAAGCAAAAAATGCATAAAAAGGACTTGATCAGCCTAAATCGAGAGAATTTTTCACAAATTCAAGTGAGAGTTAGTGAGACTAATATTTTGTTTTTTGCTGCGCAGGTACTTGCTCTAGAATCACCCACTACAGAGAAATTTGATAATGAAAAGGGATTACGTGAGAAGTGGTCATTTCTGAGGTCTATTGAAGAGAGCTATTTCAAGCAGAAATCAAGAGTGAATTGGCTCAAAGAAGGAGACTTGAGCTTCATTGCTTTAAACCATTTCAAGAGCATACTTGGTCCTGATGGTCCACTGCCTCTGCAAACCTACTCTCACCCAACTTGGTTCTTGTCCCTAACTGGCTATACGGTCCCTACAGAGTTACAGGTGAATATGACCTCAATTCTTACTATGGACGAGATAGCAAAAATCTTATTTTGGCTAAATCCTAACAAGGCACAAGGGCCAGACGGTCTTACTTCCGGTTTCTATAAGGAAGCTTGGAGCATTGTTGGAGAGGAAGTGTGTGCGTCTATAAAGTCTTTTTTTTACATCTACGTTTCTGCCCGTTTCAACAAATGCAACTATCCTGATCTTGGTCCCCAAACGGCATGGAGCTTCTTTCATTTCAGAGTACCGACCTATATCGTGTCTAAACACCATCTACAAGGTCATCTCTAGGATCTTAGTTAAGCGTCTGAAACCCATTCTTCCAAGCCTTATCCTGCCCTCACAGACGGCCTTTGTTCAAAGAGACTTCTCCTGGAGAACACTATTTTGGCGGTGAGCTAGTGAATGGGTACCATAAAGCACATGAACCTAAGAGAATCACTTTGAAAGTGGACATAACTAAAGATTTTGACAACATCTCGTGGGATTTCCTCTTCAACTGTCTCAAGGGAATTAACTTGCCACCTCTCATGATCAGTCGCCTAAGGGCATGTGTTTGTTCCACAAATTTTACTCTTGGGTATAATGGCACATTTCATGGTTATTAGAAAGAAAAGAGGGGTCTGAGACAAGGAGACCCCCTATCCCCCTACCTTTTTGTCATAGCCATGAATGTTCTCTCCCATATGCTCAAAAAAGCTGCGGAGGATTTCAAGATCAACTACCACCATAAGTGCCACAACGCCAAGCTCAGACACTTAAGCTTTGCGGATGACCTTTTGATCTTCCTTGATGGCTCGCCATTTTCACTTCAGGCTGTTCTGCAGGTTCTGAAAGAGTTTGAACTCCGTTCTGGTCTTGCTGTGAGTATGCAGAAGTTGACATTTTTTGCTTCAGGACTTAGTCAATGTGAAATTGATACTATACAAGCCTCAACAGGTATGCCTATGTCCACACTGCCTGTAAGTTATTTAGGAGTGCCTCTCAGCTCTGCAAAGCCATCACTAACCAACTGTGAAGGGATGATCCAACAGATAAAGGCCAAACTCTCCTCTTGGTCTGCAAAAGCACTCTCATTTGCAGGTCGCCTTCAGTCCATATAGAGCTTTCTGCAACCGATAGACATAGTCTTGATGTGTTTCATCTTCAAAGACCTTTGGTTGTTAAACATATACTTCCTCCTGAAGTACACCATTCAAGAACGCACTCTTCACATCCATCTGATAAACTTTGAAGTTCAGAATGGACGCCATTCCCAAAAACAGTATTATGGCCTCCAATCTTGCAACTGGAGCAAAGGTTTCTTTAAAGTCAACTCCTTCAATTTGTGAATATCCTTGAGCCACAAGTCTCGCCTTGTTGCGAACCACTTCTCTATGCTCATCAGTCTTGTTCTTGAAGATCCATTTTGTACCCACAATATTTACTCCTTCAGGATGAGGAACCAGTTCACATACCTTGCTTCTAGAAAACTGTTCCAGTTCCTCTTCCATGGCAACAATCCAGTATTCATCACCAAGTGCTTCAGCATGTGTCTTAGGCTCGATTGATGACACAAAGCATGCAAACTGTACCATTTCTTTGAAGTTGATAACCTTTCCTCGTGTCTCTCTTCCTTCCTCCATACTTCCTATTACATCAAACATCGAGTTATTCCGATGATCTTGCTGACTTAGTTGCTGAGCCGTGCTTTCCTCAGGTGACTCTTCTCAGCTGACTCTTTACTTTTTCATGTTGGTTTGTCCTCCTCATCTTCATCTGACCCATCTACCACAAAGCTGTCTGCTGCTAAATTGTCAAAGACCACATTTACTGACTCCATGATCATCTCCGATCGTTTGTTGTAGACTCGATAGGCTGAGCTAGACTGTGCATAACCCAAAAAGAACCCTTCCTTGCTTCGTGAATCAAATTTCCCAAGATAGTCCTTGTCATTCAGAATGTAGCACCTGCAACCAAAAACATGAAAGTACTCAAGGTTATGAGTTTTGTCTGTCCACATTTCATAAGGAGTTTTTGTTGTCCCCTTTCTAACATACACCCGGTTGATGGTGTAACATGCTGTACTAAGTGCCTCAGCCCATAACTTCTTTGATATCTTGTTACCATGAAGCATAGCTCTACACATTTCTTGTAGTGTCCGATTCTTTCTCTCAACTACCCCATTTTGCTGTGGAGTTCTTGGTGCTGCAAACTGTCTTGCGATACCCTTTGTCTCACAGAAGTTGGTCATTGCCTCATTCTCAAATTAACCTCCATGATCACTGCATATCTTTTTGATTCCTCCCTTCTCATTTATGAGCTGAAGTGCCCAAATCTTGAAGCTCTCAACCGTATCAGACTTTTCTCTGATGAACCTTTACCCATGTGAATCGTGTAAAGTCATCAACTAGAACAAATACATATCCCTTCCCTCCAAGGCTCTCAGACTGCATTGGACCCATAAGATCCATGTGTACTAGATCCAGTAGTGCCTTGGTTTGTACTTCAGGTACCTTTTTGTGCTATACTTTCATCTGATTTCCTTGATTGCATGCCCCACACACCATAGTTTCGTCAACGTTAAGTTTAGGTACTCCTCGAACCATGTCTTTGTGCACCAAGTTGGTTAAATTCCTGACATTCATGTGACCCAGCCTTCGATGCCACAACTCGATATTACCTTGTGCTGACATGCATTTGACCTTCTTTTCCCACAAGTAACAGTTGTTGCCAGATCGAGCTCCTTGTAAAACTGTCACTCCGTACTGATTAATGGCTCGACAATTAATCGCTGAGAATACCACCGTGAGTCCTTCATCGCACAGCTGACTTACACTTATCAGGTTTGCCTTTAGCCCCTTGACAAAGTACACGTTACCCAGTTTCGGTGACTCAGAACCGCTTGTAGTACCTTTGCCTTGAATCACTCCATATCCCCCATCTTTGAAAGTGACTTTTCCTCCTTTCACAGTTGAAACCTTGTCAAGATGCTCAACGTTTCCAGCCATATGTCTTGAACATCCACTGTCAAAGTACCATGGTTCATCTGGCTCTGAATCGTCTGAAACTCTGGCCATGTTACTTTGAAAGTTACTTCTTGTACTAGTGGTTGTGTGTGGAGACAGATCAGTTTTCTTCATCCACCCTCGAGATGTTTTCCCAATTCTACAGATCTTGCGTTGTCTCCATGCTTGTTTCACCTTCTCAAGGTACTTGTAGCAGTATCTCTTGTAGTGACCATATTTTCCACAGAAGAAGCAACCAGTTGATTGTTTTACACCAATTTGTAACTCGCTTCCTTCAGCATGAGCAAAGCCTCTTGACACAAAGCGTGTAGTGCTAGATGTATTACTTTCTCTCCCTGTGTAGCCAAATCCCATATGAGAGTGCTCAATTTTATCTAGTTACTTGGCTCCAGTGAACAACTTAATCTTTCTGTATTGTTGGTCTAGTTCACTCTGAATATCAGCCTTTTTCTTCTTTTCAGCAATCAGTTATTCTCGAAGTTCCTCCGCTTGCTTAGCCAGGGTAAGCTTTTCTCTGATTAGGTTCACACTCTCCTTGGCTATCTCAGCTTTTCTGAGCAAGTCATCGCGGAGCTTGGCAAATTCACCTTCCAGCTGAGCTTTTTCTTTGATTAGTATCATGATTCTCCATCCCAAGTCTGACCAGTGCCTCACGAACTTCCTTATAGCTTTCATCGAACTCAATGTCAGATTCTGCATCACTCTCAGAACCTGAGTCACATTCCACCATTCTGAGGAAAGCAACAAAGTTGTTCACCTCTTCTTCACTTTCACTGTTCGATTCACTGTGATTGACCCTTATCATGAACTTTTCTTGTTTCCTTCTTCCATCAGCTTCACATTCAGCTTGAGTGTGTCCATACCCTTTGCATCCATGACATTGAAATTCTCTTCTCTTCACAGTTGGGCATTCAGTTTTGAAGTGGCCAAAACCTTTGTACTCATAGCACTTTGCATCGCTCCTCCTTGGATTCTTGTCTGATTCAGCGCCCTTCTTACCTGAAGTGAACTTCTTTTGCCCTTGCTCTACCTTTCGCAAAGCTCTGTCGAACCTCCTGACCAAGAGACTTACTGGATCATCGTCTTCTGCTTGTTCTTTTTCAGCTGAAGCAAGAGCAATTCCCTTTTGTTCCTTCTTTCCACCATACACCTCCATCTCATGAGCTTGTAGCATACCAACTACTTCATCGAACGTCATCTCGTCAGTGTTTAGTGACACACTCATAGCCGCTTTATACGCCATGAATCTTGCCGACAAGTACCTCAGGAATTTCTTCACCAGCTTCTTTTCTTTGTATTTTTCCCCAAGGGTGAGTGCTTCTTGAGCTAGCGAGCTGAGCTTGGAACTGAAGTCACCAATAGATTCATTCTCTTCCATCTTAAGTTCTTCAAAGCGTGTTGCCAGCATGTCTTTTCTTGAACTCTGGACCTTCAGGGTTCCTTCAAAGTGCCTTTGTAAAAATGTCCCATGCATCTTTTGCTGCCTCACATCCCTGAATTAGTTCGAATTGTATCCTAGAAACACTGCAGTGAATGATCGTGAGAGCTCTAGCATTGTATCTTGCCATCTTGTTCTCATCATCTGTCCAGAGCCCTTCATTCTTAGGAACATCTTTCCCATCATCACCCCTTGCAACCGGCGGTGTCCAACCAGATTCCACAGCTTTCCACGCCAATGGGTCAATACCCTTGATGGTAGCCTTCATGCATGCGTGCCTTCTAGAACCCATAGTTTCCTACCTCAAGGATCACCTTTGAGTTCTTCACAACCTCTTAATAGCTTTTCATCTTACTCCGCAGGATTTTACCTGTTTAAGATAAAAACACAGATACCGACTCTGATACCACTTTTAATGTAAGATAAGCAAGCTATATCAAGTAGAACACACAGTAGTACATGGATAATTCTTCTCAAGAAATACGACTAAATTAATCCTTTTAAAAGTACACAAAGTTCTTTTTAAAAGCAATCTTTCAAGCAAGCTCAAGACAAACCTTGACTTGCTGACCAGTCTTACAACGTTCACAGACTCAAGACAGTCTCTGAACTACTGATGCTTCTAACCCCTATATGCTTTGTCTCTCCTTCTCCGGACGTACAAAACCTCTCTTGCTAAAAGCTCTCTCTGTGTGTTAGTTGTCATACAACACCTAGACCTCCTTTTTGTATGCGGAGATCAACCTAGGTTTGCAAATCTAACCTTGACGGAAACTTTCCATTTCCCGTTCTTCAGCGAATAAGCCAATCTTCCTTTTCTCCAAGATCTGATTTCTTCTTCCTCAAGTCTTCCCTTTTTTAAACGAGACTTCATTATCTCTCTCATTAATACATCACCCATGATTCGTGCTTCTCTCAACCACTCTCCTTGTAGTCGTAGTTCATGTCGCACTTCATGAACTACTTCTGTACTGCTACATCACCGTCTTGACCATACATCTTCACAACACGTGAAGACTTAATTTACGTACGATCAATATGCCCCATTCTAAAAGAATCTGTCATGTATATATATGTCTAAATCTTTTTTTTTAACACCATATATGTCTAAATCCTTTGAGACAATATATCATGAATAAACTTGGCAGCACAAAGAGGACGTTTATACGGAGAGGAGTTAGGAATAAGGAAACAGTAAATGCAAACTAGATCAGTGATTTACCAATCATACTATATAATCGAGTACTAGTAATTCCTATAGAGATTTTGAGATTAGACCTTAGACCAGTATTGTTAAATTTATGGGAGATCAATTTCTTATAGGATCCCAAACCCTCTAAATGTCTAATAAGTCATTTTAAAATAAATTAATCATCGATAAATTTATAGACTGCTTCTTTTTTCTGAAACTAATTTATAGACTGCCAATATGAGTAAAAATACATATATTATTTTTTTCAATCTTTAAGATTTCTTTTTTTTGTTGACCAAATTTTATTATAACAGCCCAATATACATGTTTACATAAGTCGGGTGTTAAACAACAAGATCCAAAAACAAAATTATAATATTTAAATTTTAAATTCATCAATATAAACTGACTACTTTAGACCTAAATTAGGATATGTGTTAACTTTTTGGCATCTTAGTGATGCGTATTGGACACGCGGCTATGCGTAGCTTGAGATTGTCGGTACCGTTCCGTCACTCCTCCACCTTGGTGGTCTTTTGCAATAATCCATACTCTGTTTTGGTACCTCACTGATCTTCCGAACTTAAGATATCTTCCACCTCAACCGCGACCTCTAAAACTCAGATTTCTTTCTTTGGCCGTTAATTTAAGACCAAAGTAGCTTTAGTCTGCTTGAAGAAAGAATCATTTGTTGGACCGCTATACACGCCAAACTCTTCTTGAATCCACATAGGGCTAATGACGAAGAAAGACTGAGTCTCTTGAAAATTGATTAAAATGACACGTTGAAAAATTATTCTGATTCAGTGGCCATCGGGATTTAAACAGGAACTAGTGAAAAGTACTCTGAGCATTCTTCATCAAAGATAAAAGAGTTAATTGAACAATGAAGAACAAAGAAAACACAACCAAGAAAGACATTTCTTTGGCGAAAGTATTAAATCTGCAACAGAAAGAAAAACCGGCTAACCCAAAATATGGATCTTTATATTACAACAAAGAAAGCAAAACAAATATATGGGTGACAACCGGCGGTGAAAGTGCTCACCGCCACCGAACACAGCTTTAGTTTTGGTGAAACTTAGAGAGAGGCTAGAGCGTTTGGAAGAGAAGATAGATAGATCCACTATTAATTGATCTTTAAGATTTCAAATAGTCTTTATCTCCTAAAAATATTATTTTATGGTTATTCCAGAAATAAATCCATGAAAATATTGTAAACTAGGATCGGTCCGCCCTACGGGCGGGATATGATTTATGTATGATATATAGGTCTATATTATCGTATATTTTCTTTGCATGTGTTTTATATTAAGATTTGAAAAAAAAATGTAGAATAATGTTTATGGATGTTAAGATGTCTGAGCATGAAGAAAATATGTTTTAGTTCTTATTCGTAGCGTGTTCGATTTGATTCGGGACTAATATGTGTTAATGTTGTTTGCTTGACATAACTAGTTGTGCCAGGAAATGATTACTGGATGTCAACCGCATGAAAAAATAGATGTAGTGTGAGTGAGGTTGTATACTTTTGAATTAATATGTCTATATTATCGTATATTATCTTATATATTATAGTATATTTTCTTTGCATGTGTTTTATATTAGGATTTGAAAAAAATGAATAATAATGTTTATGGATGTTAAGATGTATGGGCATGGAGAAAATATGTTTTAGTTCTTATTCGTAGTGTGTTCGATTTGATTTGAGACTAATATGTGTTAATGTTGTTTGCTTGACAGAACTATTTGTGCCAGGAAATGATTACTGGATGTCAACCGCATGAAAAAATAGATGTAGTGTAAGTGAGGTTGTATACTTTCGAATTAATATGTGTTAATTTTGTTTAACATGCCTTTTAATTAGTGTGAAAAAATTAGAAAAACATCTAATCTGAAAAAGTTGAATACTATATAATACTGGTGTAATTTTTTATGTGTGAGTATAGTTTCAATTAGAAAAAATAGTTAGCTAATATATATTATAATAACTTCGTGAGCTCTTATTTTGTGGTTGTTTAATTGTTTTGTTATAATGATTTAATTTATGGCTAAATGTTAAAATTTTTTTATGGAATTAATAAATTAATATTTTTTACAGTGGCACTAAAAAAATAAGTATAATAAATATGATGACATTTTAGTAATCTCATACAAATATACTAACTTTTGTATATAGAAATGTTTTGTAACAATTAGATATTATATTTTACATTGTGGAAAAGATACATATATGAATATTGGATATTAATATCTCATTTTAACTCATAATTATCTTTTCAAACTGAAAATTTTGAATCTCTAATGAATCATAAACCAAATGATTTTCTTTAATTGATCATAAAACAAAAGATTACTTTGAATATCTCTAATGGATTATATTTAAAAATATAATTATACTGAGTGGGTTTATAACTCTAATATATTTATATAAATGTTATTTAATGTTGGACTCAGTCATTTTTAGTAAAATCTGAAGACCAAGATCAAGTATACCTAACGAATGTTGCTGGTTACGTAATGAAACACAGAGTTTTAGGCGATGGGACACATGTCGCAAGCAAATAGACTGACTTTATGACGTGATATCCTGGACACGTGAACTCTCTGATGTGGATGATGAGGTGGCGAACTCAGGAAGGTGTAAACATTCCTTAAAATAGATTTCCTACTGTTGTGAAATGTGTCAGGGTATACGTAGATGCTTTACTATGGGTGATTGTTTTGGTCTGATTGTATACTATTGTGTAATGTGTGTTTTGTTGTTGGGTGTACTAAAGTTGCTGCTTTCTATTGGTGGTATCCCAAGCGTTGAGAATGGTCTGTATGTTTCTTTTTTTTCTCTAGGCCGACCTCTTGTATTTGAATTCTTTTTTTCCGGTGGGTAATGGATCAAGGTAATGTGGTTGTTTTCAGGTTGTTTGTAGTTTTGGGTGTGTGTGGACCGGCATTATTGTACGGCCTATATGGCGATGCTTTGGTGCTTCTTTGAGGGATGATAAATCACATGTGATAGTTAGTTTTGATATTAGCTCTTTGTTTTATTAAAGACCATAAACGTTAGGATTTGGGGTTGATTTGTATGTGTGAATCATTATTTTTGTGGCTCATATTCTTCATGTTTTAATATCTTTTTGATTAAATTTGTTTGATGTTACAGTATTCAACATAAGTCTTGGTTAAGTAATTGTTAATATGATTATTGAAATGGTTTTAGTGGAGATATGTACTATTTTTATTTTGGCCGCGTATATTTTTTTTTTTTTAATTTTCTTTAAGAGTATATAGTTTCATTTATGTGCTTATGTATTCATTTTTAGGTTATTTTATACTGTGTTTGTCATTTTAATAGTGAAAATGTATTCTTCAACAAAAAAAAGGAGGTGATGATGTTAATAAGGAGTGGATGTATTAATAAACCAGTGCGTGTATCTTTGACATTGTGCTCTGCTTCCTTTGTTTTTATGGATACTGTTTGACTTGCTACATCTGTAATCATTTGCAGTTGGTTACTTGTGATGCAAGTATCATTTCCTGAGAATTCTCAGTCATCTTTCCTTGTTTTTTCCTCTCTGTTAATTTGACATGAACATGTTAACCTATAAATGTTAAATGTACAAAAGTGATATTTTCAAGGTTTGTGATGTAGTAATAATTCCATTACACAATATCAACAATCTATTGTTATTGTCTTGCTGCAACAGACTTATATTGGTCATGGAACTGTATTGCTAATAAAACGTAATGCAAGATATTATCATAAAAATGAGGTTAAGAAGACGGTGTGAGAGCATTGTTATTTTCTAAGACCGCTATACCATTATTTACTGGTGAGCTCCAACTTAACGGTAACTGTACAATTAAAGAGAATAAGAAAGTTGTGATCTATTAGTAGTAAAAAAAAAGACTATCATTTAGTCATTCTCATATATATATATAGAATCGTCATGAGACTCTTCAACTTTCAAATTACAATAGGGATGGTAAATGAGTGAACCGATCCCCCACCTCGAACCAGGATCATAAGCATATATCTTTTGTAACTTCATGAGTTACTTGTGGGTTTCCTGGTTCAGAAATGTTCAAAAGTTAAAACAAACTCCGTCTTTTTCATGATTCAAGAAAATAAAGAAATAAGAGTGAAGCAGAGGTAGGCACCCATGCAAGAAGAAAAATCTCGTTGATTCAAATGTTCTTCAGAGCCGTGTCATGTCTGAAGAATTTCGTAACTTCTTTCCATATTGTTTCATGGAAGTAGCTCATACCTACACTCATTTTATCTTGCGGTGTAGGTGTAATTCTTTAGTTTTCATCCATGATGAAATAATCTAAGTATATTTCATGCGATAAAAATTTTTTACTGAGGGTTCTTTGTTTGTGTATACATACCTCTTGTTGCAGAGTTTCATCGAGTTCTTTGCATATAACTGTGAAAAAAACACATATCCTAACAACGTTGAAAAATACATCATTTTTAAGTGCAAAAACTCGGGAAAAACTCTACAGACCTTCCAAACTTTTGGAGCAAAAGCCAATGATTAGATTGATGAGGGTGAGCAGTTAAGACCAAGTCAACAGTCAAGTTCTTGAGAGCATCAAAGACCGTTTCAAGAATCTTTTTGAGCAGCTTGAGAATCTCGTCATTGCGGATTATGTTGGTGCGTGGGCCTCATCTGAGAAAAAATCAATCAAACATTAAAGAAACACAAAGAACAGAGGTAGTTAAGATTTTGCAAGTTCATTTACTTGAAAATCTGGAGACAGCTTTTGATTGCATGGAATGAAAATCTGAGAGCTTGAAAATCAGGAAAAAAAAATCTAACCAATAAATTCATAGCTTCAAGGGAAGGAAGAGAAGGTGAAAATCTATCAAATCTTGTTACTACATAATCAAGAAGGTAAAAAGAGGAGCCAAATCTTCTCATCAGATAAAAGCTTGGAACTCCCATCAATCTCTTTCTTTTTTAACGATTTGTGATTCATAAGAGATACATCACCACCATTAGAGAGCAACAACCGAGATTCAAATTAGAAAGAAAGATCTGAGATGAAACCATTCTTACAGTAAGTGTACGCAAGGAATAAGAAGGGTTGAATCTGGTGAAGCATGGAAAGTTCGAGTTTTCTTCATCCTTATTTATAGCATTCAAAATTAGGTGTTTGAGATGGAAGTAGGAGAAGGGGTATTAAAATCAACATCGTGTGAGAAAGCTTGAATGAGAGATTAATCGGGAAGTCTTAATGCAATCAGTTCTTCATGATGCGAGGAATCGAAAAAATCACCGATGCAGTAGATGAGAAAAAAATTATGTTTATCGCTGAAATATTAGGATTAAATTATGTGTTAGACCTATTTTGGGTGATTAAGCCCACTACAAACAAATTAAGAATGAGCCCAAGACAATAAACACAGAGTTTTAAAATGTGGAATTTCACTTAACGCGCTGAACACATGGTATAATATTGTGCATCGATTTTTTACATTGGTTTCTGACGTGGATTTAATGACGTGGACGCCTATGTGTCATCCTTGAAAAGAAGTGAAATAAATGATATTAATAATTTTAATAAATTAAACTAGATTTTGACCCGCGCAACCGCGCGGGTGTTCGTTTTCGTTTATATTTAGTTATATAAACATTTTGTTTTCACTTGTAAATTGGTATATATATTATAGTAATTCACATATTTACGATATGTATAGTAAATGTTTTTCAAACATAATAATATTATATAATAAGTGCTTTAATCAAATAGATTGTTTCAAAATTTTATATTATACATGTTTTTCAAACATGTGTTTGTTTCTGCGGGTGTTCGTTTTCGTTTATATTTAGTTATATAAACATTTTGTTTTCACTTGTAAATTGGTATATATATTATAGTAATTCACATATTTACGATATGTATAGTAAATTTTTTTCAAACATAATAATATTATATAATAAGTGCTTTAATCAAATAGATTGTTTCAAAATTTTATATTATACATGTTTTTCAAACATGTGTTTGTTTCTTCTTCTATATTTTATTGTTTGTTAGATTAGTATTTCATTTTTAGATAAAGTAATATAAATGATTAAATATTAGTATACTTTAATTTGCAAAGATAATATAAACTTCGAAGATTTTTTTGCTAAAAACTAAACTTATAGCTTCATAAATTAATATTATAAAGAATTTTATTAAAAAGAAATTTGTTAAACATTTTCTTTTTTAAAAGAATATAATTTTTCAAATTTACATCGAAATAAATTTATCTAATTTATATAACGTGTAAATTTTGATAGGGTATATAAATATTTCATATTACTAATCTGTGATTTTTGTTAATAATATATTGTGGATGCATTTAACTATTATTGACATATTTTCTTATAAATAATAGAAGATTCCTAAACTTATATCTATTGACATATTTTGCGTGACTAAGTTGGAAGGTGTGAGGTAATTTACCAAAACCAACTTATTAAGTGTATCTTTTTTATTATAGATATGATTTTTTATAAGATATAATAATGATAAGATTATTAGAGAGTTAATGTAACATAACTTTCTAGTAATAGTCCATTTTTTAAAAAAATCACACATGAAGTCAAGTCATGACTTCTGTTTTAATATATAAGATCTGTTTTAATATATAAGATTGTAGCCGCCCTCTCCTTGATTAGATAACCTATCCTCTTGTCGTTCCCTTACCAAATCCAGCCTCAAACCAATTCTGCCTGAATTCGTTTTAATTCACTCTGTGTCAGAATCAAATCTTACCTTCTTCCAATTGAAAAAACTTCTCTCTTTCTATCGATCATGGATTCATCCAAAGTTGTCACCTTTTCCCGGAACTTGGCCGTCTTGGTCAAAGTCGAAGGCCCTGTAAGCACTTTCCCCTCTCACACCTAATTCGAACAATCATATTCTAGACGAAGGGATTGTTCATGATTCTTCTTTTTTAATTTTATTTTGAAGGACCCAAAGGGATTGAAGATGAGGAAACATGCTTTCCATCAATACAAGTGAGCAATACTCATCTCAAAAATACTCTTAAAGCTTCAAACTTTATGTTTCTATCAATGTCTCTGAAACTGTTATGTGTGTTTTTTTGGGAAGTTCTGGCAATACAACACTTTCAGCTTCTGGGATGTTGTTTCCAAAAAGTTTCTTGAGTGGCGAAGTTGCAGCAGCTAAGCTTATGTCTCAAGATGGTCAGGACATGGCATTGGTTTTGACTGTTGCTTCTCTTGTTGAGCCCTTCTTAACGTTGGGACATAGAAATAGTGTCTCTCAGGTTAGATATACATGTTCAAATTCACAATCAGTGAGCTTGATGTGCTAGTTTAATCTGTGTCATTTTTTTTTCTTGTAAAGGATCCGGTGAAGTTGATTCCGGGTGCTCGGATTGAGATTATGGTCGAGGTATGAGTATCAGTGAGTTTTTTTTTTTTTTTAGTGATTTCGGGGTGTATTATTGATGCGTAGTCTTTGCAGGGTCAGTTAAACTCGGAGAAGGAAGATCCTTTTTGGGTTCCTGCGCAACTTCTTTCCCTGGTATGTTTGAAATTTACTGTCTTGCTATTAGAAGCTACTCTTGGTACCTCCTTGTGGGTGATGAGTTATGATGCTACTGAACAGAAAATTGAGATTACATCAACCTGTTGGAGGCTTGTAGATTCTCCTTTTTCATGGTATATGCACTTCCATTCTGTACTAATTTTTTTTTTTAACTTATGTGCTACAAGGTTGATGTCCCTGTATCTTCAGCTGCTCTCCAATCTCTTATTGAGACTTCTGTGGGTTCAAAAGATTCTGGATGGGATGTTGGTTGGTCTTTGGTCTCTGGCGAAACCGATTCTCAGCCTTCAGCCAATGTAAGTCAAATATCAAACTAATAATGCTCTTTGATGGCTAGCTAGTTTTGTGCAAAGGAAACATTCTGGTCAAACTGAACTCGTGCTTGTGTTTTTTCGAGTAAATAGAAGAGATGAAACGTTTTTGTATTTTCTTCTTTGAAATGAAAATATTCTTTCTACTTTGCTGAGGTGATTCAGTTTTCAATTCTTCTTCCAGATGAAACATTACAGCAAGCCCTTGATGCAACGTGATGAGCCACATGATGCTATGTTTATGGCTAGGTCTGCCACTCGAATGGCTCTTCTAGGAGTCTCCTTAAACTTACTGGTAACTATTTCTCTTCTTTCTGATTAATAATCCATCTCAATGTGTCAGCACCGTATAATCTATGTCTAACCATTTTAGACTATGCTTTGTAATGCAATTTTGTGTGAATCAGGGTCAGCCAAACATAAACATCGCTTCCCCATGTAACAAGGGAGATACACTTATAACACTTGGCTCTCCTTTTGGAATCCTTTCGCCTCTACACTTTTTTAACAGGTAGCGTTGCTACATTTTAGTCAATTATAGATCATCAGGAACCTTAACCCTGAGAATATAAACTGGTTTGAAACAGCGTATCAACTGGTTCCATCTCGAACTGCTATTCTTCTGGATCGTTAAAGAACTCACTGATGCTAGCTGATGTTCGATGTCTCCCTGGTGTGTACACTTCTCAGTAGTTCGTATATATGCTCTATTTGTTTCTTTTAAAGTAGCTGAAACTTGTTATCCCGTTTCGGTTCAATCTCTTTCAGGTATGGAAGGAGCTCCGGTGTTTGGTAAGAATGGGAACTTAATTGGCATTTTGATTCGACCATTAAGGCAAAAGAACAGTGGCGTTGAAATCCAGGTTTGTCAACGCCTACTTAATATCATCTGTGTTCATTGAAATTTCATTGTAATGTTTCATACAAAACTGTAGCCTTCGGTAGCAGCTGGTGGTTCCATGGGGAGCAATCACAACTGCTTGCAGCCACTTGCTGCTTGAGGAACCATCCGACCAAGGAAAAGCAAGTCACTGGGGAAATGAAGTAGTAAGGATCAAACCAGATGATAGTATGCCTGTACAAGTGGCTGTTGGGAAAGCGATGGAATCAATTTGTCTTATCACTGTCAACGATGGTGTCTGGGCATCTGGTGTTCTTCTCAACGAACAGGGTCTCATACTAACAAATGCTCACCTTCTTGAGCCGTGGAGGTTTGGAAAAGGTGGTGTATATGGTGAAGGAGATGACAATGGTTTAAGACCCTACGTCTTAGGAGCTGAGGAATTTTCTTCCACGAGAAGTAGATTTTGGGAACAGGAGAGCCAAACATTGCCAGGAAAAGCTCCAAAAGATGTGTACTCATCTGTTGGAGAAAAGGTCAAGAAGTACAGACACAATTTTCTTCAGACTGGGCATAGAGACATACGTGTACGATTGTGTCAACAAGATTCTTGGACTTGGTGTCCTGCTAAAGTGGTCTATATCTGCAAGGAGCAACTGGATGTTGCCTTACTGCAGCTAGAAGATGTTCCCGGAAAGCTCCAATCTATTGCTGCCGATTTTTCTTCTCCTCCTTTGGGTACACCGGCACATGTTGTTGGACATGGACTCTTCGGACCTAGATGTGGTAAAGACTTCGTTAATCCAAAGATGTGGAAAAATCATTTCTTTTATGTTAGTTCTGTTTTCTAACATTTCTGTTATGTTAATAGGGCTTTCTCCGTCTATTTGTTCCGGAGTTGTAGCAAAGGTAGTCCACACAAAGAAGAGATTGTACTCGCAACCCATTTTTCAAGATGCCACAGAGTTCCCCGCAATGCTAGAAACAACAGCTGCTGTGCATCCAGGTGGTAGTGGTGGTGCCGTTGTCAATTCTAGTGGCCATATGATTGGACTTGTTACCAGGTAACAAAAAATCTTTCTCAAACACAATTGTTAGGTCTCTTGAACTTCAAACATGAGATGGGGCATTAGATCAGACAAAGCTAACACAAGATTAAGAAGTCTTCTTTAATCAGATTTTTTGTTCATTTCTTTGCTTCCAGCAGATTTTTTTATGTACTTGCCTCTAAAGTAGGCACCTCTGGTTTCAAAGTAAACGTCATTCTGTTTTCGTTATCTGCAGCAACGCAAGACATGGAGCGGGGACAATTATACCGCATCTCAACTTTAGCATCCCATGCGCAGTCTTGGCACCAATCTTCAAGTTTGCACAAGGTTTGTCTAATCTTGTTTGTTTTTTTATTGCGTATGGAAGCATAATGAAGAGTAGTAACTAGTAAGTGTTTGCTTGTCGTCTTAAAAACAGATACGCAAAACATGGAGATCCTTCAGACACTAGATCAACCAAACGAAGAACTCTCATCAATATGGGCTTTGATGCCATCACTTTCACCAAAGCCTAAGCCAAACACTGAGCATTCTCTACCCACTTTACCTAAGTTACTCAAAGATAGTAATAACAAACAAAAGAAAGGATCACAGTTTGCCAAGTTCATTGCAGAGACGCAAGAGATGTTTGTAAAGCCGACCAAGCTTTCCCGCGACGTGATCCCAAGCAAGTTATGACAAAATCGCCTTATCTGGAGGGTTTGTGTCTTCATTTTCTCCTTTAACTTTGTGGATAAAGATTACAATGTGCTGGTATTGTTTCTGGATTCCTCTACTTGTAACATATTTAAACACTCGTCATACGTTTGCAACTGGTTATCAATCTTCATACTCTCATTCTTCATCTTACATCAATTTTTTCTTAGAGGGTAAATGTGATTTTGTTCCGAAACCACAAACTATTTAACTTATTCATCATAGACTATATTTTAGATTGGTTATTATATTTGAGATGTCAAATCCAATGCTAAGTTGTTTTAAGCAATGTTAATGCAAGACATTAGTTTAATCTAAGAAATCAAGTGGTGATGAAGTTGAAACAAGTAACAAGATGCAATTTAAAGTAACAAATAACTAACAGAAGCTTTCAATCAATGACTAAAGAGAACTCATGATCAATGACTTTGGATGATCAAGATCCTTTCCTAGATTGTTCATGCAAACAATTAATCAAATTCAATAAGTCTAAACACAAGTAATATACTAATCCACTTCCACAATACGAATCCCTACACTAAACAAACAATTTGATTCAAGCATTTCATCAAACACCGAAAATGCATGAAATGCCTAAGATCTTGATTTAGGGAGATCCAACCTAAATTAGCATTAAGAACACATCATAAACATATAACATGAAAGATCTACCACTACACACCCTATATGATACAAATATCACCACTCAATTACCCTAATCTACCAAGTCCATGGTCTCAAAGGAAGTTAACTCACTAATCAACATAATAAACTTTAAAATCATAGAAGATTCAAGACTAATAATGATTTAACAGAAAGATAACTTAATAAAATCAAGAGAAGAAGATAACATTAGATTCAAGGTTGGATCATTCACCAAAATGTCAATAGTTTTTGAGAGAAAACAAGCTAAAATACTTTTTACTAAACTAAAAGAGGGCTTACTGAATCATGGATTTGAGTAAATCTTAAAAGGATTTATTACAATTTTTATGTTTTTTGAAGAAATTTCAGAGTTTTAAAAAAATCTTTTTAAATTTATTTTTTTATTTAAAATATATATATTTTCTTAAACTATGATAGTTTGATAGTATTATTGTTTTGTGAAATATATAAAATATAGAAAAATTAAGTTGATTTAAAAATATTTTCTTTTTTCATTTCAAACAAGTTAATTTTCTTTATAAAACTGTGAAAATAATTTTTTTTTGGAAAAGAATTTCAAATACTCTGATATGAAGTGGTATTTCGATTCCTTGTTTTTTCACTATAAAATATCCTTTAAAACCCACCAAATCCCATTTAGTGGATTTTATTGACAAAATCCATATTTTCCAATAAACTGGATTTTGGAAAATTTATACAAATGACTAATCCAATAAACTTGAATTTTATATAGAGTTTATAAATACAAGACACATTAAGAGGAGATTTGAGAAAAAAAAACGAAATCTTCTCAAATCCTGGATCAAATAAACCTCCCTAAACTCGAATTGGGTCAATCTAACAAACATGGGTTAACCCTTTAAATGGTGGATATTTTCGTCAGTAGCGACCATACAAAGTCACTACATGTGGTTTCTACGATCACAACGATTTGCTCCACCCACTACCTTGTGATCGATATGGTACTAAGTCATCTCCAGGATCTCTAGTCTCATAGCGACCTCGTGATGTATGGCCAGCCGATGAACGTCACGTCACAGCTTCAACTTAGCGGATTCTTCAAACCGCTAGAAAGAAGTCTCTTTGGACTAGCCTTGACCGTTATAACACTTAGTCCGAAAAATCACCAACGCTTCATTCTTTATTTCCTTTACTCCAAGATTCTCCAATAGCCTCCAAATCTATCATGAAGCCCTTCAAACACTGACCAAAACCAATGCATGATAATGCAACCTAATGATGAGTAAATGCTAACCCAAATGTCAAAATGCACATAAATGTATGATCAAGACAATGCAAAATCAAGAGACATCACAAAAATCACTGCTTCCTCATCATAACACAAACCTTAGAAAAATGCGCACATCTCCAATAATTGATCTGGTCAAGTAGTGACACCACTTCCGACCTGATGCATATCAAAGGAACCACCTGTTGGGTTCCTTCTAGATGGAGAAAATCCATTGGGTTTGGTTGGTAATAACCAAACTTGGAAGTTGGGCCATTGATATTATTCCATAAGATTATTATTGGCCTTAGGGTTAGAAATACAATATATAAAGTATTTTAACCTAATTTTTTGGATAGACACAAGAAAAGAAGTTTAGAGAAAGAGAGAGAAGGAAGCATAATTTCGTCTAGGTTTGTCAAGGCATATTTGGAGGATCAAACGGATTCTTTTTGAGCTGATATTTTGTGGGAAGTTTCTTCAGTCAGTGGGTTAAAGGTTCACTGAAGGGATTTGGATTTCAACGGTTGGATCTTCTGTTGTCTGGGTTTTGTGAAGCTGGTCGTCACAGTTCTTCAGCAGTGCTGTCTTGAGGGCTTAGTAAATCCGATGGTGAGATCTTCTCTGTTTGAGCTGAAATTTAGAAGATGGGTTGTTGACTTGTTTATATTGGATTTTTACGGTTGGATTAGTCTCTGGTTTCCGGAATCCTTGTGAGCTGAGGTCGTTTGCTTACTGCCAGTTTTGAAGCTTTGTGTTACTCTCTCTTGTTGTTGTTCTTGTGTTGGAAATAGCTATTTGTAGCTGACTCTGTTCTGTTCAGGTTGTTGAACAGGGAGGACGTGGTTGTACTCACATACATTTATATAGTGGATTGTTGAGTGGATTACGGTCCCGTGGTTTTTCCTTCACACATCGAGGAGGCTTTCGACGTAAAAAGTGATTGTCTCATTTAGTTTCTGCTTATACTATATCCTACCATCGTCGAAGTATTTTTCTCGCATGTTCACACAAGGTCAGAGGAACTTGAACACATATTCCGCTGTACCGTGTCTTGTTTTCCCCCAACAATGTGGTATTAGAGCTTCTGGTTTTCTCAGTGCTTTGGGTTTGATAACTTCGAGTTATTGTTGCTTGTGTGAATGACGGAGAATATGGTAACAAACATGGGCAGGATGATAAGATTGAAGGGTGATAATTATCATCTATGGAAGGAAAAGATGAAGGATCTTCTCTTTGTTAAAGAATTCCATCTTCCGGTGTTTCAAGAGAAGAAACCTGATAACAAGACGGATGATGAATGGAAGCTGCTGCATCGCCAAGTGTGTGGGTTGATAAGGTAGTGGGTAGATGATAATGTGTTGCATCATATTGAGACTGAGATTGATGATTGTTCTTTGTGGTTGAAGCTGGAGTAGTTATATGCTAGGAAGACCGGAAATAACAAGATGTACATGATCAAGAAGTTGATTGAGCTGAGGTATCAGGAGGGAACTCCAATGACGGATCATCTGAATGAGTTTCAGGGATTGCTCAACAAGTTGTCTGATATGGGCATCAGGTTTGATGATGAGATTCACGGTCTGTGGCTTCTAGGTACTTTACCAGACCCTTGGGAGGTTTTCAGGATGTCTCTTTGTAACTCCGTGTCGAAAAGTGTTATTTCGATGGATTCAGTGAAGAACAATGTTCTTAATGAGGAAGCAAGAAGACAGTCGAATGCTAGTACTTCGCGTTCAGATGTCTTAGTTACTGAGTCAAGGGAGAGAAGTTCACATAGATATTCCAAGAGGGAAAAGAACATGAGCAGGAGCAAGTCAAATAGATTTGCAAATTTGGAGTGCTATTTCTGTCATAAGAAAGAGCACATAAAGAAAGATTGCTGGAAGTTGAAAAACAAACAGCAAGGTAATCAAGAAGAAAAGGTGGATCGAGTAACCATCATTGAAGATCAGTTTCTCATTCTTCTTGAGGGTGACGCCATCAATGTCGCATGCCAAGACACCAGTTGGTGATTGATAGTGGAGCTACTACTCATGCTACATCACATCATGATTTGTTTTCTACCTACACTAGGGGTAATTATGGTTCCGTGAAGATGAGAAATGATGTGATGGCTCAGGTTGCTGGCATTGGTGATATTTTCTTGGAGACTAGTCTTGGAACTAGGCTGGTGCTTAAGAAAGTTAAGCATGTTCCTGATATTTGGATGAGTCTGATATCAACGGGAAGACTTGATGATGAGGGTTTCTACAGTTTGCACGGTGGTGGTGAATGGAAGGTCTCTCGTGGTTCTTTGATTGTGGCTCGAGGTGAGAAGTCTTCATATTTCTATTGGATGCAGGCTAAGGTCTCTAAAGATTCTGTTAATGCGGTGGAGAATGATAATGCCATGGAGTTATGGCATAAGAGACTCGGTCACATGAGTGAGAAGAGAATGGCTGTGTTGTCTAAGAATGAGGTGATTCCAGGAATTTCTGGTCTTCACCTTCTGCATTTCTTTGTGGGAAAACAACATAGGATATCTTTCAAGTATTCTTCGCCTTCTAGAAAACCCGAGGTACTGGAATTGGTACACTCAGATGTGTGTGGTCCAATGAAGAAAAGATCTCTTGGCGGCACATCATATTTTGTGACTTTCCTTGATGATCATTTAAGGAAGTTGTGGGTATTTCTTATGAGGACAAAGATCAGGTTCTAGGATATTTCTAGCATTTTGTGGCGTTGGTTGAGAGACAAACGTGAAAGAAGCTGAAGTGTATCCGCAGTGATAATGGTGGAGAGTATTATGGACCATTTGATGCTTATTGCAAAGAACATGGTATAAGGCATCAGTTCACGCCGCCTAAGACTCTACAGTTGAATAGGTTGGCTGAAAGGATGAACGGAACGATTGTCGAGAGGATGAAATGTTTGATCTCACAGTCAGCCTTATCGATGACTTTCTGGGTAGAAGCTTTGAACACGGTAGTTCATGTGCTAAATTTTTCACCGAGTGCTCCATTGGAGGGTGATATTCCAGAGAAGGTTTAGAATGGTAAAGATGTTTCTTACAGTCACTTAAGGGTCTTTGGGTGTAAGGCGTTTGTTCATATTCCAAAGGATGAGAAGTCGAAGCTTGAGATGAAGTCACATCAATGTTTGTTCATCGGTTATGGTCAAGAAGAGTTCGGATACTGATTTATGATCCCGTTTAGAAGAAGCTCATAAGGAGCAGAGATGTTGTATTCATGGTAGATAAAACGATAAAGGACATTGACAAGTCCAAAAATACAACTTTGGTTTTTGAGGGTTTGATCGATACAGAGGCTACTCACTCTACATCGGTCCATGGTGAGGTTGAGATTCAGAATGATACATCCAGTGCAGATGCTCCCGCACATGAAGATGTAGTGATGATCATGGTGACGATCATGGTGAGACACCAGCTGCTGAGAACCAACCTATTGTTATTAGAAGATCCAAGAGAGGTCTTAAACCATCGACAAGGTATAATCCTAGTGAGAATGTTTTACTTACTGATGGGGGAGAGACTGAAAGCTATGATGAAGTTTTGGAGGATGAACACAAGGATATGTGGTTTGGAGCCATGGATGAGGAGATGGATTCTTTTGAAGAGAATCATACATTCGAGTTGGTGAAATTGCCTAAGGGGAAGAAAGCTCTGATTAATAAATGGGTGTTCATAATTAAGCATGAGGATACAGATTTCCCAACTAGATTCAAGGCTAGATTGGTTGTGAAAGGCTACCGCCAAAAGAAGGGGATCGATTAGATGAAATCTTTTCTCCTGTTGTGAAGATGTCATCCATTCGGGTTGTGCTTGGATTGGCAGCGAGCCTTGATCTAGAGGTTGAGCAAATGGATGTGAAGACTGATTTTCTTCATGGTGATTTGGAGGAAGATGTTTACATGGAACAACCGGAAGGCTATGTGAAAAAGGGCAAGGAAAATTTAGTTTGCCGCTTGAAGAATAGCTTTTATGGATTGAAGCAAGCATCGAGACAGTGGTACATGAAGGTTAAGTATGTTATGGTGGAACATGGTTATGCAGAGACTGATTCAGACCAGTGTGTATTTTTGAAGGTGTTTGGTTATGCAAAGACTGATTCAGACCAGGTGGGTAGTTTGTATGCCATGGTCTATACAAGACCGGATTTAGCCTATGTCGTTGGAGTTGTCAGCATGTTTATCTCCAATCCAGGAAGAGAACATTGGAATGTTGTGAAGTGGATCTTGAGATATCTCAGAGAGACTTCTGATCTGAAGATTACTTTCGGGGGTAAGAAGCTTTCGCTTGTCAGTTACACTGATTCTGATATGTCTGGAGATGTTTATTCTAGTAAGTCTACTTCAGCTTACTTGGTAATGTTTGCGGGTGGAGCTGTGACATGACAGTCAAGGTTGCAAAAGTCTGTTGCATTATCTACCACTGAGGCAGAGTTCATTGCTGCAACTGGAAGCTTCTTCAGTCAGTGGAGTAAAGGTTCACTGAAGGGATTTGGATTTCAACGGTTGGATCTTCTGTTGTTTGGGTTTTCGTGAAGCTGGTCGTCACAGTTCTTCAGAAGTGCTGTCTTGAGTGTTTTGTAAGTCCGACGGTGAGATCTTCTCTGTTTGAGCTGAAATTTGGCAGAGGTGTTGTTGACTTGTTTATCTTAGATTTGTACGGTGGGATTATTCTTTGGTTGCCGGAATCCTTGTGAGCTGAGGTCGTTTGGTTTCTGCTAGTTTTGAAGCTTTGTGTTACTCTCTCTTGTTGTTGTTCTTGTGTTGAAGATAGCTATTTGTTCAGGTTTTTGAGTAAGGAGGACGTGGTTGTACTCACATACATTTATGTAGTGGATTGTTGAGTGGACTACGATCCTGTGGTTTTTCCTTCTCACATCGACGAGATTTTCCACGTAAAAAATGCTTGTCTCATTTAGTTTCTGCTTATACTACATCTTACTATCGTCAAATTATTTTTTTCACAGGTTCACACAAGGTCAGGGGAACTTAAACACATATTCCGCTGCGTCGTGTCCCGTTTTCCCCAACATCACCATCCTCACCTCAAACATCGGGCAACAAAGCCCAAGCCCTAAAAGATAATTTTCAAAACCTAAATCGTTTCTACCATCATCAAGTAGAAATTGCCAATATCTGAGCCCCATGATTCACCAAGGCCATGGACATCTCTTCAAGGTCCACCACACCAGAGCGCAGAAGAAAAAGATGAGCACCACCGAGAGAAACCATATTGCAACTGCTCCATATTTAAGCGCATAATCTGATACGTTAGAAACATAGACGGAATGCCTTCTCACGGACCGGCGAAAGGCGCCGGTGGCAGGAGAATATCTCAAAGCACAAAGAAGATGAGAGAATCGAGAGAGCAAGAGTTTGTCACATGATCTCACGCGCTCGGACGAGACATATTAGCAATATATAAAACATACTTTTGCGACATGATAATATTTTATCTGAGAGTAATTTACAGCAAATATATGGTGAGAAAGAGATCTTATGTGAGGAGTACATTCTAAAACGTTCATTCTTGCCGGAAAAATGCCTTCTAGATCATGAGGAGCACAATGTTTATATTACATTCTTTATGGCATGAATGAAGAATATAAGTCAAATGTCAACGTAGCAAACGACAAAGGAACCCAATAACATTTGTGGAGCTTCATCAGAATTGATTGAGACGTGATGTTTATCTCTTGTATCTCTAATCTTGATTCCTAAAATGATATTAAAGCCCGGTTGACATGATGAATGGTTTCTTATGTTATAATTGATATGTTTTGTAGTGTTGTTTTTAGATGATGGGTGTTAAAAGTGTAAGGTTTAGACAGCGTATGAAAAGATCTTTAGTAAGATCATTTGTTTGAACTGAACTTAGATTGACAATGAATATAATAAATAAAAAGGATAAAATCAAAAGGATAATACAACTCAAATCGAATATACTTAAATGTTCTAGTGAACTTGTAATGTTGCATTGTCACAAATGACGATCTTATCTTATCTTTTATATTGATCAGCTCGATCCCACATATCTCGGATGTAGTGTGGCGCTATACTCCATAGATCTCGGATTGACTGTTTGACTGCAATGTGATTTGTTTTGACCACTATCCAGCTCAAGCTGCGAGCTTGCGAAATAACTCTTAGAGTTAAGCTTTGCTGATAGACCATATATGTTTGTTAAATAAAATTTGTCCAATGAGATTTTAATAAGCTGAATTTATATGTTAAGTCATGCTACAAACAATAATTTAGTCATGACTCTAACTTATAGAGATATATAAGTACACTAAAAGTTGATATGTTTCCAGAATAATATCAAGATTTTGAGTGGTGAATCCCTGTATATCAAAAGATTAATCTTCAATATTCCATAACTGTGTACATTTTAATTTACAAAAAAACTGTTTGTTTCACATCTTTACAAAATTAATCTCATGTCACATCTTTAGAGAATGAGATTTTGCTGTGGCCACAATAATAATTGAAATGAACTTAGATAATTTTATAACCAGCAGGGAATCTATAGCGATCAACGGTGAGCTAACAACTAAGCTAAGGTGAACATTAGGGTATGTGTATTCTGTGTTTTGAATTGATCAACGTAACTCGGTCGCTACCAATTAATTTTTTTAGAATTTTTTAAGCGAACAAAATATTGTTTGATAAGTCCTGTTGACCATTCTACATTATTATTATTTTTACTACAAGACTAGATGTCATCAACCCATTACACGTATTTTGTTTGTTGATTTTTAAAAAGATTTTTTTTTGTTGTTGTTTGAAAGTAAATAAAAAGCTTCCTCCCTTTCTTATATATTTTTTTTTAAAAAATCCTTCTTTCTTCAGTCTTACAACCATTTAAAACTATGTACAACTTTGATCTCAAGAAAAAAGAACTATGTACAACATCGTTCCTTTCTTTGTCGACTTTGTTTCGCAAGTTCTTGGATATAAACAAAACCAAACATTCCTTTTCTTGTTTTGGTATTATAACTGAATATGCTTACTTTAAATTGATTGTGATGCAAAGGAATAGAAAATCAACTGCCAATCAAACTGTGAGAACAGTGTTGTAGAAAACAACAAAATAGTGAAAATATTAAATATTTTCCTCTTTTGGCCAATGCAACTATTATAAGGTAAAGAGAAATCTGGAGAAGACAAAGCTCAGGGGAATACAAAACTAACTATCTGACAAAAAACGCTAAATAAAGACTTCATATTTTGCAGTAATTGGTTAAATAGAGAAGGTATCGTTAGGGGTGAAGAGAAAATCCCCTTGAAGTTCTACAAAATTCGTTAGTTTCCCTATGCTAATGCTTTTGCTTTTACCTTTTGTTTTCACTCTGCCTCCCACATGCATCTTTGTATATAAATAGTACTAGTGTATTGTCCGAAAAAAAAAATAGTGTATCTATATTATTAAAACTGAAGTACATTTTAGAGTTGTTTGGAAACAAAGATAACAGTATAAATGAAAATGTTTGGAAACATGGATATCAATATAAGAAAGAAGTATATTGTCATTTTAGCAATTTTCCTTAAAAATATACAATCAAATAATTTTATATATAGTCACCATTAATGATTTTTCAAATGACAATATATCTTTAACAAAATCCTTTTAAAGTAATTAATTAATTTTACATATAACTAATTATACATATATAAATTAAGACAAATAATATGATATGAAATCAATGTAAAATTATTTTTAACATTTCATAAATATTAAAACATATCAATTTCTATCTCCAAAATAAGTAGTCCATTTATAATATATATAATTACTATTTTAAAACTGTAAATATAAATTTACATGAATAGCATAAAATTGACATAAAAATAAATAAAACTTTAAATAATTAATTAAATTACTAATATTTTTATACATTCAATATAAAACAACATTAATACTGATAAAATAGTATATAATAAAAAAACAAAACAAGTTTCAATATAAATAATAATTTAACACTAATATAATATTTATGTTTTTTAAAAGTTAAACAAATACCCATACCGGGTGTGCGGATCAACATCTAGTTATATATTAACACATACTACACACATATGCACTAACATACGCATGTGTAACGTAGAGTCTTTAAGAAAATACGTACTTATCTAAGAAATTAGATTTTTCGTATGTTGTTGGTAATTTTTATCTACGTATATAGTTTTGGTGGTACATATAGTTTTGGTGATACAGCGAGAAAAATATTTGTACCCATAGGTCTGTCTTGAACTTGCAAAACAAAAGAAACAAAAAAGTTTCATGTTTTTTTTTTCTTGAACTTAAATAGAGTTTCTTGCTGCGCTTGCTGCTCTTATTCTCTCTTAATACAAAATATGCAATTGTTATATGATTTACCATAGCTACAAGGTTTAAATTGTTTTGCTAACTTTATTTGTACTAGAAAATCTTATTTGTGTTCTGGTCATATAAACCAAATCTTGTCCGCTGCACACCAAAGTCGACTCTAAAGGCAGTGGGAATAAAATGTTGGAGTAAATTTGAAACTGATATTTTAAGCATAGAAGATTTGAGGCTTAAGCTAAGGAATCCTAATCTAAACTAAGATAAGACCTGCGCCTTGCGCATGGTGAATATATGTAATTAAAATATAAAATTTTAGTATTGACAAATTTAAAATTTACATATGATTGTTTTTGTATGTATTTGAAATTTAAGAATTTTGAAATTTTTATATAATTATCTATACGTAGGATCAGAAACAATTTTAATTAGAAATGTAGATCAAATCTTAGAATTTAATGGATCTGTTTTCATATATCTTTTCACTTTTCAGTGTTCGAGTGATGGAAAATAAATGGAGTGTTACTGGGCTTGATTGGTAGAGTATTAGCAAGTTCCCTAATGTTTTTTAAAAAGCAATTGGTAAAATATTTGCATTTAAAATATATAAAGTTTCAAAACTAATTTAATATAATTTATTTATCTGTCTAATAATATTAGAAAATTATATTTTCACAAATTATTATATTTTAAAACATTATGTTAATTTTTAAATTATTTTTAAAAACAATATTTTAAGTTTTTCAAATACAAATAAATATTTTAAAATTAATTATGGTCATGATTTAACATAACCATAATGATTTAAAAAATTAAAAATTAACAAATTAAAAATTAACTCAGTTTTATATCATGATTTAACAATTTAAAAATTAATTATGGTTCTGAGAATTTTACGTTCACGTGTCAGTCCTATTTATCTTCCATTTTTCTCTTGCTATGTTTTTTTTATGGTTATTACTCGATATAAATATATATTTTGAATTTTATTCTCATTTCGTTTGTTTTAGAAAATACTTAAGATTTAAAATAATAAGAGAGATACATACTTAGGTTAAGATCTGCACTTTATGCACAATAGGTATTTTATATTTATTATTTATTTTATATTTTTCTGCATATTATAAATAATAAAATAATAAATATATATTAAATAACTAAGAAATCAGTTACTATTATGTAATAAATTGGCGTATGCATATAAATTTAACTATTACTCTTGTTTATTCACAGTTAGGGTAAGTAAATCAAAATAATCAATCTTATATATTGTATATGATATATAATTAAATTTAAATTATATAAACATAGTAATATAACAAACTTTTAATATGGATATTAATTAAATGAGGTTTCTACTCATATGATTTTATGATTATTTGCATATTTGTGTAACAAAACTTTACACCAAAGAATTTTTTATAATGTGAGATGTTTAGTAGTTTCAATAATTTATAATCATTTGAAAAAAACAATGACATATTTCAAAATGAAAATATTAACTTTTCAATATATGTTCAAGGCAAATATCAAAATATAAGTATGTATTTTCATACGATGTATAGTTTAATTAAAATGATATTAAATATATATAAACTAAAATTAATTCTTCATATGGTCTTATAATCATTATATTTTAGTATAGAAAAAAAATTAAAACTTTATACTCATTTTGAAAAATTCGAAATACAACATACACAAAAAAATCTAGATATTTATTATATGATTAATGTAATTGTATAATTTATTTTAATAATAAAGAAATAAAAAAAATGAAAAAAGTATACACATTGTTATCAAATCTTTATTGTTTAAAATCATTAATTGTCATATATATATTTTGATCACATTAGGTAATTCCGTAGGTTTTATTTAAGGAAAGCATGTGAAACAATAAATATTTGATATATGTGACCAACTATAGCCTACGGAATATTATATTGCTAGAGAATATTATTTTTAAACTATACATTATATCACATGCTCTAGAATCCTTGAGATTTGAAAATAGAAGCCTAAGAGCTATGCCACGTAGGATTGGGGCTATTTTTAATTCTTACAAACTTAAGGTTACAACTTTTTAAATTATTCTCAAATAATATATAGGGGATGTGTTTTGTGATAATGGAAAGTTGTTGTTTTAGGAGTTATATAAAACAAAAAGAGTTTTACTACTAGGATTATGATTATCTCTTAGCTATACATAAAGATCTATCGAGTATGATAGATTCATGTGAGTTTGTGGAGTTTGAGGTTTTTGATTGAGTTTTCCTTGAGTTTGTGGAGCTTGAGGTTTTTGAGTGAGTTTTCCTTGAGTTATAAGAAAGAGTTATTCTTATTCTACGAGCAATCTGTTGTTAATTTCAATAAATGATATCAGAGCTAAATAATTGAAACTATGATGGATCGGTTGCTAGCTACAACGAAGCTAAAAGAGACATGATCATCATCGATAAAGTGTCCTACGTTGACTTTAACGAACTACACCGTGTGGGCAATTAAGATGAAGATTCTACTGAAGGTTCATAAAGTTTGGAGTATTATCAAAGATGAAGGAGGCGAGGACGACGAGAAAAAAACATGGCCATGTATGTACTGGTTCAATTAATAACTGAATCTCTTGTTTTGCAAGTCGTTGAGTTAGATACTGCAAAGAAGGCGTGGGATGCAATTAAAACAAGTCGCATGGGTTCTGATAAAGTCAAAGAAGCACGTCTACAGACGTTGATGGCTGACTTTGATCGCTTGAAGATGAAGGACAACAAAACCATGATGAGTTTACTAGAAGGATCTCTGAAATTTCCTCAAAATCTGCAACACTTGGAGAAGACATAGAGGAATCAAAACTTGTAAAGAAGTTTCTAAAGTGTCTCCCACGGAAAAATATATACATATCGTGGCTACACTAAAGAAGAAGATACACACGAAGCCAACGAGTTAATGTTACACGATGTGGTGTCTCTCAATGAGGAAAAGGTAAAGCCTAATATCTTTGAAACCAGTTTTGATAAGAGAAACATCTGGTACTAGACAATGGGGCTAGCAATCATATGACAAGTGATAGGTCATATTTTACCACACTCGACGAAACATTCACTGGAAAGGTTAAATTTGGGGATGATTCTCGCATTGACATTAGAGGCAAAAGTTCCATAAGTTTCATGTTCAAAGGTGGAGTGAAGAAGACCATGGCGAATGTCTATTTCATACTGAATCTCAGAAGCAATGTTATAAGTTTGGGACAAGCCACAGAAGCTGGATGCAAGATCAGAATGAAGGAGGATGTCTTGACAGTGTATGATCGAGATGGCAAGCTATTGGTAAGAACTAAGCGAGGAGTAAATTGCTTGTACAAAGTACTACTTGATGCTGAGAACACAACGTGTCTTCAAGCAAAAACACCCAGTACCTCTTTCCAGTGGCATGCAAGGCTAGGACACATCAACTTTGACAACATAAAACTGATGGTCGAGAAGGATCTAGTTACAGGAATACCAAAAATTGTGGCCGAGAAGAAAACATGTATTGCATGTTTACTTCGTAAGCAAGCAAGGAAACCTTTTCCTCAATCGACAACATTCCGAGCAACACAAAAGCTTAAGATACTACATGGGGATCTCTATGGTCCAATCACACCTCCCACGATTGGTAAAAAAAAGTATGTCTTTATGGTAATTGATGACTATTCTCGCTATATGTAGACAATTCTCTTGAAGGAAAATAGTGAAACTTTTGGGAAATTTAAGAAACTTAAGGCATCAGTGGAACAAGAAACCGGTATTCCCATCAAGACTCTGCAAACTGAAAGGAGAGAAAAATTCACATCCTTGGAACTCAACTCTTCCTGTGAAGAAAATGGTATCCAAAGGCATTTGACTTTACTATACTTGTAAATCCTAAAATCTACATTAAGTATTCTGTAGTGATTAAGAGGTAAACCTAAAGAAGAAAAATGATGTGGGCAATGATGCTCTTAGAACACAACGATACAATTAGAACTCAGTTGACAAAGACTTTATTGATATGGGGTTTGATACAAAGAAGTAATCGAGTTCGAGAATAACAAAGCGAGATCGAAACTAAACAAGTAAGAAACTAAGAAATGAGGTCGATGAGAGTAATGGTGAGCTCTAGGGTTTTTTGTGTGTCTTGTTCTTTGTTATCGTCCTCTTTTTATAGCTCTTTTCTGACCGATTCTTTGTAACAATCTCTGCGACCTTCGGGACACCAGTTTGATCTCATCAAACTCGATATGGGCCGAGTTTACTACTGATGGCGATTGTAGATCCTAAAATCTACACTTAGTATTTTGTAGTGATCGAGAGTTCAATCAGGGGAATACAAATGACGTGGGCAACGATGCTCTAAACACATTGATACAATCGGATTCGGTTGACAAAAATGAAATTTTATTGAATATGAGATTCGTTTACAAGGTGATGAACAAGTTCAAACACAACAAGGAAAAGTAGAATTAATTAGCGAACTATAAATCTATGGAGTGAGGTCGATATGATTAGTAAATAGTTCTAGGATTTTCCGTGTATCTTGCACTCTATTCTAACTTCTTTTTTTTATAGTCCTCTCCTCCTCTAACTGTTTTCGCGATCTTCAGGGTTCCATCTCGACCTCGTCGTGCTTGTTTGACTGCGATATGGTGATGATACATGGGCCTGGGCCTTATTGCAATCATTTGGATCTAATCCCGTCTCGCTTTACTCCTCGAATGCTTCGCGTACTCGTCTGTATAATTCTTTGACGGACCTCGAGTTAAAGGGCCCGATTTTAGGTCCAATATTTGCCTCCCAGCCTTTTTAGTTTGGAGAAACTGAAGAGCAAACTACTTTATCCAACCGTCTATCGTCGCATATCTCGGGAGCGCGGTGCCACGTGTATCGCTCTGTTAGCCACTTCCTTCCATCGTGCGGCTGAGGTTGATTGTTGACGTCATCTGCGTTGGGAACCGCTTTTGGATCTCCATTAAATAGGTCGTCTTCTTCATTGAGAGGATCAGTTTTCTCGCGATTTCTTTGAATCTTTCCCTTCTCTTGCTTTGTATTTAGTTCTCGATATCTCGATGGCAAATGATAAATTTGTTCGTCATCTTCCTACTATTATCGAGGGAAAGCATCTCGACGGTATTCACGAGCTTTGGGGAATTCCCTACAATGTGGAAATCGACATCGCGGAGAAAAATGAGACTCCCAAGACCGTTCGCGATGGATATTGCGGTGCTTATGTGACGCACTTCAAAGATTGCGGTTTGTCGTTCCCGCTTCCTTCGTTTCTCCTTGAAGCACATGCCGATATGGGATGCTCTTTGGGGTATGTCGTTCCCACTTCCTTCGTTTCTCCTTGAAGCATGCCCGAGCTTTGGGGTCTGATAGAAACTCTACGCCGAGGTCAAACTCGTTGGTCTACCTTCACTGTGCATCGTATTCGGGATGCTCTTGCTACTCCTCCGGGTCGAGGTCGCGCCAAGCCTGTTGGTTTGGCAAATCCGGTTCGTCCTCGGGTGTTCGTCTTCGTGAGTCCTTCTCTCCTTTGAGTTCTTTAAGTGTTAGAGAATTTCTTTCCTCATTTGGTTGTGCACATATTTTTTATGTTTCGTTTATTTGTAGGGGTGAGGAGGAGTAGTCCTCCCCTTGATGGCTCGGATGTGGCTCCCGAGGTCGGGACGTCGGAGAGAGTTCGAAAATCTCCCCGAGGTACTACACTTCGCTCGAGATCGAATATCCGACCTCATGGGATCCTGGCTCAGACGCTGGCTATTGTCCTCCCGGCGGCTGGGAATCAAACTGTCCCAACTCATTAAGCCGAGTCTGTGGGCAATCGTCCTGGTAGTAGTCGTGTTGCGACTTCCCAAGCTCGTCGCCGTGATCTCTAAGATATAATTTCTGAGAGTACAGACTCATCTACTCATGGGGGTTCTTCGGTTGGAAGAGCATGTGGAGGTGGTCAGTGGAGGGTTGATCCCAAACGGTCCGCGTCCGTTCCTCCGGCGCCTCGTACTGATGTGGGAGGTAGCCTTCCTGAAGATCCCGAGCATCTCGCGCAGATATGGCATGGAATCAGGCCGGGAGGCTGCAATCTACCTCCATTAGCTGATGTGCGTACTCGAGAGGAGTAGGTTCGTATGGAGGTTGTGAATGCCAAGGTAAGCAATTCGCTTTGACTTCGTGTTTTATTTCTTTTGATCTCTAATAATTTATCTGTCGACATGCTATAGAGACCTGCAACGAGTACGCCACGCTGATGGAGAAGCGTCTGGCCGAATTTCCCGGCAGAGAAGACATCGAAGGATATCTCAACGTGATCCAACAGTTGAGAGTTTCTGCGTTGAGGGCGGAGGAGAAGGATTCGAAGCGCATCAAAGAGATTCAGGAACTGAAGGATAGGTCGATCGAGCTTGAGAGGGAAAATTGTGTTCTTGAAAATCGGTTGTTGGAAGCTGAGCAAGTGAAGATCGCGCTCCAGGGAGATGTTCGGTCGATGGAGGATAAACTCAAGAGGGATTTTGAGAATCGGGAGGTGGCGATTAAGAAGGAGTCTCACCGTGTTCGTCTATCCCTTGCTCGAGAATATGAGGAAGTGCTGAAAGTGGTTAAGGGGAAGTTGAAGGATATGAAGGTGGAAAAAGAGGCTGAGATCCGTCTGCAGGATGTGAAGGCACGTATTGACGTGTTGACCGAATATTGGGAAGGAGGTTTCGAGATCAAAGCTGAATTGGATCATCTCAGGGACAAGGAGCTTGATTGTACGATTGATTATGGTAAGGCCGAGGTGTCTGATACTTCTTTGGAGCATCTCGATCTCTCATAAGTGTCTTCGGATTCAGTTAATCAAGCTGGTTGATTGTGGTGAAAGTGTTTATTTTTGTTATCTTTTGGCTTTCTATCGAAATGTAAGAATATTTTTATGGGTTAATGAACTTTTTAGGGTAAGTACCTCTGTATTTGAGTAATGATATTTGATAATATTATCCCTATATTCTTTTAAAAATGGAGACGGGAACTGATTAATAATCTGTTTTTGGACCATCATGAGGTCGAGGGATGTATTTCGTTCTTTAACGTAAATTTGTTTTTGTTTTGTTGTGGCTGTGCTCGATATCGAGCTGCCTACGTACCCATATCAGGGATCAAGCCTGTCGTAGTTCATTTTTTCCGTTTTTGGTCTAGTCCGATGCTCCCCTAGTTCGATGTTTAATCGTAGGTTAAGTATTGAACTTATATATCTGTAATATTTCTTGAGGTTATATGCGTTCCAAGGTCGCATTTCGGTTTTACCGGTTCTAAAATTTTCGAGGTCATAAACCCCGGCTCTTACTTCCTTGGTTATTTTGTAGGGTCCTTCTCATCTTGTCCTTAATTTTTCTGCCCCTTCTTCTTTTGTTCCATCGAACACTTTCATAGTACTAAGTCTCCGACGCAGAAGGAACAGTTTCTCACGGTAGAGTCGTAGTAGCGGGACGCCGCCGGTTGATAGTTTTGTACTTGGACTGATGCCTTTTCTTTTCGTTCTTAGATCATGTCGAGCTGATCGATTTATAAATCTTCATTAAGCTCGACATTCTCTGGGAATAGCATGCGTCGTTGGCTCGAGACTTCAATTTCTGTCGGGATTACCGCTTTGACTCCATAGGAGAGAGAAAACGGAGTTTCTTGTGTTGCGGTGTCGTTCGGCACGCCCAGAGGACGCCGTACAGTTCTTTTCCCCATTTTTCCTTTTTAAGGTCGAGTCTCTTCTTGAGATTGTTCATCATGTTTTTGTTCGCGGCTTCTGCATGACCATTACATTTCGAGTACTCGGACTCGCCGTGTTTATCTTTATCTTCCACTTCTTGTAGAATTCTGTGAATGCTTTCGATATGAATTGGGAGCCATTGTCGGTGATTATTTTGTATGGCAGTCCATGTCTGCATATGATGTTCCTCCATACGAAATTGATCACCGTTTCGGTTGTGACGTTTTAATATGCTGCGGCTTCTATCGATTTGGTGAAGTAGTCGATTAGTACTAAGAGGAAACGCAACGGTCCGACTATGTCCATAGACCATTTCACGAAAGGGTATGGCGAAGATATAGACGAGAGCTTTTGAGTGGGTTGGTGTATCATGGGAGCATGTCGTTGGCATCTATCGCACTTTAGTGAAAACTGTTCGCAATCGTCGGTGATAGTCAGCCAATAGTACCCATATTTCTTGATTCTGATAGCCAGAGATATGCCACCCGAGTGACTTCTACACGATCCATCGTGAGTCTGCTTTAAGATTGTGAAAGAGTCTTTAGGGGATATACATAGAAGAAAGGGTTCACCTAGGCTTCGTTTGTACAGTTTTTCTTCCATGATGGAGTAACGCAAACTCCAGGCCTTTATTTTCCTAGCCTCTCCTCTTTGGTTGGGGAGTTTGCCTTTACTGATGTAATTATAGATCGGGATTCTCCAATCGACTCTACCTTCGAGTTCTTCTTGGAAGGCTTTGTGTGCCGTCACGTCAGGTTAGTGATCCGCTTCTTCGAGGGGGGTCGAAGATTTCCCTCCTTTTTGAGCGCTTGGAGCGCAGCTCCTCTCGAGCCTTTGTGATATCCCGACGTCCTCGTCGTAGGGGTCGTGAAGGATTTATTCTTCTTGATCTGTTTCGTCGATGATATCTTGGGTTGCATCTCTGGCCTTGCTTCTGGTAACAATCGCCCCGTGATGGTGGCTTTTTCGGTGAGTTTCGCTCCTTGCATGGCAGATCGATGCTTGGTTTTTCGATCCCTTCGACCTGTATTATACGTTTTATTGAGGGATTCGATGTTGATGCTAACGCGGCGAGGGCGTCTGTCGACGTGTTTTCTCCTAGAAGTATTTTTGTGCGCTCGAATTTATCGAACAGTTCCGTGATATCCCGCAAGACTTCGAGATATGTTTCCATTCTCTCGTTTTTGGCTTCGTACTCCCCATGGACTTGAATCGTAACTAGTTGTGAGTCGCTGAAGGCATTTATCTCCTGGGCTCCGATGCTTATAGCAAGTCGTAACCCAGAGATCAGGGATTCATACTCGCCTTCGTTGTTGGAGGCCTTGAATCCTAAGCGGAATGATTGTTCGATTATCTCTCCGGTTAGGGATTCGAGCTGTATCCCGATTCCTGATCCCTGTTTCGAGGATGCGCCATCGATCTACAATTTCGATTTCTTCGAACTCGAATTTGAGTAGGCCTATTTTGGAGCGAGCTCGATAATGAAGTTGGCCAGAACTTGGGCTTTCGCATTCGTCGAAGGCTTATAATCGATGTTGTACTCGCTGAGTTTGATTGCCCATTTAGCTAGTCTCCCTGATTGACTTGGGTTATGAAGAATGGTTCGTAATGGTTGTGGCGTTATTACCATGATCGAGTGCGATTGGAAATACGGCCTCAGCTTTCTTGGAGTTCTGACGACTGCTAGGGCCAACTTTTCCATCGCGGGATATCTCGTTTCGGCGTCTATCAGAGATCTACTAGTATAATTTATTGGTTTTTGCTCACCGCTCTCTTCTCGGATTAGCATACTACTGACCGCGTGTTCGGAAGTGGCTACGTATAGGAATAGTGTCTAGCCTTCGATTGGTTTCGATAACACCGGAGGTTGGCTTATATACGATTTGAGTTATTTTAGTGCGACATCACATTCTTATTCCATTCGAACTTTTTGTTCCCCAGCTTGTAAAATGGAAGGCATCTATCGGTTGACCTTGAGATAAAGCGATTTAGCACAGCGATCTTTCTAGTTAGCCGCTGCACTTCTCGAATGTATCTCGGCGGCAGAGCGTTTACGGGTTCAGTGATCTGTTTGGGGTTAGCTTCGGTTCCTCTCTCTGTTACTAGGTACTCGAGGAATTCTCCTGAAGCTACCCCGAAGGTGCACTAGGTCGGGTTTAACTTCATTCCGAATTTGTTGAGGATTTGGAGGCACTCTTGGAGTTGGAGGACGTGATCGTTTGCTTTCGATGACTTGACGATCATATCATCGATGTAGACTTCCATCGTTTTACCGAGCTGATTGGCGAACATTTTGTTCATTAGTCATTGGTAGGTGGCTCCTGAGTTCTTCAGTCTGAAAGGCTATACCTTATACAAATAGGTGCCACGTTCGGTGATGAAACTTGTTTTCTCTTGATCCTCTGAATAATAGCAGTTTGTGTCCGGCTGTGGCTTCTACCAGTCATTCTATATGTTGCAGTGGGAAGCTATCTTTTGGACATGCTTTATGGAGATCGGTGAAATCGGTGCAGATTCTCCATTTCCCATTCTTCTTTTTCACCACGAAGGGGTTGGCTAGCCAGTCCGGATATAGTCCGGATATTGGACTTCGCGGATGGACCCGATCTTTAGTAGCTTATCGACTTTGTCATTTACAGCCTTCGAACGTTCGGGGCCCAATTTGCTTCGCTTCTTGTTGACTGGTCTGTGAGTGGGATCGACGTTTAAGTGATGAGATGTTATCGCGATGTCGATCCCAGGCATATCGACGTCCGTCCAAGCGAATGTCTTGATGTTTTATTTTAGAAATGACAGTAAGTTATGTATTATACCTGAAGGGAGGTCATTTCCGATATTGACACACTTATCGAGAAACTGTTCGTCGAGTGGGATGTAACTCGTTAGGCCTTCTTTGTTTTTCTTGATCGCGAGATCACGAGTAGATGGGATTCTCTTTTCTCGCGGGTGCATTTTTTGAAACTCTGCTAGGTAGCAGGCTCTGGATTTCTTCTGGCTGCTATAAAATCGTTCTTTCTCCGTTGGGTGACATGAATTTCACACATTGGTGATAGACTGACGGGATCACACTCATTTTATGTAACCACCACCTCCTTAGAACGACGTCAAAATGCATAGGATGCTCGGAGATGGAAAACTTGGTTTTCAATTCCAAATCCTGGACCCTGGTTGCGATGGATACGGTCTCCAAGAATGGTACTTTCCTACCATTGAAGTTGTTGTGGAAATCCATCTCTCGATGAACGGTGCGGCTACCTTGATCTATCAAATGGAGCATGTTTCGAGGGATGATATCACCGGCACTGCCCGTATCTATAGAGGCTCTTGTCATGGTTACTCCAGCGAGATCGATCGTAATGATCAGGGCATCATCGTGTGGCATATCGAGTTTAATTGTTTCGTTCCCATAGAAGGTTAGAGTTTCCTTCTGGGTCAAAGTCTCCTTAGTTGTGTTGGTTCCTCTTTCAGCCTTCATTGGCTGTCGAATTTTTGGAGGGGAAATCGTTTTTCGATGTGGAGCTCTTCTTTTGGATGGGCCGCAAGTATCGTCGTCAGATGGTCGTGTTTTCTCTGGCTGCGCGGTGACATCGGTTCCCGAAGAATCGGGTTCTTAGCAAGGGAATTTTTTGTTTATCTTCCCCACACCCGGCTGCAAAATGTAGATCCTAAAATCCACACTCAGTATTTTTAGTGATAGAGAGTTCAATCAGGGGAAGCCAAATGATGTGGGCAACGATGCTCTTAAACACAACGATACAATCGGGATTCGGTTGACAAAAATGGACTTTTATTGAATATGAGATTCGTTTACAAGATGATGAACAAGATAAAAAAACAATGAAAAGTAGAAATAATTAGCGAACTAGAAATCTATGGAGTGAGGTCGAAGTGATTAGTAAATAGCTCTAGGGTTTTCCGTGTATCCTGCACTCTATTTTAGCTCCTTTTATATAGTCCTCTCCTTCTTTAACTGTTTCCGTGATCTTTGGGGTTCCATCTCGATCTCGTCGTGCTCGTTTGACCGTGATGTGGTGATGATACATGGGCCTGGGACTTAGTGCAATCATTTGGATCTAATCTCGTTCTCGCTTTACTCCTCGAATGCTTCGCGGACTCGCCTGTATAGTTCTTTGATGGACCTCGAGTAAATGGGCCCGATTTTGGGTCAAACAGCGATGTATGAACCTGAGCCCATTTAATTCCTTACCGAACTTGGGTCCGACAATACTCTACGCAACAAACAGGGTAGTAGAAAGGCGTAATAGAACAATACTCGAGATGACAAGAAGTACTCTGAAGCATATGAGGGTTCCAAATTATATTTGGGGAGAAGCAGTAAGGCACGCTACGCATCTTATCAATTGATCTGCTACTAGAACTCTAGCTTCCAAGACTCCCTACAAAGATTTTAAGGGAACTAAACCAAATTTGTCTCATCTCCGTGTATATGGATGCATTGGGTACTCAAGAGTAGACTCCTCCCATAAGAAGAAGCTTGATGATAGGTCAAGGGCATTGGTACACTTGGGAACATAACTAGAGACTAAAGCTTACTGATTCTATGATCCAACAAGCAAGAAAATCATAGTAAGTCGAGATGTAACCTTTGTGGAGGACGAAGGTTGGAGGTGATGAAAATAATGATTCTAGCTTATTTAGTATCAACCTTGGAGAGTTTGGTAACATAGGTCTATGAGATATTGGTTTGGAACCTGAAGAAGTTAATGAGAAGGTGGGAACATACCCTGTAACTGAAGCTAGAGATACCAATGTTGAGTATGACATTCTAGAAATTTTTGACGATGATGATGAGCAACCACAGCTGAGAAGGTCAACTAGAGTTAAGACACAACCTCAATACTTGTCAGATTATATACTCTCAGCTGAAGCAGAAAGTGAATGGCTTCTTTTGGCAATCAACGAAGAGATATGGAATTTTGTAGAAGCAAAGAGTATGAAGGTATGGGTAGAGGGTTGTGAAGATGAGATACATTCGATTGAAAAGAACCAAACCTGGATGTTGGTTGACCTACCGGCTGGAGTTAAATCCATAGAACTAAATGGGGTATTTAAGATCAAGCGTAATCCAGATGGAAGCGTGAATATGTATAAAGCAAGACTGGTTGCTAAAGGCTATGTGCTGAGACATGGCATAGATTATGATGAAGTGTTTTCTCCTGTCGCAAGAATTGAAATTGTTAGACTTATTATTGCCTTGGCAGCTTCATGTGGGAGTCGATTTCACCCTACTGTCAAATAAATCGTAAAAAGGAAACTTCGGGAAAACCCTAAGTTTCCAGAGGAACCGGCTATCTGCGAGAACCGCACAACGAAAATAAGATGACGAAAATACTTAGAATTTAAATGAGAATAAACGAAAATACAGAGCAAAGAGGTTCTTATTCCGAATCTGCGTTGAACTGGTACAAAAAGAATTGCCGAAAGCGTAAGAACTAGAAAACCCTAATTGAGACGTAGCTCGCTAACAGAAAAACGGAAATATTCCTAAATGATAGTTTTGGTGGTGAGAGCTCTGAATTTCGTGTCCCCTCCCTCTGACCTATGCCTCTTGCTTATATACTCCTCGCCTTGGCCAATCGATCTTTCCATTTTGCTCAGATTTGAGCATATCGGAAATCTTCCGTTTTTCCCGATCCTTCATTTTCTTCCGTGGAAATCTTCTATTTATCTTCAAACTTGCCTTTATCTTCAAGCTTGACATTTATTCCCTTCTGCGAGTAAACCGTGAAAACGTTATCGTATCTTCGGGTTAGATTCGGTTAAGATCGCGAGATGGGCTTTTATCGCGTTTTAGGACCTTCCGGGCCGTTGTGCGATAAATCCGTTTTTTGACCTTGTGCGGAATCGTTTCCGGGTTTGAAGCCATTTTTAGTAAATTCCTCGAGTTAATCGTAATGTTTAGCTACGTTTGTTTCTCGGTTAATCGTTTCCGTTTCTTACGATTTACTCGACACTTTTACTAAAAACGCGTTTTCACGATTTTCTCGACGTTTTTTATTAAAAGTACGTTCTTTAATGATTTTAACGAAAAATCTCGGATAAATCGTATAGTCTAGG